>CM076612.1:9023925-9338435 GCA_038502775.1 Hippodamia convergens | reverse complement strand
CCGTTTGTCGGAAACGCCCGAACGCGGTGTCAGTGGCGTACGGATCTGCAGTAAGATGAACGGTGTAACACGGCTGATTCGCATAAATAATGAACAAGGGATGTCAAACTTTATTGAATTTCTATTAAAAAAAGACTTCTACAGGAAACGAGGGTTGATTTTAACGGAGCTATTTCGGAAAGATATGAAATATCAGTGATCCGCTATATAGGGAATATATCGTTGGATCATTACATTATCACGGAAAATATCCGACGAGAGCATAGTGACACTCGGCATGCGGAATTGTTATTTTGATGTAAATATTGCCTGGAAATTTCGTTCCCTTGCAAAGGGATCCAGGGGGTGAAATTTCATCCCCTATTTTGAAAAATTCGATATCTCGGAAAATACTGAACGGAGCACAATTAAACTCGGTACGTAATACTGTTATGGATTACTATGTGGATTCGACATTGTGGTGAAAATTTCGTCCACTTGCAGAGGGATCCAGGGGGTGAAATTTCATCCCCTATTGTGAAAAATTCGATATCTCGGAAAGTCCTCAACGGAGCACAATTAAACTCGGTACGTAGTACTGTTATACCGATTCGAACATTGGTGAAAATTTCGTCCACTTGCAGAGGGAGCCAGGGGGTGAAATTTCATCCCCTCTTTTGAAAAATTCGATATCTCGTAAAATACTCAACCGAGCACAATTAAATCGGTACGTAGTACTGTTATACCGATTCGAACATTTAGTGAAAATTTCGTCCACTTGCAGAGGGAGCCAGGGGGTGAAATTTCATCCCCTATTTTGAAAAATTCAATATCTCGGAAAATACTAAACGGAGCACAATTAAACTCGGTAGGTGTGACTATTATATCGATTCGAACATTTGGTGAAAATTTTGTCCACTTGCAGAGGGAGCCAGGGGGTGAAATTTCATCCCCTATTGTGAAAAATTCGATATTCGGAAAGTCCTCAACGGAGCACAATTAAACTCGGTACGTAGTACTGTTACACCGATTCGAACATTTGGTGAAAATTTCGTCCACTTGCAGAGGGAGCCAGGGGGTGAAATTTCATCCCCTATTTGAAAAATTCAATATCTCGGAAAATACTAAACGGAGCACAATTACACTCGGTAGGTGTGACTATTATATCGATTCGAACATTTGATGAAAATTTTGTCCACTTGCAGAGGGAGCCAGGGGGTGAAATTTCATCCCCTATTGTGAAAAATTCGATATCTCGGAAAGTCCTCGACGGAGCACAATTAAACTCGGTACGTAGTACTGTTATACTGATTCGAAACATTTGGTGAAAATTTCGTCCACTTGCAGAGGGAGCCAGGGGGTGAAATTTCATCCCCTATTTTGAAAAATTCAATATCTCGGAAAATACTAAACGGAGCACAATTAAACTCGGAAGGTGTGACTATTATATCGATTCGATCATTTGATGAAAATTTTGTCCACTTGCAGAGGGACCCAGGGGTGAAATTTCATCCCTATTGTGAAAAATTCGATATCTCGTAAAATACTCAACCGAGCACAATTAAACTCGGTACGTAGTACTGTTATACCGATTCGAACATTTAGTGAAAATTTCGTCCACTTGCAGAGGGAGCCAGGGGGTGAAATTTCATCCCCTATTTTGAAAAATTCAATATCTCGGAAAATACTAAACGGAGCACAATTAAACTCGGTAGGTGTGACTAATATATCGATTCGAACATTTGGTGAAAATTTTGTCCACTTGCAGAGGGAGCCAGGGGGTGAAATTTCATCCTCTATTTTGGAAAATTCGATATCTCGGAAATTACTCAACGGAGCACAATTAAAACTCGGTATGTAGTACTGTTATGCCGATTCGAACATTTGGTGAAAATTTCGTCCACTTGCAGACTTTCCGAGATATCGAATTTTTCAAAATAAGGGATGAAATTTCACTCCCTGGCTCCCTCTGCAAGTGGACAAAATTTTCACCACATGTTCGAATCCATATAACAGTACTACGTACCGAGTTTAATTGTGCTCCGTTGAGGACTTTCCGAGATATCGAATTTTTCAAAATAAGGGATGAAATTTCACCCCCTGGCTCCCTCTGCAAGTGGACAAAATTTTCATCAAATGTTCGAATCGATATTATAGTCACACCTACCGAGTTTAATTGTGCTCCGTTTAGTATTTTCCGAGATATTGAATTTTTCAAAATAGGGAATGAAATTTCATCCCTGGCTCCCTCTGCAAGTGGACAAAATTTTCATCAAATGTTCGAATCGATATAATAGTCACACCTACCGAGTTTAATTGTGCTCCGTTCAGTATTTTTCGAGATATCGAATTTTTCAAAATAAGGGATGAAATTTCACCCCCTGGCTCCCTCTGCAAGTGAACGAAATTTTCACTAAATGTTCGAATCGGTATAACAGTACTACGTACCGAGTTTAATTGTGCTCCGTTGAGTATTTTACGAGATATCGAATTTTTCAAAATGGGGGATGAAATTTCACCCCTGGCTCCCTCTGCAAGTGGACAAAATTTTCATCAAATGTTCGAATCGATATAATAGTCACACCTACCGAGTTTAATTGTGCTCCGTCTAGTATTTTCCGAGATATCGAATTTTTCAAAATAGGCGATGAAATTTCACCCCTGGATCCCTATGCAAGTTGACGATATTGTCGTCAAATGTTCGAATCGATATAATAGTCACACCTACCGAGTTTAATTGTGCTCCGTTCAGTATTTTTCGAGATATCGAATTTTTCAAAATAAGGGATGAAATTTCACCCCTGGCTCCCTATGCAAGTTGACGATATTGTCGTCAAATGTTCGAATCGATATAATAGTCACACCTACCGAGTTTAATTGTGCTCCGTTTAGTATTTTCCGAGATATAGAATTTTTAAAATAGGGGATGAAATTTCACCCCCTGGCTCCCTCTGCAAGTGGATAAAATTTTCATCAAATGTTCGAATCGATATAATAGTCACACCTACCGAGTTTAATTGTGCTCCGTCTAGTATTTTCCGAGATATCGAATATTTCCAAATAGGGGATGAAATTTCACCCCTGGCTCCCTATGCAAGTTGACGATATTGTCGTCAAATGTTCGAATCGATATAATAGTCACACCTACCGAGTTTAATTGTGCTCCGTTTAGTATTTTCCGAGATATAGAATTTTCAAAATAGGCGATGAAATTTCACCCCCTGGATCCCTATGCAAGTTGACGATATTGTCGTCAAATGTTCGAATCGATATAATAGTCACACCTACCGAGTTTAATTGTGCTCCGTTCAGTATTTTTCGAGATATCGAATTTTTCAAAATAAGGGATGAAATTTCACCCCCTGGCTCCCTATGCAAGTTGACGATATTGTCGTCAAATGTTCGAATCGATATAATAGTCACACCTACCGAGTTTAATTGTGCTCCGTTTAGTATTTTCCGAGATATAGAATTTTTTAAAATAGGGGATGAAATTTTCACCCCTGGCTCCCTCTGCAAGTGGATAAAATTTTCATCAAATGTTCGAATCGATATAATAGTCACACCTACCGAGTTTAATTGTGCTCCGTCTAGTATTTTCCGAGATATCGAATATTTCAAAATAGGGGATGAAATTTCACCCCTGGATCCTATGCAAGTTGACGATATTATCGTCAAATGTTCGAATCGATATAATAGTCCCACCTACTGAGTTTAATTATGCTCCGTTTAGTATTTTCCGAGATATCGAATTTTTCAAAATAGGGGATGAAATTTCACCCCTGGCTCCCTCTGCAAGTGGACAAAATTTTCATCAAATGTTCGAATCGATATATAGTCACACCTACCGAGTTTAATTGTGCTCCGTTTAGTATTTTCCGAGATATCGAATTTTTCAAAATAGGGGATGAAATTTCACCCCTGGCTCCTCTGCAAGTGAACGAAAATTTTCATCAAATGTTCGAATCGATATAATAGTCACACCTACCGAGTTTAATTGTGCTCCGTTTAGTATATTCCGAGATATCGAATTTTTCAAAATAGGGGATGAAATTTCATCCCCTGGCTCCCTCTGCAAGTGGACAAAATTTTCATCAAATGTTCGAATCGATATAATAGTCACACCTACCGAGTTTAATTGTGCTCCGTTTAGTATATTCCGAGATATCGAATTTTTCAAAATAGGGGATGAAATTTCATCCCCTGGCTCCCTCTGCAAGTGGACAAAATTTTCATCAAATGTTTCGAATCCATATAACAGTACTACGTACCGAGTTTAATCGTGCTCCGTTGAGTACTTTCCGAAATATCGAATTTTTCAAAATAGGGGATGAAATTTCATCCCCTGGCTCCCTCTGCAAGTGGACAAAATTTTCATCAAATGTTCGAATCGATATAATAGTCACACCTTCCGAGTTTAATTGTGCTCCGTCTAGTATTTTCCGAGATACCGAATTTTTCAAAATAGGGGATGAAATTTCACCCCTTGATCCCTATGCAAGTTGACGATATTGTCGTCAAATGTTCGAATCGATATAATAGTCCCACCTACTGAGTTTAATTATGCTCCCTTTAGTATTTTCCGAGATATCGAATTTTTCAAAATAGGGGATGAAATTTCACCCCCTGGCTCCCTCTGCAAGTGGGAAAATTTTCATCAAATGTTCGAATCGATATAATAGTCACACCTACCGAGTGTAATTGTGCTCCGTTTAGTATTTTCCGAGATATTGAATTTTTCAAAATAGGGGATGAAATTTCACCCCCTGGCTCCCTCTGCAAGTGGACGAAATTTTCACCAAATGTTCGAATCGGTATAACAGTACTACGTACCGAGTTTAATTGTGCCCCGTTGAGTAATTTACGAGATATCGAATTTTTCAAAAGAGGGAATGAAATTTCACCCCCTGGCTCCCTCTGCAAGTGGACAAAATTTTCATCAAATGTTTGAATCGATATAATAGTCACACCTACCGAGTTTAATTGTGCTCCGTTCAGTATTTTTCGAGATATCGAATTTTTCAAAATAGGGGATGAAATTTCACCCCTGGCTCCCTCTGCAAGTGAACAAAATTTTCACCACATGTTCGAATCCATATAACAGTACTACGTACCGAGTTTTAATCGTGCTCCTTTGAGGACTTTCCGAGATATCGAATTTTTCAAAATAAGGGATGAAATTTCACCCCCTGGCTCCTCTGCAAGTGGACAAAATTTTCACCACATGTTCGAATCCATATAACAGTACTACGTACCGAGTTTAATTGTGCTCCGTTGAGGACTTTTCGAGATATCGAATTTTTCAAAATAAGGGATGAAATTTCACCCCCTGGCTCCCTCTGCAAGTGGACAAAATTTTCACCATATATTCGAATCCATATAACAGTACTACGTACCGAGTTCAATCGTGCTCCGTTGAGGACTTCCCGAGATATCGAATTTTCAAAATAGGGATGAAATTTCACCCCCTGGCTCCCTCTGCAAGTGAACAAAATTTTCACCACATGTTCGAATCCATATAACAGTACTACGTACTGAGTTCAATTGTGCTCCGTTGAGTAATTTCCGAGATATCGAATTTTTCAAAATAAGGGATGAAATTTCACCCCCTGGCTCCCTCTGCAAGTGGACGAAATTTTCACCAAATGTTCGTATCCATATAACAGTACTACGTACTGAGTTCAATTGTGCTCCGTTGAGTAATTTCCGAGATATCGAATTTTCCAAAATAGGCGATGAAATTTCACCCCCTGGCTCCCTCTGCAAGTGGACGAAATTTTCACCAAATGTTCGAATCGGTATAACAGTACTACGTACCGAGTTTAATTGTGCTCCGTTGAGTATTTTACGAGATATCGAATTTTCCAAAATAGGCGATGAAATTTCACCCCCTGGCTCCCTCTGCAAGTGAACGAAATTTTCACCAAATGTTCGAATCGGTATAACAGTACTACGTACCGAGTTTAATTGTGCTCCGTTGAGTATTTTACGAGATATCGAATTTTTCAAAATAGGGGATGAAATTTCACCCCTGGCTCCCTCTGCAAGTGGACAAAATTTTCATCAAATGTTCCAATCGATATAATAGTCACACCTACCGAGTTTAATTGTGCTCCGTTTAGTATTTTCCGAGATATCGAATTTTTCAAAATAGGGGATGCAATTTCACCCCTGGCTCCCTCTGCAAGTGGACAAAATTTTCATCAAATGTTCGAATCGATATAATAGTCACACCAACCGAGTTTAATTGTGCTCCGTCTAGTATTTTCCGAGATATCGAATTTTTCAAAATAGGGGATGAAATTTCACCCCCTGGATCCCTATGCAAGTTGACGATATTGTCGTCAAATGTTCGAATCGATATAATTAGTCCCACCTACTGAGTTTAATTATGCTCCGTTTAGTATTTCCGAGATATCGAATTTTTCAAAATAGGGGATGAAATTTCACCCCCTGGCTCCCTCTGCAAGTGAACGAAATTTTCACCAAATGTTCGAATCGGTATATAACAGTACTACGTACCGAGTTTAATTGTGCTCCGTTGAGTATTTTACGAGATATCGAATTTTTCAAAAGAGGGGATGAAATTTCACCCCCTGGCTCCCTCTGCAAGTGGACAAAATTTTCATCAAATGTTTGAATCGATATAATAGTCACACCTACCGAGTTTAATTGTTCTCCGTTCAGTATTTTTTCGAGATATCGAATTTTTCAAAATAGGGGATGAATTTCACCCCCTGGCTCCCTCTGCAAGTGAACAAAATTTTCACCACACGTTCGAATCCAAATAACAGTACTACGTACCGAGTTTAATCGTGCTCCGTTGAGGACTTTCCGAGATATCGAATTTTTCAAAATAAGGGATGAAATTTCACCCCTGGCTCCCTCTGCAAGTGGACGAAATTTTCACCAAATGTTCGTATCCATATACAGTACTACGTACCGAGTTTAATTGTGCTCCGTTGAGTAATTTCCGAGATATCGAATTTTCCAAAATAAGGGATGAAATTTCACCCCTGGCTCCCTCTGCAAGTGGACGAAATTTTCACCAAATGTTCGTATCCATATAACAGTACTACGTACTGAGTTCAATTGTGCTCCGTTGAGTAATTTCCGAGATATCGAATTTTTCAAAATAAGGGATGAAATTTCACCCCCTGGCTCCCTCTGCAAGTGGACAAAATTTTCACCATATATTCGAATCTATATAACAGTACTACGTACCGAGTTCAATCGTGCTCCGTTGAGGACTTCCCGAGATATCGAATTTTCAAAATAGGGGATGAAATTTCACCCCCTGGCTCCCTCTGCAAGTGAACAAATTTTTCACCACATGTTCGAATCCATATAACAGTACTACGTACCGAGTTTAATCGTGCTCCGTTGAGTACTTTCCGAAATATCGAATTTTTCAAAATAAGAGATGAAATTTCACCCCCTGGCTCCCTCTGCAAGTGGACGAAATTTTCACCACATGTTCGAATCCATATAACAGTATTACGTACCGAGTTTAATTGTGCTCCGTTCAGTATTTTCCGAGATATCGAATTTTTCAAAATAGGGGATGAAATTTCACCCCCTGGATCCCTTTGCAAGGGAACGTAATTTCCAGGCAATATTTACATCAAAATAACAATTCCGCATGCCGAGTGTCACTATGCTCTCGTCGGATATTTTCCGTGATAATGTAATGATCCAACGATATATTCCCTATATAGCGGATCACTGATATTTCATATCTTTCCGAAATAGCTCCGTTAAAATCAACCCTCGTTTCCTGTAGGTCTTTTTTTATAGAAATTCAATAAAGTTTGACATCCCTTGTTCATTATTTATGCGAATCAGCCGTGTTACACCGTTCATCTTACTGCAGATCCGTACGCCAGGACACCGCGTTCGGGCGTTTCCGACAAACGGTCTGATGGATTTGGTCTGGTAGGTTCACACGGGTCGATTACAAGACATAACCGATAACTGGCCTAACCCCGTTAGCTATTGATTGACTGTCATACCGACCACAAGGGGGACAGTGGGCCTTAACTGGCAACTTGAAATTGTGATATTTGATTTTGGCCCCTCTCAAAGTCTCGTGGCGATATCCTTGTTGACTCAAATTCGTGAAATAATTCTCATCCGTGTAAAGTGTTCACAAACAGACCCGATTTAGAATGCAGCATCTTGTAGTTTATCACCATTTCACTTTGTCACTAAGCATATAATACTGTTGGGTAAGTCTTGTAAGAGGCAGTTCAAGTGTCCCGGACACGACGCGGAAATGCGAGAACAGGCTCACTTTGAAAAACTGTATCACCTCATATCGA
This sequence comes from Hippodamia convergens, assembly GCA_038502775.1. NCBI lineage: Eukaryota > Metazoa > Arthropoda > Insecta > Coleoptera > Coccinellidae > Hippodamia > Hippodamia convergens. The sequence goes on along the minus strand of CM076612.1, from coordinate 9,330,135 downwards.
AGGTCCCACTAAGCGACTACGCATCAGTTGGGCGACCGGGGAAACCGAAAGATGCGAAACCGATTAGTAGATTTATATATAGTTGCTTTTGCAACCGGGCACGAGGCATAGTACTCAAATCGAAGATTCCCAAATGGAATTTTGATAAATATCAACCCATTAGCGCCGGATTTTTTTTTTTTTTTCGATTTTTGAAATTTTTTTTTATAAAAGTTGGTCCGAACCGTTCTGTAGAGACGATAAAATATTATAAAAATTTTATACGGCCTCTAGTTTTTTCAAAATTTCGCGGTTGCCAAATGCCTAGGCGCTTGTGATCACTCTTTGGGAATAATTTCATTTTAGAGGAAATACTATTTTACTGAAAAGATATATGAAATTTTTTGACATTTTGATAGCCTCAGAACATTTTATTCATTTATAAAATATTTACAATGTGATGAAACAAATGTCATGCGGTATGAAACGGAAAAAAAAAACAATCTATGTCCAACCTCTTTTTGTCTTCTGTGTATTTCACAAGATGATTGAGTTCATCGAATCTTACGGAATTGGAAATTCGACTATCTCTGGAAGAAGAACAAGAGGATGACCGTCTTCCTTGTCCTTTCGATGTTACCCCATACTCTTTCAAGTAGCTGTTGACCACTTCTCGTTTGAATTCGAGTTGCGAATTTTTTGGTATTCATTTTTTATTGTACAGAATCCAGATATTTTGCATAGCTACGTCTAGCAACCATGAATCAAGCCAATACCATTTTTACTACTCTTATCCGGTCAGCATTATCACTGAGTATAAGCGCCTAGGGTTGCCATATAGCAACCCACGAAATAAACTGAAAATTTTTTCTACTAATATTTTTTGCGATTATATTTAGCCTGTTATGATCATGAATTGAAGTTTCAAGATTCATATAAAAAAAAATATGACAAAACCAGGGCGCAAATAGAAAATATTTTACTTACACGAACTTGGGTTCTATGTTTTTAACGATTCACGAAGAACTCAAAGTTTCACAACTTCTGGAGGCGGAACGAGTGAGTTAACAGAAAAAATTCTTGTTACTGGTAACCGCCAACTTCCAGCTACAAATCTGCGCATCTGAGAACCATTTGAAAAACACTCCGAAAGCGTTGCCTTATGACAACCGTAGGCGCTAATGGGTTAAAATGGGAAACCTTCCTGTTGATGATCCTTCCAGATATGAACACTAAATGTCGAAAAATTCAATCACAAACCCGATACGCACTGTTCTTGCAACTTCAACACTCATTTTCACTTTATTTATTGATCGAAACACTGATCACACGAACACGAAAAAATCACAAACCTTTAGGTCGAATTTCTGATGCGAACTATCACATATTACGCATCAAAACATTCTAGCCTTTTAAATATTGTAGGCTGCGAGTGACCCTATAGTTAATTGCTTTCATGTTGATAGAAGATACTTCCATCTTTCCTTTTAACTTTTCCTCATAACAAAATTGGGAGGTTGTTTTTTTAGATGTTGCTCCATTGACCGTTTTTACCGACCGAATATACAGAGTTTGTACTACAATGAGCGCTTCAACTCTACTCCTTATTCATCGGTCCAATTGTGCTCGACACAGAATGTAGTGGAACAAATTTTGTCTCGAGTGTCTATCGCGTCATGAACGCCTGGAAGGCCTCGCCTCATTTAAAGTGGTACACTGTACCGCTTCAGTACAGAAGTGAGGCTTCTCTTACAAACTCAATTTTATGATGGCCGTGTTACAGGACTCCAAGCTACAGAATCTTTTCTTTTTTTCTAGGTACAAAGTGAGCGTCACCGCCCGCCAGGACGTGCCGTTCTTCGGGCCAACCCTTCCCACCCCCGCGATCTTCGACCACGGCCCCGAATTCAAGGAGTTCCTGCTCACCAAGCTGATAAACGCGGAGAACGCTTGCTACAAGGCGGAGAAGTTCGCCAAGCTGGAGCTGCGGACGAGGACCTCGCTGCTGGAGTCGCTCACCGAGGAGCTGAAGGACAAGACCAACGAGTTCTTGGGCGGCGGGGCGCCAGGTACAGCCCCCGGCACGCCCAAGGGCGAGTCGGGGCCGGGTCCAGGTTCATCGATACGGTGAAGAAGGCCTGGAGCGCCAGGGTGAAGAGCAGCCAGAGCGTCGACCAGAACCTGGCCAACAACAATCACGAGAGGCTGTCGAAGAAGTCTAGTCAGCCGACCATCGCGGAGACCACGCCATCTGTGAGTTTATTTGTGTAGTTTAATAACCTTATGACAGATGTCATAAGAAAACCTAACCTAAACGAATTCGAATCGATCGGTTTCAATTTGAGACTTTCACGAGGATGTTATGAACAACGTTCAGAGGACGATTGTCCTTTATTATGCCTACAAGAGAAAATTTACTTTTCTTCAATCTAAAAATAATAACACCCCTACAACATTTCCAATTGTAATTCAGAAATAGACGATTGACATTCAGAAAACATCACTTGTTTTTATAATATTACAGAGAACATCAAATGTTATTTAGATTTGTCAATTGAATATCAGAAAATGTTACTTTACTATTATCTTTATTTGAGAGGTGAAGCGGTATTTTTTTATATTTTACAATTCCTTCATTGTAGTACCTTGTGATGAACAACATTTTTTTCCCGAGAATGCGAGAATAAATAGGGCCGATTGTCCATTGTGAATCGGCACGTATAGGCAACTCAAAATACACAGTAATTGTTTACATTGCCGATAAAAGTTGAATAGGGATTTATTCAAAACATTTCATCATAAAATTTTCCGTAGTGTTCGGAAGAAAGATATTTGTAATAACACAAGGATCGTTAATATTATTAGAAAATGTAGTTCACCAAATTAATATCAAATATAAAACGCTATTAACCGTAGCGACACCTACTGGCGTTATTCGCAAAAGAGAAAAATTATTTGCTATTTTTTCATTTCATCAAATTTTTCAGAGTTTTAATGTATTTTATGTTAACCCGCCTTTGAAGAATCCAACAAAAAATCTTTCCTAACAAACAGTTCATCCAATCTTGAGTTATAAATGGTGTAACCAACAATATTGCCAACTTAGTTTCATATTTCAAGATTGTAGAGATTTTGCAAATAAATAAATGAAAAAAAAAATCTGTGATCCGAAATATTTTTGATGTTTTCTGAAATTCAATTGACGCTTCCTGAAATTAAAGAGCCCAATCTGAAATACACTTGAAGGTTTCTGAATTACACTTGGAAATGGTGTAAACTCATATTTTGGAACTTGAAACTTACAGTGAGAGAAAACTATTCAATATATTCCGAGCTATCGAAACTTTTAACAATTCGGTTATCGTTCATGTACTTTATTCGAACCCATCAATTCCTCCCGAACGGTTTTACAACGTGCATAAGAACATTCAATTTAAACCGGGTCAGTTTGAAAAATCACTGTCCGACCTAACTCGATTATTCAACGAATAATTCCCCCATAATTCAAATTTTTATTACGTCGTAATAAGTTCGCCGTGTTCGCGTGCATTAAAACCTCTATCTTGATTCCAGTCTAGACCTTCCGTCTCCACGACTTAACTCGGCACTAAGGCATTATAATTGCAGCCAAGAACACAAAATGAAAGCGCAATTTCAATTCTTGCTCGAGGTTTTATGGGGGTGAACACCAATTGTTGGTGTTCCCGAGAAGCAGATTCAACTGACTGACTGTTCGACTATAAGAGCCCGTTTGCAGGATTTGAATTGAGGGAGAGTAGGCCGTCTTGAGCTTGTTCTAAAGTTATCTCGGTTTCGCAGCTGGAGGAGATGATGCCAGTAGCATCAAGCCAAAGGCTAGATTATACAGAAATAAACCCGACATAGGTTTTTGATTTTTTTCCGAACTACTCATATCGCTTAGCGTTTGGAGCCAATTGTCTACTGCCCTTTGAAAAAGCTGTACTCACAACACCTTCACAGCTCGCCTTCAAGTTCCAGAGATCTAATGAGATCCAATGACTCATATTGGCAAAGCATTCCGTGACTAGGTAAATAGGAGTTTTCTTCCTCCTCCCCACAGAATCTACACTCGTCAGTGTCCCATAACCTCATTCTCTATAGATGCTTTCCAAGGCGACAACACCACTTAAGGAAGCCAATGAAAAGGTGTAGTTGGTTCTTACAAAAATCCAGGAAATCTTCAAAGTTCTAAAGGAATTTTGAAACTTCAATATCCAAAAGGAATCTGTATTTATTCTTATTCTGAACAGGGTTCTTTGTGCCGTTTAGCCTTATGGGAACTTCGATCGCAAGTATCCTTTGTCCTTTACCAAACTCTTTCATTTAAATCCCAAGGAGGCCGTCAATGGCATTGATGAATCCAACGACAGGAGCCTTAGCTTTTACTTCATGAGGATCCAGAACGGAATTCCCCATGTGAATGGTTCTTTTCCGCCAGCTTTTCAGCCGTTTCTTTCTCTGATCCACATAGCCTGCAGGTTTCATCTGCTGATTTTCCCATGCGATACAAAAGATATTTGTATCGACAGTGTCCCGTCAGCAGACCCACCATTTCTCGAAGCTCAGCTCGTGGCAGCTTTATGAGCTTCCTGGTGTAGGTAGGCGAGAATCCATAAATCTCTCGGCTTGCGCAAGTCTAGGAATATTTCTCCAGAGCGTTGTTTTGTTTGCCGCTTCCCATTGTTGGACTGCTTCTGTGGTCTTTTCCCAGCCCACAGAGAGGTTCAGGTCCAACAGGCTTCAGCCTTGAAGCTCTCTTCGCGAGTTCGTCGGCTATTTCCTTTCCTTCAATACCACAATGAGATTCCTTCGAAGGCACTCTTGAGAGCAGGTATAGACAGCTAGTGTCTCTACCTGTGAAACAGAAGGTTCACTTCCAAGGGGCTTGGATATCCTAATTTTAGGTCCACATACCCCAATGCCTGTACCCCTTTCTGTTTTAGATCCATCAGTGTACCATAAGGATGACGATCACCAATGACAGTTTCGAATGGCATTTCGAAATCGTATATGATTTTCATCACTTCTGATGGTTTTGCCAAGAGTCTAGTTGATTCAGTATCCTCATATGCCCAACCCAGTTTCCGGGTAGGAGGTTCGACTTGAGGGATATTTTGATGGCTTCCAACAGGCTACATTTCCTTGCATAGGGAAGGCAAATCGAGCATGACCTCTAGCGCTGCTGCCGGAGTTGTACACAAAGCGCCTACGGTCTCTTCACAAGCTAGTCGCTGTAACTTTAGCAGCTTGTTGCGAGTAGTGGCCTCTTCAGTTTTTGCCCACCAAGCTAGTGACTCATGGGTTACAATCCTACTATTGCAGTGTATAACCACAGTACCATATTTAATTCTCATCCCCCATGTTTTTCCAAAGAGCCTCTTGCAGGCCCACATGGCCGCCGTGGCTCTGGAAAGGGTTTTTTCCACATGCTTCCTCCAGTTCAACTTGCTTTCCAAGATGACTCAAAGATAGTTACACTCGCTGGAGAATTTATAGTCTATCCACTCAGAATCGGAGCTCTCAGATTGAGATTCTTCTTCTGGTGAAGGGAATCAGGGTGTATTGGACGGATTGATTGTCAGTCCCTCCTCTTCACACCACCTCTCAATTATCCTTAGGGTAGATTGCATTCGACTGTTCAGTGTGTCTTCAGGCTTACCTCTCACAGTTGCCACTATATCATCAGCATATGCCTGAGCGTTGTAATCGACCGCCGTGAGCTTCTCCAAGAGACCAGTGTAGGTTTGGGTTTTAGAAAGAATCAACTACACTTCCTCACCGGCTTTCTTACGGGGCATTGTCGCCACAGGAAACATCTGTCGACAATGGGCTTATCGCACTCTGAAGAGTGTAGATTCTGTGGGGAGGAGGAAGAAACTCCTATTTACCTAGTCACGGAATGCCTTGTCATTGTAAGTCAAAGAAAACAATGCCTTGGTCAAGAAACTCGTAGGAGTGAAGAATCAGTCTCGCTAAAGCCTTGGATTTCATTAGATCTCTGGAACTGGAGAGGGTAACTGTTAAGGGATGGTAATAACAGCTTCGTCAGAAGGCAGAATAGACCTTGAAACAATTTATATAGTTGTACTTCGTACTTTGTTCATATGTTAACTGTTTTCTTCCTTTGCAGAGCGGTCGGTCCATCTCCAAACTCTCCAGCCAGTCGCTCAACGAGAAGAAGAGCACCAACTCCTCGACGGCCTCGTCGCCCGACCTGACCGCGCACGCGCACATCAGGTCTCCGCTCTCGGAGGCCAGCGACGCCTCCTCGTTCACTAGCGAGGACCTGGAGCTCCCCGCGGCGAACTACGTGGACAGCGACACCGGCCTGGAGAGCATGTCCAGCGCGGAGACCACCGCCAAGCCCTGCAGCGTGTGCAACGACAGGCCGGGCAGCGTCACCGTAGAGCTCAACGTGGACGACCTGGTCCAGGAGGTCAGGACTCTCAAGTGCGACAAGCTGGAGCTTTTGAGGCAGAATGTGGTGAGTGTTATGACACAATAACACACTAACTGACAGTGGCGTAACTGGGCGTGGGCACAGCCGTCTATAGAGATAGCCTGGAACTAAATCTGGCAACGCCGTATGCGAACGCGAAGCGTAGGTATACTCGTCCGATGCGTTAACGAGGGATATCATGTTATTTCGAATTCGAATCATTTGCAAATTCATCAAATGAATTTTTTGCTTTAAGAAAAAAAAATATAAGACCCTACTTAGTCAAAAAATTTAATATCTTAATTACTCCTTGGCAAAAATCTCACGATTGTGTTTCAATATTGGTTGGAATTGAAAGGTCATTATCTGAATTATAAGTTAGGAAAAGAATTAGATATTCAATTCATTGTTCAGCAAGAACCACAGGAAGGTGTAGGGCCAACCCTTGCCAAAAAAATTAAATGAAATTCTCTACGTGAACAAAACAAGTGTCCTCAACATAATTATAAACTCAATTTATGTAGAAATCGAAGTGAATGTGGAAATGAATAGATATAAGATGTAAACACAACAAATATTGGAATTTTCAACAAAAAATTGATTTACAATCTCAACGGAAATGCATATTTTCATGAAAAGTTGGACGATTTCATTCTGAGGAAGGTGAGTTTCTATCTTTGGGTAATGCAAACTTTTTTCTATCTCCCAAGTGTTTTCCCCGTTTGCTCGACATTAATTCTCATTATTTACGAGATTGTTTAGGAGTAAATTTGCAAAAACCGAACAAAGTGAATTTAAAATTGATTTCGCATTCGTACCTCAACTGAAAGTCTCGAAGGAGCAGCATATTCTGAAACATAAATTTTGGCGGAGTTATCCATGTCGCTATTTTGCAAATAATATAAATCTAAAATGGACAAACTTTGAAATTAATTTCCTATGATTATCGGAACTATTTTCATCGCAATTGAAATTCTAACCTAACCTCCAACCTATCCAGTACATGACCTCAAATTAGTAAAGAAAATCAGACGAAACGTTCATTGCACTTCACTAAAAAACAGTTTTTCAGTTCCCTTAAAGTTCAATTATTTCCAGCCATTTATTCACTGAAACACTACGATTTATCAACAAAATTCAAACACACGTACCTCACTATCAACAAAACTCGCCCTACTGAAAATCTATTCTTCACCACGCATCACGAGTTTCGTGGGTCTCTGGTAGGCCTACGCGCGACGTTGCCGAATTTCCTTGTTCCGGGCTCGTACTTTAGGAGGCTGTGGCGTGGGCGACCGCTCACGGCCTCGCGGCCCAATGATCCCCTTTCCCTCTAAGATTAATCATTTTATTCACAGATGAATATATGAAGACTTTTTTATTTGTTGCCGACGATTTCTATTTCGTACCTCCCAGCTTACTTATCAACTTTCGATAGCGCAATATATTTGCAGAAATTCACACAAACCTAAATCGTGCAAGGAACACCTACTTACATCAGTTAACTCTGGTCGGCACCTGAGGGTGACAAGAGCGTATCTCTACCGCCCTAATTCATAAAGAATAATTGACTATGAAAGCAGCGATGAAACTGTTCAGGGCAACCTAAATTGCTGGATTTTGACTGTTTTTGGTATTTCTGGTCTATATCTTTTCAACTTCAAATTGACACCAATCACATTCAAATTGGGATTGGACAATTTCAAATCGGGAATAAGTAACTTCAAATTGATAAACAAAATCGAATTGGGAATAAACACATTCAAAATGGGACTAAACAATCTCATATTGGGAAATGACATGTCATTTTTTATAGAGAATTATCATGATTCTGAAGACTTTCATGAATTAAATTTTCTACAATCTTTGAAAGTTCGAAGTGTTATTTCTTTTTCTTTTGTGAGGTAACAAGTTTTTGAATGGATTTGGCCTTTGACCAATTTGTGCACAAATTTTTCACAGTGGTCTTTCTTCTTTCATGTATTAAAACATTTTTCTGATTGATTTTTGATCCATAGACTGGAAGAGAAAACCTCAAGTAAAATACAGAAGATTGCAGTGTTTTGATTCTCACATTTTTCAACGAGATCCTTCATACATTTTTATACACCTCTGCATTTTTTCCTCATTTCGATTCTCAAGTACTTCAGAATAATTCTCTCGAAATATGAAATGAAACGACTTTTTTCAATATGGAATAGTTTAGTGTCAATATGAATTTGTTAAATTTCAATTTGATTGTGATAACCATTTTGAAATTGTTTAGTCCTATTTTGAATGTGTTTATTCCTAATTCGATTGTATTTCTCATTTTGAATTTGTTCAATCCCAATTTGAATGCGATAAGTCTCAATTTGAAGTTGGAAAGGTATAGATAGGGAAAATTTTTCCTGGGCTCGATTTTCGCGAAAATACTTTAAATGGAAACCGTTTCGCGATATCTTCATTTTTTTTACGATATAACTTAATTTTGATTTTCGATCGATTTCGAAAGTGTGCCATATCATTTTTAATTACAAAAATGTAACGATTGAAATTTTTATAGCCTATTTTCACAGGAAATAATACACTATATTCATTTTTTTGTCTCGTCTACTAAGGGTGAAAACAAAACTTTTTCCTTTTAAAAACGAACGCATTTTTTTCATCTTATATCATAAAAAGAATAGAGATAAAAAATTCGAAAAAGAGTCTTAGTCCCAGTTGAAAAGTGCTTGTAAAAAGTTTTAATCTTTTTCAGATATTTTGGAAAAAAAAAGTTATGGCACATCTTAGAAATCGATAAAATATCACTATTTTGTTATATCTTCGAATCAAATAAAAATATGGTGGAGCGGTTTTCACTACTGGTGTTTTAAGGAAATTAGAGCCCAAGACTCCTTTCAACGTTTTTACCTATCTAGTGACAGAAACAGCCAAAATCGAGCAATTTGAGATACCCTGTACAAATGTACAGTCTCCATTGAAGATGTGAAACAGCATTTTCAATATATAGCAAAAACAACATGCAAGAAGTTTATCCATTCGAATGCACTTCATAATTCGTCACATTCATTTTATTAAATGTTAGACAATTTCGATTGTTTCTTATGAAAACCTTTTTTCATGAAGGGGCCTCGCAAATTTTATCTCGCTCACATATAGTTGAGGTTTTGTTACGCCACTGCTAACTGACCAAGGACCCCCAGAAGAAGCTATAAATATTTTAAATTTCTTTGGTGAAGCATTAATTTTCTTTTTCTTTTTCTTTCAGAATTGTCAGAAAGAAATCAAGAACCTGAGAGAGAAAGTATTCAGCGTGGAGAACGAGCTTGCGCTATCGAAGAAAGAAATCCTCAGGCTGAGGGACCTACTGAAGAACTACAGTCCAAACATCGAAAGATCTCCAATATAATCGTTTAGAATCTCGCGATTTGCATTTATCGTCGGATACCAACCTGTATCTGTTCGAATCTGAAAAGTATTATTTTTTCTTTCGGAATGGATATTTTTCGAATGCAATTTACCTTTTAAGAAGAGAGAGTATTCAGTGTTGTAACACCAATTTGAAGAGTAATTATTGTTTTAATATTTAAAATAATCAATTACTGTTTTCTCTGATTAGATAAGTATAACGTCTAAAGAATATGTCAATTCAGTGTTGCACCATATAGAGAAATGCTGCACACATCACTTCAACACTGTGCAAGAAATATTTTTTGTGATAATCTTTATTCTTATTATCTCTTCAAAATTATCTTATCACCACTGAGTTCGAATCCCTCTATCCCTAATATTTCTCTTTTCTCGATAAAGTCTCAGATCTTTTCAATGTGGTGGTGAGTAGTAAACTGAAATTGATATTGTACAAAAAGCTCTAAATTATTATTTGAAACTTTTGTATAGATACTCATGAAATTAGACGTTTGGACTATGTTTTTCGTAAAGTCATTTCTTCTTTAGTTTTAAGCTTTATTTATTTCCTGTAATCTCTGTATATTATAAATCTATATTATATGAAAGTTTACCAACAAAATGATACCAAAGTTGACATTCCCCAAAAATTCTGTTTCAGAAAGATTTAAATTATTATTGTATTGTAAATATGATCGAAAAGTACCTATTTTATTATTTTTAAGTTTTCACTTTTTTATATGTATAAAAAAATGAGTTTGTGCAGATATTGTTATAGATTTGTAGATTATTTCTTTATATGTTTGTTTTTGATTATATTACTTCCTGCAATATAAAAAGTTGTAAGCTGAATAATCATTACCTATTGTAGAGTTTTTGATGTAAATAACATACTTCAAAGGATATTTTCTATTGTGTCTGATTGTAATGGTCAAACCAATTACCTTTTTAAATTTTATTTTCTCGGGAGCGGTTATGATAGAGGTATATTATTATTTTGATGCATTAGAAACAAATTTATTTTGAACAAATTCAATATTGAGTGCAAGAATGGATTTTCGTTTTTATGACTGATGGTTTGACCATTTCAACCATTATCTATAAAAAAAGCTATATATTGAAAAACTAACCTTCATCTGTTTGCTATTGACTCAAATGGCCCTAATTCACCAAAATTTCAAATCTGACACAATTTCACTCATGAATGTTTAAGATAGAAAATGTAACTTACAGAACTGATATCAACCTTGCAATATTTTGAGTTTCCTTTCTATCAGAACTCAACTCGGAGTTAACGCCTGGTTTGTATACATCGATAACGTAAAATAATATTCGTGTTCCCTTTTGTATAGGTTATGTATTTCATTTATGTACCTTTGATTGTCTTTGACATTTTATTGCAAATAAACGTATTAAATACCTGAAGAAAGCCTTCTCATTGCAATTATATACAATCCCTAATGAACCTAGTTAAAACTGACACAAGAAAAGTAACAGAGTGAAAATCACCGGCCCCAGAACAGAACCCTGTGGGGTTTGGGAAAACATTTAAGCAGTGTTCATCGATATAGCTGCAAAACGGTTTTTTTTTCATGTTCAACAAACAAATATTTGTGAAATTGTTAGTAATAAAACAATAATTACTAGATTTTTTTCTATGTCACTTAGAATATAAAATTTTCCCGAGAAAAAATTAATAATCATCATTATATCAGGAAACGATCTGACGGTGATTACATCCTTTGAAAAACCGACCTTGTCGTCCATTTCACCCATTAATAACCGCTCTATAATGACAATTCCACTTTGTATCTATCGAATGAACTTGAGTTAAAATCTGAACATTTCGCGTGCGGTCTAGGACGATTAAACTTCAAAATGCAACATGATCAGGCTGCTGATCCTGACTTCGCTCGTTTTCTCGGGCGTTGAAGCACCAGCCATTGTGAACGTGAGTAATTTCTGGTTTACCAACTAACTGAATAACATTTATATGTTGAGAAAGGAAAACTCAGTAAATGATTAGAATGTAGAAACAAATTAATGTTCTTCAAATTTTTCTGGCGTTCGATAACATTACTACTTATTAATTTCATTCTTCAACTGCAAATATGAAGACTTACCCATTCCAGATACTCTACATCTTCATTGAAATTGAATGCTACCATTTTCTCAGTCCTCCACAAAACTGAAATATAAAAATTGCGATGAGCGTTGATGTGAATAAAAAATGAAATTAACCGATACATTTCTAACTTGTGTTTTATTGTACACATTTCTATTTTGTTCAAATTGACCTGGCCTTTTTCGACACTCATTATTTCTAGGGTATTTACAAACCAAGCGAACCAAAGCAGGGAGAATATCCCTATCATGCTAGTCTGATGCTAATGCACGACAAAAAGTACTATAGTTTTTGTGGTGGCAGCCTGATCCACCCAAAATGGGTGTTAACTGCTGCGCATTGCGTTCAACTCGACAGTGACCACCCAGCAATGGAACCGTAAGTATTCCAGCATAGTACCCTAGCAGTTCGATGCAGTGTGTCCACCAAAAGTGTTGAAATATTTCGAATTTAAAATTGTCAATCTTTTCTTTCCAGGCAATCGATTTTCGTAGCTTTGGGCAGCGTGTTAAGGAACTCCAAGGGAGCCCAAATTATAGGCGTGGAAAAAACAATAATTCATCCCACTTATCTGGAGACTGATAGGAACGACATAGCCGTGCTGAAGTTGAAATCGTCACCCAGTTTAGGTTCGGAAATGAAAAATTCATCCATCTGGTGTCTGAGCAGATCTGGTGTCACAGAAAGGGTTGCATTTCAGGTTCCAACGTGAAGGTGATTAAGTTGCACACCAACAATAAGGAGAATCTCATAGGTAGAACAGTCTATCTTACAGGATTCGGAATAACCAACGGTAAAGAATTGTATTCTATGTTTCTGCATGCTTCTGTGTTGATGTATGCAATTAATTTTATTGAAACTCAATTTGATGTTTTTTCAGATCTCCACGACACACCTGAGAGACTCAGAAAAGCTACACTGCATGTAAACACCTTCAATAAATGCTTCAGCGAACGAGAGTTTGCAAATATTGAGATTTGCGCAACTTCAACTATGGCGGAAGGAAAAGCTTGCAAAGTACGTTAAATACAGGATATGAAAAGGAGGCTAGATAAGTGTAAAAACAATACCTGATTCAGCAATATGATACTGCTTCATTGGCCAAAGCCTCAACTTTTGAAGACATTTTCACTTGGCACCAGCTAGCAATAATTATTATGCTTCATGTCTGTCAAAATGTAATTTGCATGACGACCGTAACTAGGCAAAGTTTTCATGGATCGCTCAATTGTAACGATCGTAACAATGAATTTAATTGTGAATTGGATCTCCAAATTTCATGGATTTCAAAACGTTCATTCGGTGAAAAACTTACTTTTCATGACTCGCCTTCAATTACTCGCTAGCACTGAAACGTTCCACTTTCCCTCTTTATCAGAAATATACTATAGACGTGTCTCTATGCACCAATCAAAAAATGTTGATGTCTCTATGAGCAGAGAGCACAAAAAATAATTTCTACTAATGTCAGTATCAAGAGGAAAACTTTTCGTGGAAGTGCTTCATTTACGCTGGTAGGAAAAATATTGTTCCCAACTCATTTGAAAAGTGACTTTTCTACACTCGACTGCAGTCTCATTTGTTAGGAAAATTACTTTTTTGAACTCAAATCTGCTCTATTGTCGTTATCAATGATAATTTCGATTTTTTCTAGGGAGACAGTGGTGGACCTCTGGTTATCCAACGCAATGGCCATCTGATCCAAGTTGGTATTACGAGCCACTTGGCCATCTTACCCTTTTGCCGTTTTCAATTCAACAATTCCGTGTACACCAGAGTTTCAGCGTACATTGAATGGTTGTCCAAGACGACTGGAATAAATTTCAAAACTTATCCTTTCTGATCGAAAACTGTGTGAAAAATAAAGAATTGAAGATTTCTAAAACGAATATTTCTTTGAATTGATATGAGAAACTGTAGACTTAAATTGACGTGAATCTGCCCTTTACATAGATCGAAATTCTTCTATTAAAACGCGATAAATGACATAAAATTTGTAGATACTTCACAACACAAATATTTCAAGAATATATGATCTGAAATGATCAAGTTAGGTGCCCAAACTTTCAACGCTTATAATTTGAAATAAGGAGAATTTTATGAAAAAAAAAAGGTTTCCGTTAGAAAGGGTTAACAATATAAGTTCTCAATACCTGAAGTGCAATGAATTGCATAAATTGGCAGTATCTCTTTTAACCTGGTTGACCGTCAGAAGAAAATTTTGAATCATAACACTAATAATAGTTTCAAATCTTGCATTTACCTGAAATTCTGGCACTATTCTTCTGCCTCACACACTGACTGCAAAGAATCTCCCGAAACTTCATAGTTAGGTATTCCGAAAGACGTACTTGAAATCAAAACCTTCACTATATTTCAAATTGGACAAATAAGAATCACTCGACTTTTCAGCACTTATGTTATGATATTCAGGATGGCTATAGTCAAACAAACTGGTTGACAAACTTATCTGAAACAAGGATGAATCACCTTTGCCAAACGCTTGGATAACACATGTGCATCATTCAATACGTATTCAGGTAGTTTTCGACTTGTACCTACGTATTTTTCAAGAGAAAATAAACTTTTATTTCATTTTGAACAATTTACCCTTATATAACTCTGTGGAAACAATCATATTTCATATTCAATGTTCTGAAGGCATTTGATGATAACAGAGGTCTTTAAGGCGCATTTACACTATATATCAGCTGAAGCTTCATAAGAAATGCTATTCCATCTAGCGAAGCTCAAGATAGAGAACATTAGCATTGTAGAGGGAAAATACGATATATTTATAGGTATTCCTATGAAATTCTCACATATTTACCTTTTTTTCTGTAAGCATGCCTCATATTATTGTATTTTTGCTCTCAAAAGGAATGAAGATTGAATAACCTACAGAAATGTACAGATTTCCTGATGCTGTATATTGGATTTAAAACCCCTCAACAGGTGCTAAGATGTCATTTGGTCCAACAGCTAGCTCAACTTTTCATGCTCGAAAAGATCAAACCTGATCATCCAGTAATCTTTATCACCGATGGCAGACGTCACTGAACCTTGGAAGACTTTCATAAGTTCGCGCATAACATATCACTATTCAGAATTCTTCATTCTTATCACTCGGAGAGATTAAAATTTATTTGGAAAACGAATCAATATAGTCGAGTTTATTGGTTCGACGAAAATGTTCCGAGTGTATCAAGTTGTTCAATTTTTTACTGCGGCGATACTTTTCGTGGTGGTGAAATGTAAGTCTTTGCACAATTTCAGCTGCTTCTCTCGTTTGATTACAGAACAGAAGAAGAAAATGTTTCATGGAAGTCTGGATAATGAATATTTAAACCAGATTCTTCTTTGAATACGTCTGGTGCTTTTAAAATTGAATAAACCAAAATGTACTACAATATATGCTTCGTTTTTTTCTAAACACGTCTTTTTCCCCTTTGCTTTTCTTACCTTTTCTCTTGTCTCATCTGTCCTTTTCAGGTGAAAATCCCGAAAGCCCGTTAGGAAAATACCTATACGAAGATTTAAAATGCGTCGCAAACTTGGACAAAGCTACAAATCAACCTTCATACTACAAATGCGAAGTAAGTTCGAAAGATCACTGCATTTTCGAAGGGAAACAATTGTCGGTTGGAGAAGAGATCAAAGACAATGGTACCGACTCATATTGTAGGTCTCACTGCTCGTGCAATGAAGAGTAAGTATTTTTAATGTTTAAGAAGTTATATTTGATGAACTAAACTTCACAGCGGAAGTTTTGATTGCGCTGAAGATGATTGCTTTGAAGAGAAACAAATTGGTTGTCGATTCAAGGACTCATTGACTGAGTGTTGTCCAGTACTCGATTGTGGTAAGAAAAATTTTCTATATCTGATATTTCCGCTACAGAATTCAAACTCAGAAATGGCATTTTCCGGAACAATATTACTATCGGCTTTAAGGCTGTTTTTCTGAAAGAGGACTATACAGAAATCCAATGTTCTAATCTTTATAAAGTAGTGGATTTCCCATAACGGTTTCTGGAAAAATTGTCCTAACACTTGTAGAGACCACAGAACACGATAGAGACTATGTAGATTTTCATAAAGATTTTTGGTCATTCAGAGCCGCCAAAACTCAACTGTACCTTCGAAGGAAAAACATACGAAGAGGGCACAACTTTTTACCCAAAGCACAGTTGCCAAACTTGCCTCTGTCAGGAGGGATTTTCGGGAAAAATCGAGTCGCCCTATTGTGTGAGGAGGAGATGTTTGGAACAGATTTTCAGCATGGACAAGCTGCGACGTAATTGTGCTGCCGTATATTTCATCAGAGATCTCTGTTGCCCGGCAACCTGGGTTTGCGGTGAGTAAATAGTGGAAGAACAAAGTATATCCTTAGGTTGGTCCTATTATTTAATATTAAAAAGTCTTTTTTTAAATATCAGAGAGGTTGAAACAATTAAATTATTATTTTTTCAGACAAGGGCCAGAAAATCGAGAAAATTGTAACGGATACCAAAAGCAGTAAGTATTGAATACATTCAAAATAGATGGTTTCTTGTATTTTCATGAAAAACCTTCGATTAAACAACAATTTTTCCACCAGAATTGTCCTGTGACTTCGGAGACAAAAAAGTTCCTGTAGGACATGGCTTTGAAACAACAGTCCAGCCTTACTCAAAAATCGTCAAAGTCAGATGTGAATGTAGCTTACCACCTTTCGTCACTTGCTTAGAGATACCAGGACAAGAACAATAAATTTGGCAATTCCTTGATACTTTAAAATTTTCCTCGATGAAAACTTCTAATTAAATATCCTATCATTCAAGTGTGGAAGTAATTTCTTTATATTTTATTAATTTGCAATTAACAACTGTTAATTATCCGAATTTGTTTCATACTCAGAATCTGTTGAAACAGAAATTCGACTGGATAGTCGCACATTCAAAAATTAAGATCTATATTCATTATGAAATTTAAATGGCACAAAGTGATGAAAGCAATTGAAGGACTGAAAATAATTAGATCCAATTAGTTACCACAGATAATAAAACCAATAATTCCTGATAAATATATGCTATCTAATCCTGAGTTTAAGATTGACCTACCCTGTGTTTACTGTATCTAGACAATTTTTATGTCAAAGACATCACTTCTCTGAATAATGGTTGGGTTTGTAAATATATTCTTCGTAATAAAAATACATATAATATTTCATAACTCAACAAACAAATAAATCTATGATATCAATATTTTATACAAAGGTTCAGTCTTTTTAGTAAATATAGATATATTCTTTTTAGCATTTAAATAATTGAGAATCACAATGAAATAAAAAAAAATCAATTGAGATCAAGACATTTTTGGATGGTGACATTGGGGTACAACACTCTCCATCGTACAACCTATAAAATATACATATTATAGAGGAACACAAAATTGCTTTGCACGCGAAAAAACATACCTTATCCATAGCAATAGATGGACAATAGCTTATTTCTAGTAGCTTCAATTGTGGCAGTTTGTATAATGCATGATCAATGAATTGACTTGAAATACCTGTGATACTCAGCAGATCTAACTGCTCCAATTTTGTACAATTATCTATTATAGGAAACAACATTGCATCTACTAGAGGTCTCCAAGCAGAGAGAATTAATCTGATAAAAAAAATCATACCAAAATGTGTACGCTATAGAGGTCAACCAATTTTCTCACCTTCTCAATCCTTTACATCCCTTAGCTAAATTTTCCAGACAATTTTCTGGCGGAAATCCACCATTCAAACTCCATCCCAAATCAAGGTCTTCAAGTTGGTGGCATTGTCCAAGTAAATTGATTCCGGAAGGTGTTAAACCCCTAACTTTCCAACAACTCAAGCCTTTCAACTGCTTGTTATGAGTCGAAAGAACTTCGAACAAATCGTCTAGATTTATTCCTTCGCAGAAATCTGTAGCGATAAATTCTTATTCTCAAATTTTTTATTGCACAGACAAACTTGAAATAGCTCTAATTTTTTTAGGATAATTAATTCATTGAACTCACCCAAATTCAAATGCTTGAGGTTAGGATTCGCCTTCAACAATGGTGTAAGTAAGTCATTTGTAATGTTGGTACAGTAAAAATCCAAGGTTACCAGCTTAGTAAGTTTATACAGTGTTTGCACTTGACAAAAAGCGATTTCAGTAACGAAAACATTCCTCAATCTAAACTCTGTTAAAAAATTTCTTCAGAAACTGTGAAACTATCTTTAGGTACATTTACCTTCAAGATTTGGACATGAACAACATAAAGCCGCCAAATGACTGCCATTGAAATATGATGCGTTGCCCAGAGATAGGTGTGTTAATTTTTTGCATGATTTTAGAAGAAATCTACAATGTTTAGGAGACATAAAAAAATTTTCACAAAAAATTCATAGGATTACTGAGGAGCAAATTTTGGTTCAGAGAAATACCTGAAGATGGCGCATTAAGTTGTAGGTTAGTTTCTATTCTGAGAATCTTGTAGTATCCAACATTGAGGTATTTCAAGTTAAAAAGATGTGAACTTACTGATACAATTTCCTAGGAAAACTTTCATCATCTTTCCCGCACCAAGAAAGATCGAGTTTTTTCAAAACTTCACCCTTTTTTTCTAGGAAATCGAATACACGGCTATCGACTACGTTCCAATATGCCTGAGGAAAACATAAACTTAGAAATATCAATGATGGGAATAAGCATACTTCACCTTCAAACTAATGTTGCGATATAAATGAATATCGTTGGCCAAACGATTCCATTGAACACTAACAAGAGCACACCTAGACAAGGACTTCAAATCTAGGAATTTAAATATATACAGCATCACTTCACACTGAAAATAAAGGTCACCAAATAACGATGAAATTAATTCAGAATGAATCGTATTACTCACTGGAAGTTTTTCGAAATGGTTTACTTTTTCTTCTTCCTCATCTGGACTTGAAACATTACTCACTTTAGGCTTATTTAACGCTCCTAAGCACTTCAAATGGAAATTGGTTCCTGGTCCGGAGAAACCAATTAACAAAATTGCATCGAAACAAGTATGATGACTGAGTCCCGAACAATTTAAATCTAACCTAATTGTATCTACCAAAGAGTTGATTCTACGTAGAATCGGTTGAAATTTTCTGGCCTGCGGTGGGCATTTTTGGGGCTTCCCTTCCCACATTAACATCCATTTTTGCTTCATTTGCCTGCCCCAAATACGTACAATTGAACCTGGATTGTAAGTTTCATAAACGAACAGTCTCGATGGTATTACAGCGTAGTCGAAACTGAAAACTATCTCATTTATTTCTCGAGAATCCTCATTGGATGAAAAGAAGCATACCGTACTGTCACAAAGTCTTCGGCGCCTAACGGATCTGCATCGGCCATTCTGTATGGTTTTTGATGATTTGCTTCGCTGAGATTCCACCAAAGACCATACTGCCTCTGAAACAATATGTATTACAAATTAATGACTAGAAATAGTTGGACGTCAATTCACCAGAGCATAAGTCTCTGCGAAATCCCCGTAAGCAGGATATCTTGAACATTTTCCATTGAAATTTCCAGGATCATAGGATACATGATTGAAAAGACTGTATCTTGTCGACACTTCTAGCACTCTACTTGCGAATTGCTCTAATGCCACATACATCTCGGCACGCATTGTGAACTCTCAATACTTATCGAATTTCTGTAATTAAGTGGAAAATGTGCATTCGACATCCGATAAAGTGACCTCAAAATCATCAAATTAAATCCGAATCCCTAACCTCTCCAGGACTAATCGAAATCAGCTGATTGTCAAAAATTTCACAGGATTCTGCAATTTTCAGTTTGTCACATATAAAAATTGCAGATTTCTGTAAATCAAATACCGGGACAATTCAAAAATGTAAATCCAATGATAATTTTCATTGTGATCCCAGTAATAATAATATTTCCACAGGAACAATGCGAACACTATATTTGAAAGCAGTTTTTTCCCATTTCTTTGTACAATGAAATGTAAAAAACTAGGTGAATGAATGTTCTATTCCAGTCCCTTCACTCTAGTTTATATGGTCTATATTTATCTTCTCCCAGAGTCGCTAGCGAGTAGTTATAGTGGACACGAATAATATATTCTTCCCGAAATCGTTCCGAAATGTCTGAAATTTATAAGGACTCGGATTATGCTACAAGGTGTAGTGAAAAAACATTACAATCGGACAATGAGGGGTTTTTCTTGACTTTTGCTGACAATTTAATGGAAGTTGCTGGTAAAACTTGGATTGAAAAGAGCTTTGCTAAGCTCCAAAATGATAAGGATAAACTAGAAGTTCTATACAAACATGAACCGGTGAGAGACGAAATCGTTAATTTAATAAATTCTTCAAATCACCAAAACTTAGGACTTTTTCAGCTTAAAAACGCACTAATTGAAGTGCTTTCAAACGTTCAGCAAATATACCGAGAGAAATCGTCAGAAATAGCCAGTGCCCGCATGAAGGAAGCAGAAATATCGCAGGAAAAAAATGACTTGGTCAAATCATTAGCTCTCTACAGCCAAGCTGTTCTGCGCTCACAAAAAACAGGTAATTCAAATAAAATCAAACCGAAATTGCGAATTAAAAATATTTTTCAGGAGAAAATAAAGAAATTGACGAGGGAAAAACTTTATCTTTAGCACTATTCGGTAGATCTAAAGTGCTGATTGACATGGATAAATACGATTATGCCCTCGCTGACATAAAACTGGCCCTCAAAGAGAACCTTCCGGATCACCTCAAGGGCGACGCCTACTTCAAACTAGCTTTGTGTTATAGAGCAACGACCGAAGTAGAAAAAGCGAACGTTGCTCTGAAATTAGCACAAAAACTGCTGCATCAAAAAGTAGAGATCATATTGAAAAGGTTTCACAATGAGGGTATGGCTCTAGCAAAATTTAGGAAGGAGCCTACAATAAATACAAGTACGTAAATTCAAGGCCATAGGATCATACATACTCAAATGATTCATCTTGCAGAGGAACCAAAACTATCTGGAAAACCAAACAAAATTTTCCCAAATGCTACTGATACACTTGTCGTGAAAGAGACAAAAGCTCTAGGCAAACATGTTGTTTGCAAGGGAAAAATCAGATCAGGTGATACTTTAGTTGTGGAAGCCCCATATGTTGCTTGTTTGATACCAGAAGCTTTCGGTACTTGTTGTCAACACTGCTTCAAGAGGTAAGTAGGCTTAAGTTTGTGATATAGCTAAAGTTTTCTCTAGAGGTCTAATGAAATAATTATTATAATTTTCTGCAGGTTGATAGCTCCTGTAGGCTGTCCAACCTGTTCGAATGTAGCCTTCTGCAGCATTTCTTGTAGAGACGAGGCTCTGAAAACTTACCACAAATACGAATGTAGGATATTGGAACTTTTACTAGGCTCAGGCGTCAGTGTCCTTTGTCACTTGGCCTTAAGAATGGTAACGCAGAAGGAACTTGAGATTAACTTGAAAATGTACGAAAACAGGAAAAACGAACATATATTCAGTTTGTGCACGAACAGAGAGAAGAGAAACTCTAAAGACTTCTTCAGGAGGACAGTGATGGCATCTTTTCTACTGAGGTGTTTGCAGAAGGTCAAGTATTTTGGCGATGAGAACACTTCAGGTGAGTTGAACTAATGAGTTTTCTCAATTACAAACCTTCCTTGCAGTGATACCAACTGAAAAGGAGCTAACTATAGGAGAAATGCTTCTTTTCAATCTCCAAATGCTGCAGTTCAATGCACACGAGATATACGAAAAAGTGTACCCTCAAAAACATCGGTTCAAAGGTGCCAAAATAAACTACATCGGGGTGGGACTCTATCCAACCGTTGCCCTCTTCAACCATCAATGCTACCCATCTGTAACCAGGTGGGAATTTGAGAGAAAGACAACTCACTCAACCATCTCCTAAATACCTAAATCGTTCCATTCTTCCAGATATTTCTCAGGAAAGAACATTGTTATTAATGCCATCAGGCCTCTGGATGAAGGAGATTTAGTGGCTGAGAATTATGGACCAATTTTCACGAAAAAGCATCTGGTGGCTCGCAAAAATTTTCTCAGCTCGAGGTACTGGTTTGATTGCCAATGCCCAGCATGCCTTCAAAACTGGCCAATTTTGAATTTGAACGATAAAGATACAACAGTAAGGTTTAGGTAAGACATGTTATGTATGGTGATTGCAATATTTATTATACAACATTTAGCTTTCCGCTAATTCTTTATGAAGTCTGTGTTATACCAAGGAACATAACCAGCAATAATTGAATAAAAAATATCGAAGCAAATCGAATAAAATGGTTCATTGAACTTTTTCAGGTGTCCAAGCAAAAACTGTGCGAACGTTTTTTCCTCAGAAAGTAAAGCGAAGCAAAAATGTTCAAGTTGTGAAAAAGATGTTAATCTGCAAGCTTCCAAAAAGAAATTGGAAGAGTGTGTTAACCAATACCGTCAAGCTTTGGAAGATATGTATGATATGAAACCCCTCGAAAGCATTGCGAAATTGGGGAAAGCTCTTGATACTTTTCACGAGTAAGTAACACAAAATCTTTCAATAATTAAAAATGTTTCAAGTTGATTCTACATGGATAATTCAATATTTTGTGTTTTCAAAGTGCTTCTTCAGCTTTCTATGTAACAGTTACGTCTATCGAAAATTCTTATAGATTCTTGTCATGGTAAGAGGTTCAGAGTGGCCCATATGAACACAAAAGAAATACTGAACATCCACCACCTAATAAAATCCTCTAATTATTTCAGAATAGCTTTGCCGCCACACAAAGAGACCCATCTAGCAGAAGAAACGCTAAGAGCCTGTTACGCCGATCTAGGGAACACTTTCGAAGTCCCATCGAATAATAAAACCCCCAAAATATAAAAGAGGACAACAGAAGGAAGACCAAGCTCGAAAAATCGATTTTACCATTGTTCCTGAAGCCTTATGTAGCTCAAGCAATTTATTCATCAAAGGCAATGTTGAACGTTATTTAGAAATCAGTGGAGTACGAAATTATTGCCTATAACGAAAAATACAGAGTTGTTCATCCCAAATATTTTTGAGTTCAAGATCGAGTTCACCCTGGATGGCCTTGAGTCTGAATTCGAGGTCACCCTAAATGACCTTGAATTCGAAGTAAGGTCAGAAGGATCAAGTAGAAGTCCTCAAGAATTAATTAAGTTTCTATGATATTCGAAGCGTGTTTTAAATTGAAATTCATAAGATCTGCCTGTATTTTTTCTTCTGGTTGTAATTAAAAAGCAATTTGAAAGTTATGACATTTAATTCCTATTATTTAAACTAGAAAGATAGTTAAACAAGTCCACTAGGATCTTCTAACCATGATCATCTTTGAAAACCACTTTATTCGATATGGGTTCAAGTTGATATCATTTATCTCGAACTATCTACGACATTGAGTGTTTTTTGCACCACTCTGTATCAATTTCGATATGACTACCTCGATAAGCGTTAACATATTCTTCCTTTCGTAACGAAATGAGGGCTATGGCACACCTCAACTCAATTTGATGACGAAATTATCGTTCACACGAGATGTAATTATAGTGGTCACAAGCTCCACTAGGAGTGTCGTACATGTATGACAACATTGTCGTTCTCTGATCCACCCTGGTGGCCCATTTCACACAAAAGCAACGAGCAAACGCATCGTCACTCGATTACAGAAGCTTTCAAATTTGTTGACTTAGGGAGTCCTCCATATTTTGATGAAATTGGTGGGATCTGCCGAAACCACAAACTTCGGATGTACCAGCGAAAAGGAGCATTGAAATGGAAGAATAAACAAACTCGAATTCGAAAACGTAATCCCGTAAAAATTATGAATCGTAGACATCTAAATGAGGGGCTAGCTATTTGAATTGTAAGAATAGACTTTCCTGTTTATTTTTGTTAAGTTTGTAGAACTCTTTTCATTCGCGGACTAGGATGGCATCAAGTTTGTTCTCTATCGAGCCATCCAATTAGACACTCTGCATTCGGCGATCATATCCAACAAATTACCAGTCTGTATGTCAAGTTCAATTGAACCAATTAAGGCTGAACCTGCGAGCCAATTCCAGAATTGAGAATGTAATTGATTTGAGCTTCGATGCAATTATTTTAACTCGAGATGATATTTCACCTGATGGCCAACATTTCACCTTGGCACGAAGAATCGAACTTTTTATCGGATCTGGATGGATAAAGGGGCCACACGCTGACGGGTTGGCCTTGTCTAGAGGGCCTGTATGATTCGCAAGTTCATTAAAAAATTACGAATAGGAGAAGATAGAAGATTAGTGGAGAGTTCAGTAACGATAAATACAGAATTTTTGTTTTGATGAACGGTTTTTCAAAAAGGTCAAATGAGCCTCCTTGAATATTTCGTTTATTTTTACAATATACAGGGTGGGCAAAATTGGTGATACTTGAACTACAACTTTTTAAGAGATAGGGGGAAATGAAAGACACATTACGTTGGCCTGTTTTAGAGAAACTGATAATGCCAGCACTTGCATTCCTCTATCTTTTTTTATTTTCGAGTTAGGTTTTGAAAGAAGCAAGGCACATTAAATGGATGAAAAATTCAGGATTTCACCGAATCTTATGTGAAAGAATAGAAATGAACAATTTCCAAATTACTGAAATGCTGATAAGTGATTTAATACTTGATATTTCCAACCCTTGAGTTAATTACAGCTCGGCAATGACGGTTCATACTCAAAATGAGTGATCTTAAAATGTTCTGATCTAATCCTTCCCAGATTTCTCCGAGTTGGATTCCTAAGTCATTAAGAGTAGCTGGACGATTTTCTGAACTTCTCAGCCTTCTATTGAGGTTGTCCCAAACCTGCTCATTCGGATCGAGATCTGGACCTCTTGCTGGCCATTCCATTCGAGAGACTTCAACTTCCTCAAGGTACTCCTAAACGATGCGCGCACGATGAGGTCTGGCATTATCGTCCATAAAAAGATAATTTTCACCAATGTATGGGGCAAATGGCACTACATGCTCTTCAAGAATGTTCCTTATATACTTAGTAGCATACATAGCTCCATTATAAACGACCACTAGGTATGTGCGAGCAGTCAAAGTTATTCCACCCCATACCATAATCGATCCTCCCCCGAAACCAGTAGTATTCAGGAAATTGCACTGAGCATATCTTTCATGTGGACGTCTGTATACAAGGGAACGTCGATCACAATGGTAGAGGCAGAATCTAGACTCATCTGTGACGAGAACTCTTTCCCATTCGGCCTCTTCCCAATGGATATGCTCTCTCGCAAAATCCAAACGCGCCCTTCGATGGGCTGGTGTAAGAGCTGGGCCTCTTGCCGCGACACGAGGCCTTTAATCATATTCTCTAAGGCGATTTCTTATTGTCTGAGTGCTAATTTGCACCCCATGAGTTTGCTCAAGCTGATTTTGAAGGAGGCGAGCGGTTGAAAACCGTTATCTCAACGAAGAACCTCTCGAGTAACGTTCTTGAATGGTAGTTTTTACCCGTGGTCTACCCTTTCCTGGTCTTCGGACATTCAAACCTGTCTCCCTGAATCGCTGCAACATTCTGGACACACTTGTATGGGAAACTCCAAACCTTTCTGCAATTCTTGTGTATGTCCACCCTTCTTCTCGCGAAACTACCGCTTGGGCACATTCCTCTTGGGTCAAATTGCGTGTTTCGCGTTGCATATTGACTGAGTAAAAAAAAATCAAACGAAAGAAAAACTATTGATCACTAGAATTGATCCAGAACAACTGATTTTAGAATGGAGCCATTACATTCAAAATTTGATAATATCATCTTTTTTTATTCCTGCTAGGAAAAAACATCTGTATTGAAGAAAAACGTTGAAAGTGGATAATATATGCATGCATAATTCTGATAAAAATAATTATATTTGAGAACACCTTCAGTTGTAGAATAAATTTGAGATTTCCATAATGTGCGTTAATTTTTTTGCGCAGTGTAGTTTGTATGTGATATTTGAATCATTGAGTATTAAGTAGGATGAATCACAGAATAATATATCTGTACGCAAGGTGTCATTAAAAATTTGTGATTGGATACTTGATTCAATTCTGCGTGGTTTGATCTCTCATACAAAACTAAATTTTTCATGATATCTGAATGAATCTGATGGCGATGTATGATGTATGATATATTTCAGAAACTGGAAAAAATGATGATTGTTTCTAAGCCATTTCAAAATATTGTTTCTATAAGAAAAACCACAACTTCATGTTAGAGCTCAGCAAGGAAACCTATTGAAAAAACAAGGTACGCTACTGGATTACTATGAAAAAAGTGCCTGTATAATATTTCCATTTCAGCATCCTAGCAAAAACAGAAACGGAGATAATGGCCTAAGTTGAAATCGCCCTAATTTCAATTTTGGCCTATAACTCGAAAACAAAAGAAGATAGAGGAATGCAGTTGATGGCATTATCAGATTCTCTAAAAAAGAATCACCGTGACGTGTCATTAATTTTCCTTTATCTCTCGCGGTTAAAAACTTGTAGTTCAAGTATCACCAATTTTGCCCACCTGTACAGGGTGATTTACTTATCTTGGTAACCCCAATTTTCTTGAAAACCTTCGAATATTTTTTCATTCTTTGAATTACGTTTTGACCGAGTCAATGTCGACTTGAGATGCGCATAAGAATCTGTGGAATATATTAAGACGCCAGCGTCGCGGCGCTATCAAAAATTTATTCTCCACGGAAATACCTTTTTTATCATGTCATTCGAAAGATAATTTTATTCTGAACTTTTTTTCGAATACAATTTTCCTCTATTTCTTACCGTCAGCGATCTCCAGCGTATTTTTTGTAAATTCTATTCAAGAATTTAAAAATGAATGGATAGGAACCAATGGACCCATCAAGTATCGCCAGACCTAAAGCTGATGGATTACTTTTCTGAGGGGTACCCTGAAACTGATTCTCATAACTTCGACCATTTGAAAATAAAGATAAGAAAGTATTAGACCCTTATATTTGGATCAAATTAACTTATGATGAAATAGGGGAATGATATAACTTATGTATGTATCATAATGGCCGTAATATAGAATATATTATTCGAAATGTTTCGTTTGTTATTGAAAAAAAATGTTTATTGTTATAAGTTATAAGATATAATATTTAATGAATATAATAAAAAAGAAATAGTTTCTTACAGGACCTGCGTCATTTTACGAAACAAAATCATATCTAGGTCATCTAGCCATTTTGATCCATACATTTTCGAATTCTTGATCTCAATATCTCTTCACAATGGCAGCGTTGTGACATAGAGCCCCATCTTGCTGTAGCATCTTAGTTGAAGAGGCACATCGACTAGAAAACTAGCCTTCTTGAATTCAAGGCCCAAAATCATATCTTGTCTCGAAATAAAGGCATACTATCACAATACAGAAAAAAATAAATGGAATAGAATTAATATACAACACGCTGTAGATTACTGACGGTTAGAAATGGATAAAAATTGTGTTGGAATAAAAAGTTCAGAACGAAATTATTTCTCGAATGGCATGATAAAAAAGGTATGTCCCTGGAGAAATTTTTTTTGACAGCGCCGCGACGCCTGGCGTCTTTATTCAATCCGCAGATTTTTATGCGCATCTCAAGTCGACATTGACTTATTCAAAATAACATTCACAGAATGAAAAATATTCGGACGTTTTCGAGAAAATTGGGGTTACCAAGATGAGTGTATCACCCTGTACAGGGTGGGCATATTTCGATGTTTTAGCACTACAACTTTTGAACCAGAGGAGATAGACAAAATCTGATACCCCATTCTCGATTTTTTTTTCGGAGAAACTAACAAGAGAACTATTCATTTTTGGCTACCTTTTTTGTTTTCAAGTTATAAGCGAAAATTGGAAAAATGGCGATATCAAAAAAAATTTATATCTCCGCTCATACTGATGATAGAGCTCTGAAATTAAAACATTCTACAGGCCCCTTTTTACGTAGAATCCAGTGGCATGCTCGTCTTTCCTGCACCATTTTCAATTATGAAGCTATGATCCTTAGTTATGTTTTTTTAAATGGAAACACTATATTTCTGTGACATTTTCTGAAAGCTTAATTTTTTCTGATTTCAAAAATATATAACATCGTAATGTTTGTATCAATATGAGTATAGAAATTGGTCAAAAACCTTTTTTCATGTGAGTCTCAATACTTTCTATGGTTTCAGCTGTTGATGAGCACAGAAAAATGTAGCTTCCAATGACAAGAGCATAGAAATGAAGAGACTACTAGAAAAAAATTGTGGTAATTATACGATACCAAATTTTTCGTGCTTATCGACAACTGAAACCATAGAAAGTATTGAGACTTAGATGAATATAGGTGCTTGACCAATTTCTACACTCATATTGATTTATTGATACGAACCATACGATGTTATATATTTTTGAAATTAGAAAAAATTAAGCTTTCAGAAAATTGCAAAGAAATCTAGTGTTCCTCTTCAAAAAAAACATAACTTCGGGTCATAGCTTCGTGATTAAAAATGCTGCAAAAAAGGCGAGCATGCCACTGGATTCTACGTAGAAAAGTTCCTGTATAATGTTTTAATTTCAGAGCTCTATCATCAGTATTGGCGGAAATAAATTTTTTCCGATATCACCATTTTTCCAATTTTTGCTTATAACTCGAAAACAAAAGAAGGTAGCCAAAAATGAATACTACTCTTGTCAGTTTCTCCGAAAAAGAGATCGAGAATGGGGTATCAGATTTTGTCTATCTCCTCTGGTTCAAAAGTTGTAGTTCTAAAACATCGAAATATGCCCACCCTGTACAAGCCCATTTTTATTGAGTCCTTTTTGCAAACTTAAAACAACTTATAAACAATCACATATTTGAGAAAATTCGTTTTATCATGCTTACAATGAAAATTATGTTTATCACAACCAGTTGAGAAGAGAAGAACTGGGTCGATAATTCCTAAATATTTTTTCAAATTCACTGAAGGACATTAATATTTTTGCTTTTATTTTCCCGGGTTCGAAAATACACAGGGTGAATCTTTCACTTGTAAATATTCAAAAAAAGCACATTCTATTTTTACCATGTTGAAAATGTGAATATAATCGAATTCTCCTTCATTCATTAAATGAGGGAAGTTTGTGAAACACTCCTAGCCCATTGTGGATCATAATATCGATTATTTTTTTATGATTATCATGAAAAAAATGGAGTGATTGAGAATGCCCGATTTTTTTAGAGATTACGATGCTCCATTATACCCCCTCTTTCTCCACAACCGTGGGGCACGTCATACAGCCATCATCGGATTCGGTGGCATTCAGATGCTCGCATTCACTTGTTTACGGAATATTGTCGTCGGAGTTTCGGCGACGCCGAGCTAGCAGTTTTCAGTTTTTCCATTCGCGTCGGTGCGCGCGAGAAAACCGGAGCGTTTCCGCGACTTTACGACATGTGGAAAGCGGAAGCGTGCACTTCCTCGAAGAAAATTTTCCAGCAAAAGCCCGACATTGAGTTGCGTGCCAGTTTTCCGCTGGAGGTGGAAATACTTTCCCGATGTTCCTGATCCTGTCGAAAGTTTATGATGCATGGTTGTAATCTTGCGTTTTTGTGAGTATCAGTTTGTATCTGGGGGATAGGTTTAACACTTTGAGGGAACGTAGAATTGGAAAAAATTCCGAACTTTTTTTACGAAAATTTCCAAATTGTTTCCAAGAGATTTTCTGCCAATATTTTTTTGGTATTTTGAGGAATGCAGACACTACCATAATTGGAAGGTAGATAGATAGATAGATAGATGGAATCTTTATTTCAAATGAAGAAATTTTCATACAAAAATACATAAAATGAAATAGTGTCAATACATTCCAACTACAAATTTAAATTAAAGCAATCTTCCAAACAATATGGTTCCAACTCAAACAATAATTTCTTTGTTTTTGCTTTAAATAAGCGGTAATTTTCTAATGACTTTAGTTCATTGGGCAACTTATTGAATATCCTTGTACACATGTATACTTTTTTTTACGAAAGTTTCCAAATTGTTTCCAAGGAGTTTCTGCCAATATTTTATTGTTATTTTGAGGAATGCAGACACTACCATAAGTGGAAGGTAGATAGATAGATAGATGGAATCTTTATTTCAAATTTTCATACAAAAATACATAAAATGAAATAGTGTCAATACATTCCAACTACAAATTTAAATTAAAGTAATCACCCAAACAATATGGTTCCAACTCAATCAATAATTTCTTTGTTTTTGCTTTAAATAAGCGGTAATTTTCTAATGACTTTAGTTCATTGGGCAACTTATTGAATATCCTTATACACATGTACGATGGACTTCTTTCAGTTAGAGACAATTTATGCAATGGGAAGGTTATATTCATTGTTCTAGTATTGTATCCTGAGGTTCTGTTGTTTTTAAGGAACTCTTTCTTGTTCCTATGAAGGTACAAGAGACAAAAGAGGTATACAGAATGTACCAAGTTCGAGAAGTTTCTGGAGAACTGGACCTATTTGAAATCTGAAAATTGGGATTATGTTATTGTTTGACATTACATACCGATCTAAAATATTCTTGGGGCCTGACCGCTTTCAGTTATACCGGGAGGGAAAAAATTGAAAAAATTTGTTTTCTGTTTGTTTGGTTTGGAATTTGATAGAGCATGCAATTCTGAATACATTCGTACTAAAATCGTTGCATTCCTCCAAATACTTTCCAAAATATCGAGGAAAACTGAAGAAAAAAGGGAGATAAGAGTATTCGGTATTATGTTTGTTATTCCTAACCTATTTATCCTAAGCACAAACCGTTTTTACATTTTTGAAGGCAAAGACTGTGGAAATATTGTACATTTTCAGGGTGTTCCAAATGTTGATTCAAAAATTGGGATCAAGATTGGCTATAACTTTCGTTTTTCAAATTAGAACCGTTTTTTATGATTGCGTTGGATTCTGCGAAAAAAAATGATGATAATGTTCTTTCATGTTGATGCTCCTGAAATTAATAATTTTTGAGTTATTAAGGATTTTCTGATTTTATGTCGTACGTTCATGAAATCTGTTCCATATCAAAAATGAAAAATGAAATCAGAAAATAGGTAGTCACTAGTGAGTTATTTGAATAATTCATCCTCTATGACCAAGGTCATTGTTGATATGAAACAGATTCTATGAATTTGACGGTACGTACGATATGAAATCAAGAAATCCTGAATAACTCAAGAATTATTAATTTTAGGAGCATTATCATTTTGGTACATTATCATCATTTTCCTTCGCACAATCTAATGCAATAATAAAAAAATATGGTTCTAATTTGAAAAACGAAAGTTATGGGCCAATCCCATGTGTATGAAGATAATATTGGACTAAGAATAATAACAATAATTTTAATAGCCGTTTTGGGCAGACGAAATTGAATGGGGCTGCTAGTCATTCTTATATCATTCAATTTTTTTTCACTGGAATTATACCATGAAAAATTTTAACTCTCAAAGGTATTTCCAGCATATCCAGAGTAGATATTTGCATTCTGGAAGTTGGCGATTTACTGAAATATCGACAATGTACAGGATGTATCTGAGTCACACCAAAAAATAAAATGGATGATTCTTCGAAAAAAATTGAAGTGTGTATTTGGTATAAAAGATTTTGAAAAACCTTCCCCGAAAAATTTATAGCCTCAAGAAAATTAAAAAAATTGTTTTCCTCTTTTTAAATTACTACATATATTGCAATTTTCTCAGAGAGTGTTGGAATAGTAAACATCTCAGATATTTTAGAAAAAAACAGTTTAGGACAATCAAAATAGTTATAAATATAGTATTGGATATTCACTGAAATTATCAGAATTTAACTCGAGGTATTTTCATAAAAATACGCAAAAAAAACTTCCGATGGAAAGAAAATCGATACTTGAACAACTCAGCTTCGAATCAACCATTTCTGTCCCCAAATTTGCACCCCAAAACCCCACGCATTATGGGGTATTTCGAATGTACAACCCCCAAAACGCTAATCATTTCCTCACGCTAATTTCCGAAGCTTTATAAGTTGAATAGGGGTGGAAAATTACCAGCGGAAAACACAAGCATCAGAGGAAAAATCTGGGAAGCCTCGAGATACTATCCCGTCAAAGGGCATCTCGCCTGATTTCTATATTTTGTTGTTTCTCTGTTCGCTGGTATTTTCTGGAAGTTATACCAAGTCGAGATAAATATTTTGATTTATTAAACATTTCTGCGGGTGGATGCCAAGGAATTTTGCGGGGTAGTAGGATACGCAACTTACCCGGTCGGGAATTTTTATTAGAGAAAACGCTACCCGGAAAATGTGACATTTTTCAACAATTTTTTTTCTTGAGCTCTTTTCCTTTTTCAGTAATTCTTAGTGAAAAATTTCTTATGAGGGATTCTTAAAATTCTATATAACATGGGTCCCTTCAGGAATGAGCTAGATTTTCATGGGCTGCTGCCGCACAACTCAATTAAATTGACACCCAGTTTTCTAGAAAATCTTTATTTGCCAACGAATATAATTTCTTAGATCAAAAATCAAACCGACGATTCAGCCTACCTTTTAATTTTCAGAATGGATGCATATTTTGAAATTAAATTGTGATCAACAACAATACAACCAATTCGATGAAACTAAAGTCGAAAACACGACACAAACACAACATAAATTCTCGTGGAAGATTAATTGACTGTGATAAAATTGAAAAAACCGACAAGTAAACATAACAATAGTCAATTCGCTACTGAAAATGTCACTCGCATATCTTCAACGAGACTAAGTCGTAACATTCTTCAACACTGCCACAAAATTAACGGCATCGCAGCCATTATATTTCATGGAGATCGTAAAAGTTACGAGTTATCTAAACAAATGTGCCAGACTGATAAAAATTGCAGATTGAAATTGGGTCAGATTCGCAAGGAAGATTGTATTAAAAGATCGAAAAGTTTTTCATGGAAAGACAAGAAATGAAAATCTGCTATTTTTCATAAGTTTTAAATGGAAGATCTATGGTGCCCTGAAAAACTTTTCCGTATCTTTTGATCAGCATATTCGTTCATGCACGTAACATTAACAAATATTAAATGATATACATACGAATCATCAATAACATTAGGAGTAATTGAAGATAAGAGACATAAATGACACCAAATGATTATCATACGATATTTGCATTTATCACCTACCTACCCACCATTATCTCCGAGATGATAATAGAATTAGGAAGCGTACCTCTACTATTTGCCAAAGAAATCCAAGAAAAAATAAATCGTAGATCAAGTGAGCAGTTTGATTCTATTCGAGTTGTTGAACGAGTCAAAAATGGCTCTGTTATTTTCTTTGAGGTAAGTGAGAGATTTAGAGCGAAGATACCAAAACTTTATAGAAGTGGTTCTATAGGATGAGCATTATGTATATACCAAAAATGGTCATAATATATATAATCAGGTAATGATCGTTAACAAATTTGTAAAATATATAACTTGGACAATAGAAAATCATCTGTATATATATAAAAATGAACTGCTGTGCGTTTAGTACACTAAAACTCGAATACGACTGGACCAATTTGCCTAATTTTGGTCTTGACTTATTCGTGGAATTCCAGGGAAGGTTTAAAAGGTGGGAAAATATAAGAATGCAAGGTATTCAATATGGTTTTCCTCAGAAAGAGGTGATCGATTAACATTTATTTTCGATGATCATCGATGTTTTTAAATTAATATTGCATTATTTATAACATGGTAACATCTATTTCTCGATTTCAATAATTTTTTCACGCGAGAACGACGCAAATGTTTGGACAAAACACTAATGTTATCAATTAATAATAAATAATCAATTAATAATTCGATAAACATCGAGTATTATGTTCGGTTATCCATGTCATTATCGGCTTCGGTGATCATCTGTGAAAGTGACATTTCAAGTTACGTCCTCTTTTTGCAGTTGATCTTTTGTTATAGATACAACTCACCTCAAAGTGTGTGAGAACTTTTTTGTCAACTTGGTTAATTTCAATTTGCGATGCCGAGAAGAAGAAGATCTGACATAAGAAACCGCGTTTCGGTAGAGTTGGTTGACTGATTCTTTGATTATAGGAATTTAGTTTCTCTTATTTAGGTATAGGACGTATATAAACGAAAAGTTAGGGAAATTCAATTGGATTTTGTAAGCAGTGTGACAATCAGGATCTGAGCTTCTTCAAAATTTTTCGAGTATGGAGATAATATTGGACTCATAATAATAACAATAATTTTAATAGCTGGTTTGGGCAGACGAAGTTGCTCGCGGCAGATAGTTATGAATAGATTCTTTGGTTTCACATTAAATGAAATCTCTCTTTTTCAAAAAAATACAGTGGAGTTTTTTCTTAGTATTTGTGATTTCGATTATTTTATCGCCAAAGCAAAAAATCAATCAGTACATAAACTTGTTTCAAGAAGATTCTCAGAAATACTTTGTTGATTCAGATAAACAAGTCCCCGAATCCCTCAAAAGATGGAATCAAAAACCTCCTACAAATTGGAAAAAATCCTCTTTCATATTTCCTATCCTTGAATTCGACCAAGCAATCAATGCCGCAATCACCTAGTCCTTTGACTGCATTTTTTGCGGACTTCGTGTCGAAATTTAAATTGGTTGGACACCACCTGAAACCTTTGCAGCTAGCCTGCGAAAGACTTCCAATTAGTTTCGGATTTCAACTTCTCTACTCGGTAAATATTTTCCGAACAGATGTGGAAACGTCTCTTTTCTCTGGATCAAGGAGATCCTGTTCTCACCCAAGTGTTAACGAAGAATGAATCAGAAACCCGAGAGAACAAAATGCAATTTGGAATATCTTTCCTTGAACACCGGATTCTGGTGGTGACGCACCTACTCATTATTTTCTGGAAATAAATTGGAAGATCCTCTGTATTTCGTTCGACTGAATTCTTCTCTTCGTCCTACTTATTCTGTGGAGTACATCAAGGATCGATATCAGGACTGGCTTCAAGAATTCACCTACTTAAGCAAAAACAGTTGATTAAGACGTTTGGACACAATTTTTTTCCAATCAAAATCTTGAAGGAAAATAATAATAATAATAATGTTGATTTTACTACGTGTAACATTTAGTTTGGTAGCAAGTCAAATCATACAAAATATCCAGAAAAAAAAATCAGCAAATAACGAAATAGAAAACCATCAGAAACTGAATTCAAAATCTCCCCCACTGAGTAAAAGCACTCCTTCAATAGAAACTTTCTCATTTCTCGCTTAAACTCCCTATTATTCAAGTTCTTCAATGACGTTGGTAAAACATTGTAGAAATTATAATTTAATGAATTTTCTTAAAAAGGAACATTGAAGGCAGTGGCATTATTTCTAATCTCCGAAAATGTGGCCCACAATGTTCCCTCATTCCTAAACCCAGCATTATTCGAATGCATTTTTTCTGCAATCGAAAAACTCGTAGTGCAGAAGCAGAATTTCCCCAAAGGGCAATACCATAAGCGATCCTTGAGTGGAAAAGTGCGAAATATACACTACGCAAAACATCTAACCCTGCAAACTCCCTCAAGTTTCGCATCACGTACAGAACGGCATTCAAAGACTTGCATAGACTGTCAACATTTTCGGACCATGTCAGTCTATCATCTGTCAATCAAATGTTGAAAGAAAGTCTTGGTTACTGAATCAACTTCTCATTTTTGAAACTGTTGAATCATCCTAAAGATTCGATGCAAAATATTCCACAACTCCACGAATGATAAAGGAGTCCCATGAAAAACTTCCTCAAAATGGTATCTCTAAAAAAGTTCATTTCTAACTGTACCAAAACAATAAATTATACGAGCCTTCCTAAATCTCAAAAAATTATTTGTGAAATCAATCCAGCTGAATTCAATGTTGACTGCCAACTGAAATACGAGAGTGATGAAGGATTGTGAACTATATCCAGAATTTTTACCGAATCTATTCATGTATGCTAAACATAAAGGCTAATACCTCTAGCATGATGGGTCAGTAACATGAATACATTCATCGATGGAAGCCTATTGAAAATAGAACATAAAGAATTCGAACATTGAATTTCTACTCGTGAAATTTCATTGATCCATATCCTCCTCTAAATCCTCAAATGGGAAATAAACTGATTCTGAGAAACGAATGCCATTAAATTGATAATATCGGAGTAGACAGAACATCACCAGATGTAGAACTGGTTGAATCCATGAGTAATTCTTGTTTGTCAAATTAATATCTACAGGAATTTGCCAAGTTCATCAATTTAGCGACTTCTCCCCTGCCTAGGACCCATAATTCTCTTGCCTGTTGAATAATTCCAGCATGACAATGTGATTAATGACAGTACGTCCAGAAGGCTAAAGAGGGTTGTCTCTTGAATAACTCGAAGTTACAGAATAAATTTCCTTTCTGACAACATGGTCAACAAGTTCAACACATTTCTCCTAAAGCTGATTCACACTTCAAAAATGATGAAAACAATTTTCCTTCGAATTTAACATATATTTCTTCGAAAATGAGGATAATTATAAATTTAAATGGCATAATTTATCGGCCTAATATCTTATTTAGATACGAATTAAGAAATGTTCAACTCGAAACAGGAATTAAATTTATTTATATTTGATCGCAATGACTGAAATTGAAAGTTCAAATCGACAAAATCCATAATTCACTGAAATCAGTGAAAAGCTGGTAAAAAACTCGTCAACCAACTCGTAATCATTCGAAACAATTGCCTACAAAGTTTCCAAATTATCCGACAGTTCCCTTTATGAAAATTTTCACAAAGTCTTACCCATCTTTGTACAAAGCGAAGAGTAGAGATGATTTGAAAGCCAGATTAATATCTGAATATGTCGAGATGGCCTCCTTTAAAGAGCACGAAGTAGAAATGATGAGAACGTGAGTGAAATTGGAAAAAATTGCCAACTCTGCAGTATCTAATCTTCCGACTGGAAGAACTCATGTTACAGGACGCGAGATGTATGATGTATGTTATTCATTCTACTGACTTTTCACCCTTGAGTAAGGGTCTTGAACTTTACTGCAATACAGTCAAATTTGATTTGATCGGGCAGAAACAGCTATTCCAAAATCATGAATGGCTGATATCTAGATATTTCCATTCAATGAGTTTGAGAATTTTTCGTTCTGTCATAATGGAAACTTAAATTTTTTCGTTGGTAAATATCCTATGTTCGGCAGAAAATCTGCATGAAAAACTCCAATATAAAAGGGATTACCTGGAAGCAGCAAATTCTTCTTCAGAATTCAACTTAATCTCTGGGATAGCATTCAGATCACATCTCATTTAAGTCGATCCCAATTCGATTTGCAAATAACGACTTCATGCAAATTTCCCAATGCAGAGATCGCGAATTATATGATTCACGAATGCAGATAACGCACGTAAACGTGAAAGAAGTGTCCTTAACTGACCTGGTGCTCCAATAATAAACCCGAGGACAAGGACGGACTGGAGAATTCCCTTCTTCGCAGACAAGCTGACGATGGTCGAGATGTTAAATCAAAGGAGAAAGCAAATTTTAAGTTGCTTAAACGATCAGGAGCAGGGTCGGAATGACTCACGATTTGGGATTGCCGATGATAGGAATCGATCGAGAGTGAAGAAATCGCATTTGTTGCTGGAGGTCCCGTACTCTGGTGGCTTTGGATTCGATTATGCTCGGAAATTGGGTGATTTCCGGGAATTCCCCGACTTTTTTCTATCAGAACGATCTAGAATTCTGTCCTGCAGTCAGAAAAAAATGTTTGGGATCTCTACTTCTTCCACGCATAAAACAAGTCCCCAAATTAAAGTTGCAATACAAGGGAACGTCACAAAAACACCCCAAACGAAAAACCAGTAAACAAAGATAGTGGAAGCTTACTTTTTCCAAGTCTTAGATTTTATAGAACACTTTCATCTAACCGAAAAATCACCTCCACCATCTTCTCTTGAGATTCAGCGGTCATGTCGGTCATGTTTTGAAACAGTGTTATGGAGCCCTGCGTTTACTCTTCGCTGGAATGCATTTTCTGCGAAACAAATTTGTGAAGGCCCAACTTTGTCAGAGTGATTTCACGGATGTTGTATGGCATGGTTATTTATTTCCCTTGTTTGACGGCTTTAGATCGCCATCGTTTGCAAATAATGCAAAATACTTGTTGTCGATTCGTCAGCGGTCTTAGAAAATTTGATCACATCTCTAGTGCGTTCTCCCAGACTGGATGGCTGAATGTTGTTAATTTGTTCCAGTTTGCTTTTTTGACTCTCGTTTTCAAGGTCATCACATCTTCATCCCCTAAGTATCTTAAGGATGAGCTAACTTTCAGAGCGACTATGCATAGCAGGACTGTCAGGAATTTCAACACTTTAGCCATGCCACGTCATTTCACCTCTCTATTCAATCGGGGCTTTTCATATAACGCGGTTGTTCTGTACAATAACTTAGACACGGATCTGAGGCGGATTTCATCTGTGGAATCATTAAAGAGGAAGTTAAAACTACACCTCCTGTCCCATCAATAATACTTGATGGGCTCACTGGCGTCGCTACGGGGGGGGTAATGGGGGTAATTACCCCCCCCAGGAAAATATTTTGTTCGGAAAATAAGTCATATAATCATTACATAGGAATATATCGTGAAAAAATACTATATCCTAAAGTTTTTTTACCCCCCCCAGAAAAAATTTCTAGCGACGCCTTTGGATGGGCTTAGTTTAGACTTATTGTTGTTCATTATTTGGGTAAAATGGTTTTTATTCTGATTTAATTTGTAAATTTTTAGATTTTTCATCATCATAATATGTATATTTATTTATTTTTTCTCGTTCTGTATTAATACTTGAGGTTAGGTGTAAGAATAGCTGAAAGCTAAACTTCGCCTCATCAAATGTACTTACCACGTACAAATAAAGACCTTTTATTATTATTATCATTATTATTCTATGCCTTTCTCCCTTGAATCAAGTAGACCATTGCCGAAATAAATGAAATGACAGCTACAAATTTCGAAAAGTCGCAACATCCGTAAGACACTCCCAAAATCAACAGTTTCCAGAGCAAAAAACCGACGAGATGAATCCAGATTTGGCGGCGAGAAGCTGCTGTAGCTTCTGCAAGACGGAGAAGGCTAAAAAAGAGCAGAAAAAGGAGATACCGGTCTGCAAGTCCAGCCGGTGCAAGTGCGAGAAGAAAAGGCCCACGACGAGACTCCTTGGTAAGCCCATCAACATGGGCGGGGACATATCCATAGGAGCCGCCGAAAGAAACCCTCTGATGACCAAGAAAGATGTGAAAGACGACGATATCTCGACCAAGGAGGTGTCTGGTGTCTTACCTTCTCCCTGATCATCTTATGTTAGGAGTCTCGTGATGATTATTTGAATAAAGTCTGAATTATCCATCTTTGTTAATTGTGTTCATCTTCTTTTCCGATCCCTTTTACTTATATTCTGTGAAGTTATGAGTCCAAGCTCTTACAATTTTTAGCAGATGATAGCCTTTACATGGACATAAAGTCTAACTCATATGAAATTATTTTATTTGTTTCTCATTTGTAAACATCAATTTTCAAAAACACAATATTAATCAAGAAAGTTTATTTTATCAAGTCACTAACTTGTAAAACTGAAAATCATGGTACAATTGTTATTTCCAGTAACACAGATGTTTGATGATGAAAGAGTTGATACTGATGATGATGAACCATCTGTTGACTCAGAAACTGCTGAACTCGAGGACTGCAGAACATTTGTACTCTCCTTACTACCAAATAATTTGCTAGACATTTTGATTTTTTGTTGACCGAATCATCGACATAATTCATCGCAATTTCGGTGCTCTTCCACCCTCCTGCACTCTTTAGTGCTAAAATATCTCCACCCGAATCCGCAACCATAGTGGCTCCAGTTCTGGGAAAAGAGTGGCCGGTGTATAACTCTGGGACTCTGGGTATTTTAAACCTGAATATTTCGCTATTTGCTTTGGGACACCACCAATAGTGTGCTGGCCAGCATTAAGGGAAATGCACTTTCGATATCGGTATGTCAAAAAAAATCTTAGGCTTTCTGTTCCAGGAGGCCGAAGATTT
Source organism: Hippodamia convergens (assembly GCA_038502775.1). NCBI lineage: Eukaryota > Metazoa > Arthropoda > Insecta > Coleoptera > Coccinellidae > Hippodamia > Hippodamia convergens. Next base: position 9,290,000 of record CM076612.1, on the reverse strand, counting down.
ACATATTTTCTTTATAACATGCAGGGCTTGAAGCTGCAGCCATCATCGGTTATGGTGAATCTTCTTGTTAATTTTTTTGTTTGCCGCAATGTCACAATAACGTATTTTTCCATATCTTCTACATCATTCAAGTTTAAGGAGAGAATTTCATCACATCGACAACATCCAAAAATCACAAATATTTTTACAATTTTCGCCAGCAACCACTAGTCATCAGGAGCATGTAAAAGAAAATTTTCAGCCTCTTCTTTACTTAATACCTTGGCTTTTTTGGCGTATAACGCTCATTTTTTCGTTTCAGAGACGCTATTACCTTTTGAAACCTGCAAATGACAACTAAACGTCATATCTTTCAATAATTTTTTTAAGGAAAACAAACCTGCGAACAGGGGCATTTTCTTTCATTTCCAAGCAGCTTTTAAGAATAGACCATTTCACCCATGAAGTATTAGGGCTGAATCTAGCTGATAGTTGATTCAAGTAGACCAACAAAACATCTTCAGTTGCCCCAATCGCACTATTTTTGTTTTGCCACTTTTTGAAGTCGTCGTATTCTCGCTCGTACCTTGAAGCTGATTTTACAGGTAATAAACTTGATGGCTGCCTCAATAATTTCTTTTGGTACATTCATTTTCGCTTTCGCCAAAACAAATGTAAAGAAAAAACAGACATGGTCATAGCAACTTCCATAGCTTACGACATTTGCGACGAATTATTGAGATTTTTTTGGAATTTATCTATAAAACAATACTCGCAAGGTAACGGTTTTTACTGGCTAAAGTAGGTAACTGATGAGCCGCAAGCGAATCCTCCATTCGCCAGTTAAAACCCTCTTACGTTGCTAGTAATGTTATATACCATATATTTGTTAAATGTTTTCATCTTTTCCTCATTTTCAATCTTCGCTTCAACTTAGATTCTATATCTATAGTTGTCGTCTGCGAAGTTATAAATTTCTTGTCTTGAAAGAATGTTTCGTTAGATATAAAACACACCATCAGATTGTTCAAAGCATTGAATGAGATTTATTACCGATGCAACAATTACAAACAGCGAAAAGGATCGAATGGTATCTTCCTATGAAACGCATTGGTGTCCAATCTTGATATCACCCTAGTGAGCTTACACTCTTTTTTCCCTGTCTCCTTGTTGTCCACCCATCTGTATATGCCCTTACCGATCACGTACTGACTTTCGTTGGTCTTCAAGCATTTACAACGGATTGGAGGACATATTGGTGGTTCTTTATTCTCCTTCTTCAAGGAGCAGAGACAACAGCATGTTTTTGCGTGCATCACTAGTTCTGCTTCTTAATTTGGATGTGGAAACGGGGAATTTTCGTAAGAGTTATTTCACGACTTGGTATTTGGTTGGGCAGGTTCAACTGTCGCTGTCATTTATCAAGAATCACTGGATTCTGACTATCAAGACTCTTTACACTTACAGAACAAGTGCTAACCTGTCTTAGAGTGAAAGCTAGTTTCATGAGAAACTTTTCCTGTTTTCTCCACAAAGCAACTTCGAATATTCTTTTTTTCAACACACCCCGTAGTCACTTCCCATTTATATATATATAGTCCCATAAGCGTAATGTTCCCATTTTGTATTTCGCAGATCATAAAGCAACAGAGGACATTGGAGCTTTCCTCTTCTTTGATTAAATGGACATGCGGTTTTCCATAGAGACCGAACATGAAACGTCCCTGATTGAGTTTTGAACCCAGCTCAACTGAATGGAGAATGTATATTATAGGGGATGTGTTCTTCTTTCACAATTCAACCATCGTCAAATTGATGAATAGTTAAAAGATTATTATTATTATACTTCACAGGGCAGCGGCGCTAGCTTTGGTTTTTTTTGCTGCTGAATATTGTTGCCCTATTTAGTTGAATAGTGTTCATGTAAAAACAAATTGATGCCCAACCAAATTTTTCTATGAGGATTATAACTGGTACTATCAAGTCTACACCTACTCCTTGGTTACCAGTCCTCTTTGAATTTTTGGAACAAATTCAATTCCTTTCCAAATTCATTTCCCATACTTACCTATATTCAAGATAATAAGGTCCCCACACTGAAGTCGCGTATACCTTTTTGGTCAAATGTGAGTATGGGGAAAATGAGACTATAGAACATCTTATGAATAGTCGCCCCTTTTATAAATTTCAAGATGGTTTCGAGGCTATACATAAAGTAACAAATGCATTTATAAAATAATGGTCGGTTAATTTCAAAATATTCTGATTTATTCTAAATAATTGGTTTCTTTTCTGCTTTCGTCTTTTTTCATTTTCAGATTAAGAATTGCGACTCGTTTTGTGCAGAATCTGTTTATCTGAGCCCATCGACTGATAACCTGAAGATGTTCTCTTAGTTCACAGTAGTTCACACTGACGTCTTTCAAGATTTTCCTGATATTCGATATTAAATTTTTTTTTTCACGGGCGGGGTAAGGGTTTTTTTCAGCTGAGGTTTTTTCCCTTTCTTGATTTAATCATACTGCAGACCTGTATGGTTTTTCTGTGTTGCACAAACTTCAGCTAGGTACCTTTTTGTTTCAATATGTATTGTATTATTTTGGCTCTCTCAATCAAAAGAATATATCAAAAAATGACATTTACAGCGGGTACGAAACTTTACATGTCCAAGATCGATAAATAGGCTTTCAGCATCAGCGTTGTTTCCTACCTTCATGACGAATATTGTGTGATCCGATAAATCATTACTTTATCATGAATGCGAGAGTCCCTGTTTGTTTGTTGATCCTTTCATATCTCCTGACATCTGGTGTTAGATTTTGATCGGATTTTTCTCTTTCTTGCAGCCATAGCTAACATTTGTTACCATTTCATCCGCAGTTTCAGACGACAAGAGCACATGGCTCCAGAGGACATTTAAAATCAAAGTTCGGCATTCTGTCGGATTGGGTTTATCTTTAAACGAAAATGACCCTATAGCTTTTTGGAAATAAACAATATCATATAAAGATCGTTGATTGTTCTTAGAATCTTCACTCGATGAAAAATTCTTGCCTTTGTTGATTGTAGATTTCAATAGGGTTTCAATGCGACCTCAAGATCTAATGTGCCCTCCATCGAAGTATCTTGGACGCCTTGAATTTGATTTGAACAAGTCTTTCAAAGCGAATGTGAGTGAACAAAAAAATCCTCAACTTCACCAATTTTTTTTTCTGCAGGGTAGTTCTACTATTGTCAATTCTAGAGGCATCTTCCAAGGCGAGGCCGCAAAAAAGTACCTGCACCTTTCGGGATCACCAAATTAGTTGCAGAAAACATCTGCCTAGCTTGGAATATCCGGTGAACATCACAAACTTGGAACTTCGAGATATAGATTGGCTGGAATTGGACCTCAACGATTTGGTAGCTAAGTTCCCGTTTGTCACAAACGTGACGGTGATACACGGTAGGAATATAACAAAATTGATCCCACCACCTGCTGATAATGATATACAGGTAATCCAGACAACGATATGATTTATGAGTTTTTGTAATTTCGATATTTTTAATATTCTTTTCCACCTTTTTCAGATATTAATCCTGAACAATTTGAGACTGAAGAGAATACGTAAAGATTTCTTTTCAAACCTAACCAAGCTAGAGGAGCTCAGCTTGAGATATAACAGTCTGAAGAACTTACCCAAACAAATTCAGCTTCCTGCAATCAAAAAACTATATTTATCAGGTGAATTACAAATAACCTCAATACCTGCTATAAAAACCAAGCGATAGTCTCAATATTTACCTCGAATTATAGCTCGTTTTGAGAAGTATCCATCTATGCTCCATTCAGTTAGTTCAATTTCCGTTCATTCCAGGGAACAAGTGGAACTGCTCGCTTAATCTCGATTGGGTTCTGGAACTGAATGAAACCATAGTTAGAGATCTGAAAAACTTGACTTGTCACGAGGAACCTCACCCTGGAAAACCACTCGTAGAAATAGCAGAGTTCATGAGGGTAAAGAATCAATCACAAAACCACTGAATGTTGACGTAATAGATTATCATTCGCAGGAAATCGAAGACGAATGTCCTCAAAAATGCTTTTGCTCTATGCCCAAAGTCGTCATAGAGCCGGAATCGGAAGTTTTGGAACCCATAATTTCTGTGGATTGTTCCTATAAAGGATTTACATTTTTCCCGGAAACGCTTCCATCGAAAACTAAAAGCTTGTACCTACAAGGAAATGAAATAAGCAGTGTTTTGCCCTTACGCACAAACCCTTTGTATGAGAATATTCTCGACATATTCTTGGATTACAACAAAATATCGTCGATCGAGGAATTGGAAGGATCTGTTTGGTTGACACATTTTAGAGTCCTATCGTTGAGGGGAAATAAACTTTCACAGGTGAATTACTTTTCCGATTGAAAACAAACTGTCTGTAAATTTCATCGACTATAGAAAAATATTGAAATTTCAGATACCAACCTATGCAATCGATAATGCCCTCCAACAAAATTCGAATATGCCGAACGCAGTTAGATTACGTTTGGGGGGTAATCCATGGAGATGCGATTGTCCATTTACCCCTGTTTTCCAGGAATTAATACAGAAATTTGCTCATCAAATAAGCGATATGATGGAAATCAAATGCTCATATGTGGAAGGAGATGAAAACTCCATGACTCCAGTTAGTTTGAGAAAATCCATCAAAATTAGAAATCACAGATGTAGAGAATGTAAAGTGCGATCCCATGGTATCTCTGAAAAAACTTGAATGATCCATTCTCTATGTCTCAATTAGAAATCCAGCAAACTTGTTTTTTTTGTTAAGAATATCCAACTAATCCTTTATTTTTTAGATTGTTGGTCTGTCACGAAGTTCTTTGTGCCGATTTCCTTCTGACTACAGTGTGCAAGCATTGGATCTCATAAATGTGATTTTAGTGTTCCTTATAGTTAGTGTGTTGACCAAATTGGCTTACGATTATTACCATTTCAAGAGGACGGGTCGTGTACCTTGGATAGTGACAAAGATGCCATAAAACTTTTGTATTTATTTAATAAAACCCATATCAACCAAATTTTTCTTACCCTATAGCATTACTAAATTAAAGCTCTAATTCGGATTTCACGAATTCCGGATGTTTCTGGGGATTGAAGTAATACGATTAATCAGATTCTAGATATTACTACTCATCAATCGTGAAAGATCAATTCTCTGTCAGTTTTTGCCATGGAGGTAAAGAAAGTGGAGGGGGCATAACGTTTGAAAAGTGTCACCAAAACAAATCCGGATTTGGCACCCCAAGATGGCCGACTTCGAGGTATTTTAAACTGTAGGTTCTGCAATTTTGGCCTTATTTATTATTCGTTCGTTGATTTGTGTAGTTGTATGTAGTGGAAAAACATATATGAAATGGTTTCTTGTACAGCATATGCTGATCTTACTCGCCAATTAATGGTGAAAAGCTGAATTTTTTGAAGTTTGTAAATATATGGTTTAATTATTGTTGCATTCAATTTTAATTGATAGGGGTACACGAGATAATTTACTTATTTGTTTCATTGCATATTATCTGAATTTGTATGTACTTTAATTGAAAAAATAGAATGTATGATTAGTAACAGGAAAAAATCATTCATTCCGTACGTAATTCAACTCACCAATTCATTAGGAGCAATTGTTTATGATATTTTGACTCCTTGATTTGTTTCGATCATTATTTATCCATTTTTTGGTCCATAGATCTATATCTATAATTTTGTTCTATGATGTATTCAAACCATAGACAAATAAAGTTGTTTATTTCTCTATGGTACAACCATAGATGCCATTGACTTAACCTCAAATTTTGACTTTTGCAAATGCGAATCAAACAAATAAATACTTTCGAATTGAGAATAAAGGAGACCCAAAACCCTTAATTTAAATTGTCTTCGATTATCTATTGAGATCTCTTTCAGAATGGTTAAAGATTCCACTAGAGATAGTTCTAAAAAGAAGCGAAAAGCTGTTTCAACCGCTGAAACTGAAAGCGAAGGCGATATATACAAGGTATTTCATTACGATTTGTAAATATTCCATTCATGATTGAAGTTATATTTCAGAAAGTCGTCGAGTTCGAGGAAAAAGAAGCTTTGAGCAGGTCCGCCGAACATGACGCTGAATTATACATGGAAATAAGTCAGGATATACGACAGCTTCTAATCGAAATATTCCATTTGAAAACACAGAAAACTGCAGAAGTACGCCTTTCGAAATCGGATTTGAAATATTCTAAAATCTGACTTTTTCAGGCAAAAGAACAAATAACGAAAAAATGCAGAGACGCTTGTGTCAAAGTGGCAATTTTGAAAAAATTAAATCGTATGGAGAAGGTTCGTGTTGTGAAAGCACGAGAAATGTTAGCGACTGAAAAACAAAAAGTGGATTCCATCAATTTACAATACCAAAACCTGCTGTATGAAGCAAACCATTTGATTTCCGAATTCAATAAATGCTTTCAATTCAAGTAAGTTACTTATTTCATTCTCGAAAAGCATAGATTAACATATATTTCAAGATCCAAAGACGAAGATATCGATCTGATCAGCATAGAGGAATTCATGAAAGAAGCACCAGAAGCAGTTACAAATCAGTTCAAAGATGTAAGTTCTTATTTGATAATCAAAAATGAGGACTTAATTTTTTCTTTTCTAGATGGATGAGAGTGATGAAACTAAAAAACATGAATTACGATTGGCTAGATTGGAGTATGAATTAGAACAGAGAAAAAACCTGGCAAAACTTTGCAAAACGTTAGAAGAAGAAAAGAAAAAAATTGGTCTAGGTAAAGCCTTCAAAATCACCCTGATATGAGCTTGAAAATTATTTCAATTTCAGATATAATTGAACATAAGAAGAAATTAGATGGGTTGGCTCCGAAATTGAGTGCCGTTTTAGAGGTTACTAAACCGTTGCAAGAATATCTCAATATACCTATAGACAAATTAAGGGCAGAACATAAGCTTGCATATCTTCTCCCAGAACCTTTGTACCTTTTTTATGTTAACGTGGATGGTTTTAAAGAAGTTTATGGTTTGTACTTCTATTCAAGTTAAAATTACTGAAGTACTGAAATTTATAAATGTTCCAGATCAGTCGATTACAATCGCTATTGTCGGTGACCATGAGGAAGCCATACAATGGAAAGAACAGCAAGCAACAGCTAGACTGCAAGATGAGGAAGATACTGAACCTGAGATTGAGCAAGATTCTGAGGCAAGTAGAAATTTTTAAGAGAAAAAGAAGTCCAGTAATGGTTTGAATCTTTTTAGGAAATTATGGAAGTGAAGAAACGAAGACACCGAAAATCAAGCAGCAAACCGCAAGATCCGAAGGAAGAGAAAAAAAGGAAAGTGCTGCAGACCCATCCTCTTTCAGTTGAAACTACAGTGAATATCAAGCAGATACTGTCGATTAAACTGAAACTAAACTATTATTACAACCTCAAGATAGTAACAGTTAAGTCTGAAGTATCTTTACCAAGTAATATAACAGGTACGGTACTTTTCAATTAAGAGAAATCTGAATTAATCGAATTCTGTATTAGGGAACACAGCGAAAGAGGTATTGATGGGCGACACGTTGCTAGGAGAACTTGTAGAAGGAGATACGGGATTGGAAAGTCCGAATTCAACAATGTCTCATCAATTGAAGAAATTTTCTCTGGGTCCATACGAAACTCTGATACCAGACATAGGTTTTGCCTATGGTTGGGCCCAAAAGGCCTGTGGATTAGATTTTCTCAGTCAGCAGGTATGTCGAATTGTATTAAATACAATGCTCAACTGCAGCTTCATTCACAAGATTATTTTCAGTAATTGAAAAAAGTTCTAAAATCCTCCAAGTAGTTTGTGAGACTTGCTGTTTCTTCCACTAGATCTTGAAAGTATTGGACCTATGCTCCTATTATTTTTTGACGAATATTTCGAAAATGCTTCAAAAAAATGGGGTTCCAATTAAAAAAAAAAAATCGAATTTTTGATGTTTCGTCACAACTTTGACAAAAAATTTGTGACCTGCATCATATTTTGAAAATCACGCTATCGGAAAAGAATCATCAGCCTTTCTTCTTGGAGATTCTCAAAAATGAGAATTTTTAATGAAAAAACCTCGAAGTTGTCTGTATTTCAACAGAGTTCAATTTTGAGATTTTTTTTCGTATTTCCTCATTTAAAGAGAATTTTGGAATCAGAAAAACTCAGAATTCAATTAAGAATCTACTTATTCAATAAAAAATCGATCTTCCCATTTGAAAAACGAAAGTTGATGTCACTTCCAGAAAAACTGAAAGTCCTAGATCCTTCAAAAAATATACGAGAAGTCGTCTTCTTACTCTTTCCCAGAAATATTCTATAGAGCCATATTCGTGAAAAACCCTGTATACATTTCTGAGCTGGTTAATGATATCGCACCCTCGCTACAAAAGTGACACAACTCAAGGTCAAAAGTCGAAAATATTCAGAAGCTAAATATTTTCTTATTAATTGGAAACATGAAATAGATACCAATTTTGATATGTAGGTATCTATATGATATATGGAGGACTCACTGATATGGGTAAAAATTTTCCATGATTTAATTTAGGCTCGTTTTCTGATATAATTCATAGCAAAGTCAATTTTGAGTTGTGTCACTTTTGTAACGAGGGTGCGATATATGTTTCTCTTCTTTAAACTATTTTCTTATCTATAATATTTTAAAGAAATTGAACTTTTTCAGACTTCCAAGGAACACAGCCAGAAATTAAGTCTCCTCAATGTTGAATTTGTGATGAAGACTTTGCACAACAAACTACAATCTCGATATGCCCTAGCTCTCCAACTGCAATCTTTAGGTAAACAAAATACTTGGGAGCTTTTGATTGGATTTATCTACCCCTATTCACTTATGCAATTTTTCAGAAAAGAATCAAATTCCCAGCATACCTGATAACCTTGAGATCCCGAAAAATATGATTTCTAGTCTCACAAAGTGGTCGTCGAAAAGTTACCAACAGTTTTGTCAATCTCCTGGCACATCTGCATTAATAGAAGAAGAAATCGTTAAACCCAACGATATATTCTATTGCGCTACCGTCAGCAGAAATAACGGTAGTACCTTTAAAGCATCAAATAGGAGCCTTGGATATTAACGCACTTTTTTTCAGCTACCATGGAATGTCTCATCGTCATAAAAAATGAATTTCCCGTGCAGCCTCCGATATTTTCTTTACTGATAAATTATGAAGGTAAACATCATGCAGCAAATTGTGATGATATAAGGGTGAGTACTTATTCGTTGAATTCGATAATTAGAAGTAATACGTTTAAAATTTAATAGGACATGGAGAGGAGTCTGAATACTACGTGGACGGCAACATATTCAGCGGCTGAATGGTTACTAGCCGCCCAAATAACACTCGCTTGCTGCTACTTGGACATCTATCTTGAAACGAAACATTCTGACGTATTCCCTCAGAACAGCATTTTTTTCAGGAGCGTATGGTAATAAAAGATTTATAATTCGTGACTGACAGTCGTTAATTAAATTTTTTGCAGCGCCAGGAATCGAAGGAAGCCTTTTCATTACCGAAAAATAGGTAGTGGTGTATATACACAATATTAATATTTGAAATGAAACTTAAAGATAGTAATATGAGTTCGATTTTTAATGTAAATGTGCTTTTTCAATTGATGGAAATAAAGTTATTTTATATCCCTAAATTTTCCAGAATTTGTTCATCAGGAAAACTAGGTTGAGTCCCTTTTCTGGTCACCGAATCTGCAGCAACCATGCAAGCCTTTTCTACCATTTCTTCCATCGGTAGTTCTTTTCTCCTCACAAGTAGATACGCTAAGGCTCCAATGAAAGCATCCCCTGCACCTGTTGAGTCGACACACTCTACTTTCGGTGATTCTACGTAAAAAATATTTCCTGTTCTTTTCTCCGCGTAAACAGCTCCTCCCGCTCCCAGTGTAATTAGGACCCCTTTACAGCCAAGTGAAATCAAGCTTGAAGCAGCTATTTCTGCTTCCCTAAAAATAATTAACCTCAAGAAGTTCATAATTTTTTTTGGTTTGAAATTCTTACATTTTATTCGTAACCGGTAACTTCGTGAACTGCGAGGCTTCATGCTCATTCACACAGAAAATTGTAGGTAGTTCAAAAAGAGAAGGATCATATTGTGAAGTATAAGGTGCCCCATTCAGAATAGAAACCTGCAAGACTTATGTAAAATATTCAAATTTCTTCCTGCCAAATTACAATGCACTTACACCTTTACAAAGCTTCATTGCTTTCACAGCAACATCTACAGACGTTTCTAACTGCAATATCAACAACTTCGCACTTTTAATAGTTTCGGACGCCTCTTCGATATCTTCAACGCTCAATTTCTTATTTGCGCCAGCAATAATAACGATTTGATTCTCTCCACTATCGGCAACACAAATTTGTGCGATACCAGTTGATTCCCCGTCTGTTTTAAAGACGTAACTTGTGTCCACATTGTTCTTCATCAGATTGGATATGTATTTGTCACCCCATGAATCATTTCCAACCTTAAAAAGTAATGAACATTGAATTCATGCCCTCAAAAAAAGTTCCCTATTACAATTAACTAACTCTGGCAACAAGTGTTGTAGAAACACCTAATTTTGCAGCTGCAACACATTGGTTCGCGCCTTTCCCACCAAAATTGGTCACGAATTCTGTGCCATGAATGGTTTCCCCGGCATTGGGAAGTCTTGGGGTATATCTAAAATAGATACCAGTAGAAATTTTAATTTAATTCTGGCAGAACTTACCCCACAAAATCTATCATGCAAGATCCCACAACTACAACCTCATTAAAATTTAAATCATTGCTATCATTATCTCCTTCCATCATTTTCAAAATTATAGTACCTATCCAAATTCAATGCTATTTCCAGCTACATCGACTGATCTAATAAAAGCTAATTGCAGTGTGAACTTATCTGTTTGAACACTTGATTATCAAACTGTTAACCTTGTGATTCATTCATTCATTGGTATAATTGTTTATTTAATGCTGACTCTTTCCTCTCCCTCTTCAGAGTAGAGCAGTTTAAGTTATTTACAATACCATTTATATACAGGAGATTAATATTAATCAAGAGACTACTCATAAACCATCTTTTTAACAACGTCACGTATCATTTCTCCTCTGGATGATTCAATCAATTACAAGAATTTAGATAATGCAAAATAGTGTAATTATTAAAACTGCCTTGACACAATAAAAAAAAAAATTCAAATTTTATTTTAGCTTGCGTCAAATGAAATGTAGACAGATTTCTACAAATTTTTTCAGAGATGAGTGCCCTCTGTGGATTTCCCATGTTCCTACATGAACGGGAAGGATAATGACGACAGTTCTCTGTAGTATTCAGCTACGGGAAATGTCGACAATTTCTATGGTTGCTGGTGAAAAAAAATCCTGATGAATCTGTTTTCTGTGGTGAAACCCCTCGCTTTTTGACAACTCAACAGCTGATTTTAATAGAAAAGTAAAATTAAAGACTGTTATTTGCATAGATAAATAATTATTTATTTATTTGTGACAAACACCTAATATTGGTTGTGAAATTCGAATATTATTGATTGACCGCAAAATTTTGAGAGTGCCGTTAGTCACAATTAGTTGATTTATTCATGTAGTGATAGTAGATGTAATAATTTGGCCGAAAATTTTTTATATTCCTTTAAAAAGGAGTTTTATTTTTTCAATCATTTTTTTTTCATTTCATTCATAAGATAATAAACAAATAATGAACAATATACCACCTTTGCTCTCGTTAGTTTGTGGTGAACCGAAAACGCAAAACGGGGCAGTTAAAAAAGTTAGGCATCGGACGAAACCCAAGGAAAAAAAAAATAATTCCAATCCAAAAGATGAAGGAGAACCCCAAAATGCCACCGATAATAAAAAACATGTGCAGAAGGTGACTTCAAGGAAAAAAACGGAAACAATTAAACCTTCAAACTCCTCGAGATCTCTTGCTCAAGATGGTGCAACTAATAAACATAACAAAAAAGCCAACACCAAACTGCTACCTACTACATTACCCCCTGTGATGTCTTGTAATAGTGATAAAAATCTCCGTAACGGAAACGGAGCAATAGATGTAAGTAACATTGGCAAAAAGTCTCCCAAAAAGACATACTCCTATTACTGTCCGTTTTATAAAGGAGTCGTAGGATTTGCGAACTTGAAGAGAAAAGGTGCAAACATTTGGAGTCCGAAAGAAGAAAAAAGAGTGACAGAGACAATTATTATCGAAAATAGTAACGCAAATATCGAAGTTACCTCTACACCTGTCTTTATTCTTGACATTAAAAGAGTTCGTAAACCGACAACTGGCCGTTTCATCAGGAAAAGATCATCAAATAAATATGTGAACCTTCACACATTCGGCCCAAAATTTCCAGTGGTTTTTTACAGTCATCCCCGAAAAACAAGCTCACCAGTAGAAAACGAAGGTATATGTGACAAAATGAAAAGTATTAACCTCAATGTCTCGACTGCAAGTAACAAGTTCGATTCCTCTCATGATGCGACTGTTAACACCAGTATTGACTTGGACATGACGAACTCCGATAGCACGAACGAAACAATTTTGCAGAAAAAACAGAAGAAGACTAAAAAACCTAGAACGAGAAATAGACAAAGGAAAAGTAAGAGAGAATTATGTTACCCGGAATTCATGGATTTTGAGCAAGTAAGTGAAGGTTTGAAGAACGGTTCCTTGGTTAAAGGATTTATTAGAATAAATCAAAGAAACTCGAGAGAAGCCTATGTTACCAACGTTAAAAGAGGAGACGGTGATTATATCATTAAGTCCATCATTGACCAAAATAGGGCGTTAGAAGGAGACGAAGTCGTTCTCAGGATTAAACCTGCATCAGAATGGGATTCCGGAAGGAAAACTGCATCAGTAGTGTACATTTCTAAAATGGTAAGTGATGAAATGTTCTATTAATATTTTCAAATGTTGCAAATCTAAGTAAATACTGTCTTCCATAGGTCCATCCAAGAACCACAGTTGGAAAACTGTCCCCTCTTCCCAACAACGAAAACTTCGCAGCGTTCCTACCAAGGGACAAGAGATTCCCTTACGTTTACATCCCGACGATAAGCTGGCCGCCCGGCTTCAAATCGAACCCTCGAGACTTCGAGCAAAACCTCTTCCTCGCAAAAATAACCGAATGGACGAACCTCGAGTACGCCAAAGGACTGATTATCGAGAACATCGGCGTATCAGGGGACTTGAAAATCGAAAATTTGGCCATAATGAAATCTTGCGGTCTGGATTACGAACCCTTCAACAACGACGTGTTGAAATATCTTCCGAAATCGACCGAACTGCATGCCGACTGGTTGGAAGGCAGGGAGGATCTCAGGAAGGAGTGTATATTCACCATCGATCCTTTAACGGCTAGAGATCTGGACGATGCTGTGTCGTGTAAAACTTTGCCTGATGGGAATTTAGAAGTCGGGGTTCATATTGCCGATGTTGCGTTCTTCTTGAAAGAAGGTTTGATTATTTTTTAAATACATGGAGTTGTTCAAAATTCAAGATGTCAGATGTGGACTTACAATGTTGAATTCTTCTTTTATCGGGAAAATAACATTTTTAAATGTTATGATGAACTAAATCTGTTTTTGACTAAGTTAAAGATCATTACCTACTAATGAAGAACACTATATTTATTCAAGGTAAGACCTCTAAGAATCCGTCTGCTGACACAGGAAATTTAGACATTTCTATGATATTATTGGGTTGATTGCAAAGTTGAATGTTTTCGATAAGAATGTTCTGAAATCTTACTAAGTTTATTGATCTTACAATCAACATCTCACAATTTTATGTACTTAGTTTATTCAAGATATCACAATGCTTCTATAGATTTGAGATGTTCTGTTCTAAAATTCATTGTCAAAATATCATTTTTCAGGTCAAAATGAGGCTTTTTATCGATAACTTGAATTAGGTTTCCCTTATTTTGGCAGTCCCAATCTTCTGTCAAAATAAAGGAAATGTCATAATGAAGTTGACAGGAAATGAATCGTTTTGACAGCTCAAATATCCAACCACCTAAGAATCTTTCATTAGAGGGTCCTTTAATAAAGTTATGCCTGTATTTCGTGTCGAAAATTGTTCAAGCTATTTTCAGTACTCGTTTATTAAAAACATACAGGGTTATTCACGAATATGGCTCCGTAGAATTTTTTAGGAAAAACACCAGATTCAGGATTGAAATTCTGAAGGTGAGCTTTAAGTAAAAAGACTACTTCTCGAATATTTTTTGATGGTTCTAGGACTTCCAGTTTTTCCAAGAGTGACATCAACTTTCGTTTTTCAAATGAAAATACCCATTTTTTTATTGCATAAATAGATTCTCCATTTAATTGTGAGTTTTTTTCATTCCAGAATTTTGAATTTCACCGAGAAAATTCTCTTTAAATGAGGAAATACTAAATAAATCTCAAAATTGAACTCTGTTGAAATACAGACAACTTCGAAGTTCATTGAAATTTCTCATTTTTGAGAATCTCTGAGAAGAAAGGCCGATATTTTTTTTCCGATAGCGTGATTTTCAGAATATGATACAGGAGGTCACAAATTCCTTGTCAAAGTTAGAAGTGACGAAACATCAAAAAATCGTTTTTTCAAATTGGAACCCCAGTTTTTCGAAGCATTTTCGAAATCTTCGTCAAAAAATAGCAGCATATGTCCAAGACTTTTATCTCAAAATGAATATTTTTCGAGATATTCAGGAAAAACAATTCTGTCTTCAATTTTAAATCACAAATCTCGAAAAATATTCATTATCGGATTCATTATGGAAGTATGCTCCTATTATTTTTTCGAAAAAATGGGTTCTAATTTGAAAAAGAGGATTTTTGATGTTTCGTCATTTCTAACCCTGACAAAGAATTTGTGACCTCCTGTATCATATTCTGAAAATAATAATAATAACCGCCTTTATTGAAGTTGAAAAAAATCATTTACAAATAGGGGATGTTTAGCTAAAGCTATTCTTACATATAACCTACTCGCATTGAGAAAAAAAAAACATCGGAAAAGAAGCATCAGCCTTTCTTCTCATTGTCTAAAATGAGAATTTTCAATGAAAAAACCTCGAAGTTGTTTGTATTTCAAGTGTATTTTTAGATTTTTTTCCTCATTCAAAGAGAATTTTCTGGGGAAAAATCAAACGTTTGGAATCAAAAAGGCTCAGAATTCAATGGAGAATCTATTTATGCAATAAAAAAAGGGGCTTCCCATTTGAAAAACGAAAGTTGACGTCCCTTCCGTCCTAGCACCTTCAAGAAATGTACGAGAAGTCGTCTTCTTACTTGAAGCTCACCTTTAGAATTTCAATCCTGAATCTTGTGTCTTTCCTAAAAATATTCTATAGAGCCATCCATATTCGTGAATAACCCTGTATATTCTAGAGAAGTATGTGAGAAATAGTCGAATCGTGTTTTTCAGGTACGGAACTGGACAAACAAGTGGCCTGGAAAGCCACAACCATATACATGGTGGACAACGTATACCACATGCTTCCCGTAGAGTTGTGCATGAACTGTTCCCTGCTCCCCGGCAAAGACAAACTGTCTTTTTCAGTCTTCTGGATAATGACCAAGGAAGGAGAAATCATATCAACCCGTTTCTCCAGATCCGTGATGAATTCCTGCTGCCAATTGGCCTACGAGCACGCTCAAGCCATCATCGAAGACCCCGATAACTTCGACAGAACTTCCTTACCCAAGATCACAAACGGTTTCAACATAGAGGACGCCAAAGACGTAATATTGAAACTGTACCACATCTCCAAGAACCTAAGGAACAAGAGATTCGAGAACGGGGCCCTCAGAATCGACCAGGTCAAATTGTCCTACGAACTGGACCCCAAGACTGGATACCCCGTCAAGTATTACGTGCAAGAGATGAAAGAGGCGAACAGGCTCATAGAAGAATTCATGCTGTTGGCCAACATATCCGTAGCGGAAAAAATTCTCAAGCACTATCCCGACGTCGCCTTTTTGAGGTTACACGAACCGCCCAAGCTGAACATGTTGGTCGAGTTGAAGAGGGCGCTGGAGTCTGTCGGGATTCACGTCGACATAACCTCTGCGAAAAGTATCCAGCAGTCTCTATTGAGATATGCGTCAGACGATGAAGCAGGTAGATGAATCAATATTTTAATTTATTTCTCAACTAATATTGACCGTTTAACAATCTCATTTTTTTGTCGACAGGAAAAATCAGATCAGCTGTGTTAAATCATCTTTTCGCAAAACCAATGACAAGAGCCAGGTACTTCTGTGCTGCAGTAGAATTAGCTGCTGAATCATTTACGCATTACGCACTGAACGTTCCTCTTTATACCCATTTCACTTCTCCGATAAGACGTTATGCAGATGTTATAGTACATCGCCTTCTGGCAGCCAGTTTAGGTACTTGTGACTTTTTTACCTTGAATTAAAATAGTTAGTGCAGATGTCATGATATTCTTACACGAGTTTTGGAATGAACAAGTGTTAGAATGTGCCTTCTGTACAAGTATCATACATTATTTTCTCTAATTCGCTGAATTTTTATCAAAATTAATGAAATATTGTCGTAAATATCGTTTAGTAATTTTTGCTTTGAAAATTATTGATTGGCAGAACTCTTTTCTATGTCATGAAATTTGACAGATGTTAAATAAATCCGTGACAGGAGGCCAACATGTCATCAATAAATATTCCTGAAGACAGTGTTGGAATGAAATTAGAATGAAATATTCTAACATTGTTTTGTTGATATTTTAAAATTTCATTTGTGTTCTCCCAGGTTTTGCGGAGAAGCCGAAATTGAGTTCCACGGAAGTGGGAGAAATAGCAGAGAGGTGTAATTTGATAAAATACAGTGCAAAGAAGGCTCAGGAAGAAAGCAGCCACCTCTACCTATGCCATTATATCGTCAAGAATACACCTTTCATTAGAGAAGCCGCAGTGGTCGACGTCAGAGAACGCAGCTTCGATGTCATCGTTTTAGAATGTGGAGAAGTAGTGAGAGTCTATTTGCATGTAAGTAATACAAAAACAAATTGAAAACATTTCAATTCATATCGAACTCAAGAACAAAATCATTATTACTGTAACTGTTTCTGGATATCTTCTATTATTCCCCCATATTCGTTTATTTCAATTTCCAATTCATTACTGCTTTTCAATTTTTCCTCAAAATCCTTTGTATCCTTTTCGAGCTCCGCAGCAATCTGCCTTAATCCTCTCAAACAAAGACTTCCATGATTCTCCTCACTTTCCCCATCTTCACTATTCTCGAAAATTTCGATTTCCTCAAGTAGAGAATCGACATTAGTCTGAGCGGCCTGAATTTTAATTATTTGCGATTGTTCGTCCAAGCTAACCGAGAGCTCGTTTATTTTGTTGATCCAATTCTTGACGGTGTTCTCAAATTCCCCTTGTTGATCGAGCGATTTTTTGCTCAAAGATTCGCTCTTCTTCTGGAGTTCCTCCAATTTCGCGAGTTGGGTTTTATATTGGTTCCTCGAATCGGACAGTAGTGTGTTTGATTTGAACATTTGGATCTGGTTTACCTCGAATTCGTCTTTCATGTTCAAGAAGATGTTTCTCAGTTCGGAGTATTTCTTGTAGGAATCTTCGTATTGTTTCCTCAACCCGCTATTCTGGTCTTGGTTTTGCAGGTATATGTTTTTTTCATTCAGTGTCATCAGTATTTCTACATAATCTATATCATTTTCAGAATAAGACATTGTGTTTTAATTATTTCACTACAAAATTCCTAAATAGCAGTAGTTCAAAATTAAATTAATGACAGGAGAAGAGTCATAGAAATATTGCCATAGAGTATTTCAAAATTTAATCTTATTTTTCCTTGCAGGAAATTGAAGGGGCATCTTACGAAGTCGAGGACATAACAAATATAGACTTGGACGCCGACGAAGATGATCCAGAAATACAAAGGAAATATTGGAGGGCGACTTTGTCATATCCTTCGACTAAGGAATATCCTGCAGTTGTGACAGTAATCGAAATGTTCACGTTAGTAAGAGTTCTGTTGAAGACATGCAAGAAAACTAACAAATTAGTGGC
Organism: Hippodamia convergens; assembly: GCA_038502775.1. Taxonomy (NCBI): domain Eukaryota; kingdom Metazoa; phylum Arthropoda; class Insecta; order Coleoptera; family Coccinellidae; genus Hippodamia; species Hippodamia convergens. The sequence continues at coordinate 9,271,860 of CM076612.1, read as the reverse complement.
AGGATTAGTTAGGCCTAATTCCTGATACATGAAGATTCTTCCGAAACTCAATTTTAATGATTTTGTTTTATATTTGTAAATATCGAATATTTTACCTGAGAAATAAATGAAACTTTTAAAACTCTTTGTAATATTGTGGAAGCTTCCAGTGATTATATGAATTCGAATTTTTCTATTTTTCTGTTGCCAGCCAATAATAGACGTCACTTTCACTTTACCTTTTTTTGAGCCTAGTATTTTGGACCTACGAGTATTTATAAATTATTGTACATAAACTATTTGTATTCTTATTAAATCAAAACATTTTTATAATTTGAACCATGGCCAGCCGTTGAATTTATATTTCATGAAGTTTTGTATTTTATTGAGTAAAATTACGAAGATTTATATAAATATTTGAAAATTCAAGTTATTTTTTGTCCTGATACCTACCTTGATTAGGATATAATGTTCAATCATAATTCATTATTAAAATATGTCACTTTTGTGGTATTGAGGTCGTTGGACTGAGATCAGGATGGAGGAATTAAAAGAAATATATTTATAAAAACGCGCATTTAATTGACACAGTAAATCTGGCTATTATGAACATTAAAATTTGAAAAAATTAACGTTTACTGATCCGATTCTCATGCAACAATATAATATTGAACTATATCTTCAATTTAAATTAAAGAATAATTAATTAATTCTTTCAGTTTTAAATGTAACGTTAAGAAAAAACTGGCTTGTTTCCAAAGCCAAAAAATGCAAAATACATGTAGTTACAGTTTTTCGATTTCACACATTTGGTGTTTACCACGACTATTGAATTGACATCAAAATATGTGCATTAGCGTTACGAAAATATCCAAGAGAGAGATTATTGATAATAATGTAAATGTTGAATCTGAATACAAAATAAAGAAATAAGTTAAGATTTGGTAGTCATTCATTGATTTTTTCAAAATCATCAGTTTTTTATGGGCAAATTCCATTCTTGAGTTCATGATCATTTTCCCAAATACAATTCAGGAAAAGATTCTACTTTTGCAACTCTTTCTGAAAAATTGAATCCACAAGTGGATAACATGAAATTGGTACAAATCAAATCCAATGATCAAAAATTCTTGTGAACTCAAATCAAAAGTTGCAGCCTATCACAAATTTTTCAGTTCTTGATTTATGCTTAACTTTTAAACGTAATTTTACTTCGTTCATCTCTGACAAGATGCAGTTAAAAGTCACTCTTTTCAAAACTTCTCCACAGATTAATTTACATGCATCAATAATTCCCAGACTCAATTTTTGCAAGTATGTTGGTCGTCTTACGACATGATGACTCCCCCGAATCCTTGGGTAAGGCCCAAACCTGCCTTGGAGGTCACAGTTTGGTGCCCCCATGACTACCCCTCGGTGCTGTCAGTTTCACGCTTAGAAAAGTGTTGCTGAAACACTTTCCTGCTGACAGCTTGGTCGAACATTGGATTCCTGCAAAATAACACATGCAGTAGAAAAGAGAACCTTCTTGCAATCAAATTTCTACTCAGAGATGCCACACCCACTGTGCTCACCATATGCGAATAATGATAATTATCATAATCTAATTAGATTATTAGAAAGAGGAAAAAGAAAATGCCCCCATTTTGTGCAGAGTTTGACATCAGCTACGCCACAGAGAGAAAAAATTTGTGAGATAAATAAGATATATAAATAAAGCAAAGCCAGAAAAGAATATCGGTAAATATTTAGTTGTGTTAAATTTTGCATATATTTCAAATTGTGTATTGGCTTCACACACAATCCAAAAAAAAACTATTCAAGGTGGAATCGCTGTTTACAAACTGTGCATTGGCTTCATGCACAATTCGAAATTCGTTTAAAAGTAAAGAAATGACGGCAGGCAAATGCTTGCCGAAACGTCGGTAAATACCAACAACATAGATAAAGGAAATAGCCCATTATTGAATCCTGTTCACAATCTCACTTACCTCATGTCTTTTTAATTGTAATCCTATATTTTTCAAGCACCATTGGCATATGGGTATTGAAAAATTCACTGTTGACCGGTCACCATGAAAAAACATTCAACCACAAGAGTATTCACCGCACTTCGAGATGCACATTGACATTGAGATGAATTGCAAATTGCAAACACACCTAAACAGCGAAATCATAATATCTACACAAAAAATATGATTCCAACATTTCCAGTTCCAGTAATTTGAGTAGAAATTGACGTACGTCACAAGTCACAACACAAGTGAATGTGACATTTGCACCACAGAACACTAATAGAAAGTTGTCAGTTTTCAACGTTATTAATCATTCTACTTAGTTATCTGTGTTATTAATCCGTGTTCTGTGATCATGAGTGTCATGTTATTTTATTTTATCAAAATATATAAGATAAACATTATATTCAATTAACTGTTTGTGCTTGATACATTTTAATAAAGATCCTAGTTCATTTTGAAATATGATCATGCAGATCCAATAAATATTAGTAAGTACGAAGTTACACAGAAGACATAAGCCAAAATAAAGATTTCAAAGAGGAAATTCAAATCATTAATGATATTTCAGTTGATTTTCTAGGATAATCATGGATCGTATACCAATTCCTGGTCAAACTGGTTATCTTATTCTGAATGAAGAGGGTGCTGTGCTATCATCATCAGGAGAATTAGAAAATGATGAAAGGACTGCTTCGATTATCATGGATTTGTTAACGCTCACCCCTCAAATAGACCCAATAGGCTTTCCACCAGAAGAAGGCTTCAAAAAGCTTTCGTTGATCTATAAGAATCACTGCTATATAGTGTGTTTATCCAATAGAAAAATCCATATCATTAAGAAGAAGCTTAATATATTGGATGATTCACTATCAGTTAACGTTTGAAGAGATGATGGCTACTTTTTGCGACTGATTCAGATAATATTGTTTTGCAAAACCAAATTATATTTTATCCTTTTATGAATACAAAATGTTATAATGAATTTTATGAATATATTTGTATATGAAGCATATTTGTTCATTTGTGCAAGTCTTTTTAGAATTGCATCGAATCCAGAATCTACTTCGTATTTTTTTTTTCAATAATTTTAACCTCATCCAACTGTAGAAGCGAATGCTCAATTATTCAAATTAACACATTGAGAAGGGACCTCCAATTCAATCTTATCAAAATCTTCTAGTTATAACAAGTAATAATATTATCCATTGAAAATTCTCATTACAATTATGTACCTTAGTAATTCAAATAGTATGAAACCAACGAATAAATTGCAAAAAAGAACATAATATGGGGCAAAGATTATAGAGTTATAATCTTTGATATGGGGATAATAGTCCTGAATTTATTTTATTGTTTAATTGAGCATTGCCATCTAGCGATTTGTTGTGAAAGCTGAAGTCCTAGAAGCATAGACATAGATGTTATCTATAGCTAGAAGTTATGAATATGCAACCAATAATACGTTGTACCTTCGTTTGAAAGAATCTGTATATTAAATGCAATATTTAATATTTTAGCTTTTTCGGGCCTTGAGAAATATTTTGCTTCATCTCCCGCATTATAGTCACACATAAAAAGTAACTATTCTTTTATCGGTGAATTAAAGTTTGTTCTATGCTTCTTGATTAACCTAAAATTTTAATATCTGTTATTTTGTTTTGAAATCAATTACAGTTCTTAACGATTTCTCATGAATAATCAAAACCGGAAGCTTCATTAATGAATTGATAAATCCGAAAAATTGGATGAGCTCTGCTGAAAAAAAAAAATTGGTATATTTATGTTTTATCATCAGGATAATCACAACATGAATAACATATACCTCGAAATGAATTCTAACTTGGAATTACTCTATTAGAAAATGTGATGTGTATTCAAGGACGAGATGATTACCCAATTCTTGAAAAGAAGATCAAGGTCAATTTTTTTTATAGTTCTAGTGCTACTAATTTTTCATCTGAGTGGTGGTTTTCTACACCTATTTTCAAAAGGTTTCTCCAAAGACTTCGATTACCCATACAGTGGCAATGTTAAGTTTCTTGTGGATCAAATGATGAATGGAGCTGAATTTACACCATCAAATTATTATTACTTCAAGTACAAGTCTAACTTGAGTCATATTTGTAACAATTCAGTGAAATTACTGTTTCTTGTAAAATCTGACCCAGAACACTATGACCGTAGAAATATTATTAGATGGACATGGGGATCGTCTAAGCAGCTCGATGGAAATTTCAATATTAAAACAGTTTTTTTGATAGGATCTCGTGGATATGAAGATGAACAACTGACAATAGAATCTAATACATACAAGGATATATTACAAGGGAATTTCACCGATTCGTATTTCAATAATACGATAAAAACCATGATGGGTTTCAAGTGGGCATTTCAATTTTGTTCGAAATCTGTAGATTATTTTATGTTTGTGGATGATGATTACTATGTGTCTCCAGAAAATGTGTTGGAATTTGTTAAAAATCCCTATGTTTACCCAGGAAGAGACAAAACAATTCAAAAGTATAGTTTTACCGATTTTAGTCCAGATAAATTCGAGTTGTATGCAGGCTATGTGTTCCAATCATCCCCGTTTCGATCTTACTTTAGTAAATGGTATGTGTCTTTGAAGGAATATCCTTACGACAAGTGGCCCCCTTATGTCACTGCTGGAGCGTATGTCCTAAGTAGATTATCGTTGAAAAGGATGTACTATGCCAGTTTATTCATGGATCATTTTCGATTCGATGACATATATGTTGGCATTTTAGCCTTCAAACTGAAAATTGATCCGATACATAACTCAAATTTTCATTTCCATAAATTGCCCTATAATAGGAAGGATTACCAACAACTCATAGCATCACATGGCTATAGTAACCCAGATGAATTATGGAGTGTCTGGAAAGACCATAAAAATTATGAAGAGTTCCTTGAACAAAACGAAGTTTGAATGGAAAAAAATGTACGAGAACCAATTTGGTTCCTCTCGTGAAAATATGATAGATCTGATGAAATATTGAAGTTATATCGAATTGTATTTGAGCTTCTAGCACCTACTCAGTGTGAATTCAAATTTATTGTGAAATTATTTAATTGAAAAGTTCTGCTCAATTTTGTTTTGAGTGTTGTGAAGTTTTTCATATAGGAAAATGTTATTTTTTTATAATTTTTATCAAAGTGTTATCACTAGTGTGATGTGATTTACATTTGTTGTGTGTTTATTACCTATAATGGAAAAGGGGATTTTTCATTAGATTTATGATGCAGTTTTGAAATATATTTGTTATATTTTTATATTCTTTCCTTTATCCATATTTTATTGCGTGTTGGGAAAAAGTATAGGTACAGGATATTAGGATATGGTTTTTTTTGTAGATTATCAGCTTATTTTCAGTAATGAAACAGTTAGAGAGAAAATTCTCTTACTTCCAACCACTCATTATCACTAAAACATGATTTGTTAATTTTATGAACTGATTTGTTTCTGTTTCTGAAGCAGAAAATGCCGAGTACACAAGAGTGAATTCATTGGTAGAAGAAGAAGATAAAATATTTTCTGTACCAAAATTCCGTCCATGAAACATATTTCTTCTCTACGTATTCTGTGGTTGTTTCTTTTGAAAACAAGACACAACTTAGTATATTGACAATATTATCTATCCCTAGATGCTCTATAATATTGGCTTAAAAACAGGCTTCCAAATTTTCTAGTCTATTTTCCTCCAACTAATTGGATTATTACAAAAGACTCCGCCACGTTTACCGATTTGCTTGCGGCGTTCATAGAAAACTTTAAATGTCATTTTTGAAAGCGTCAAAATATCGATAAAAAATATGAGAACGTTATTTCGATTCCTCAGCCAGATGAAAATTTTTCAAAAAAAGAGTTTGAGATGGTATCTACCGATCGTCTTCATCATAATTCTTGTTCACATATTCGGCGGCTTCATTCGCCTAATGGAGAAAGATTTCGACAAAGAATTCAATTACCCTTACGATGTTAAACTGAAATACCTCGTTGATCAAATGATGATGGGAAAAAATTACAAAGCGCTAAATACATTTGACTACAATATCGAAAGTTACAATCAAATTTGCGAGATTCCTAAAAAACTGTTGTATCTTGTGAAGTCCTCGCCTAAAAATTACCGCAAAAGAGATATCATAAGGAGAACATGGGGATCTAGCTTTCACTACAACGGTGTGAAAACGGTGTTCTTAGTCGGAACGACTGCCTCAAAAAGTGTCAACATGATGTTGATAAGAGAAAATGAAGTGACGGAAGATATAATTATAGGGAGTTTCATCGATTCATATTACAATTTAACGCTGAAAACAATGATGGGTTTGCAATGGGCTACTGAAGTCTGCTCGAAAAAAGTAGAATTCTTCATGTTTGTTGATGATGACTATTACGTATCCACCAAAAACGTATTGAAATTTCTGAAGAACCCATTCGTTTACCCAGGAACTGAAAATATCGATAAGAAGATAAAAAATTTCGACGCGGACGAGTTCATCTTGTACAGCGGATACATTTACAGGAAAGAAAGACCAATTCGGAAAATTTTTGCAAATGGTTCATTCCTCTCAAGGACTACCCTTACGATCAGTGGCCCCCGTACTCCACTGGTGGGGCTTATATTTTGAGTAGAAAATCGTTGCGAATGTTGCATTATGCCAGTTTATTCACGAAACCCATAAAGTTGGAGGACATTTACATAGGTTTGTTGGCTTATCGGCTAGGCATAGAGCCTATCAGCAACAATGTCAACTTCAAAATGGAAGCGCAGTATAATTTCGAAGAGTATAGACACGTTTTAGCTGCTCATGGGTTTCAAAAGCCGAGAGATATGTGGATGGTTTGGAAGGAGCAAAGTTTGGCTGATAAAAACATTTCAATTTTGTGAAATAATAAATAAGCTCAATAAAATGTCTCAACCATTAATAACACGCCGAAAAACAGAGTTTAGAAAATGATCTATATCTGTGGTTCGAACACAAACAAAATTGACGTACACGTGCTCACAGAGTCTGATAAACGCTAAGCGGAACTCACCCTTCACTGTTATATCACAGCTTGATAAGCATTACTAGCACATTATTTATTCGGTTGTGTGTTTATTAAGCAGTGGTTATATCCTGAAAAAAAATCCATTATTTTTTGACACTATTTCGGGACACCTGTATATTCATTTTCACGTAAATAATTTGAGCAATTTTCCTCGATAGATGCCGTGTTTAATTCAATGCTAATCTAAATGTATTCGTGAAACAATATTGGAAAGAATAATGCTATTTCGCGTTTAATTTACCAATTAGTACTATTGCTATAACAATTTGAGAAATCAATGAAAGACAATGACAAATTTTCTGGTAATTGATGAATAAATAACTCTGTGGTGAATACCTTCATAACTGAGTTCATCAATACCTTGTATTTCCATTGTCACACATATATACCTAGCTTATTTCTTACCTTTCACTGGTCTCATTGAAGAATGTGACACTTTCAACACCTTTATTTTAACGAAAGATTTGAGAAACTGATAGGTACATCTCTTGCACTGTCACAGTTATCGTTCTAATGTTTCAGAGAAAAATGATTATACATCAAGAAGTTTAGAAAAGCACCCAGAAAGGCTCACAGTTATGGCCATAGAGAAGGAGATGTCCATATTCATTGCCAACATAAACTTAATAATTAATAAAGTCTGATAGCCAGACACAGAATATCATCAATGAAAATCAGAAGGTCATTTCCTGCATTACCTACACTAAGAAAGAAATCACAGAATATTCTTAATCAATTTTCTTGAATGAACGAAAAGGCATGAAGAAATAAATAAATGTGGAAGAAAGAAGGAAGAAACGTTTTGAACTTTACATATTATTCTCTTAATCGAAGTAAATAGTAAATTCAATTCAGTCGTATCGATCGGTATTTCTTAATTCAGTAGAGAGTCGAACTGAAATCCAGTTTATGCCTAACAACAATGGGAAAATTTGGGAAAAACCGAGAGGTTTTCTCTGGAAAGTAGAATGCAAATAAAACAATTAGGAAAAAATAAGAGTCAACGATGTAATAGCACGAGAGAAGAAATGATGAAAATCTCATACGAGATCAGAATTTTAATTTAATATGGTACTTGAGGATATAATGTTTGAGATGTGCATACAACTGTTTTGGTTTTACGGTTCAATTATTACCTCTATCGGTATTTTGAATGCTACCATTTGGGATTGAAGTACAGAGCAGGAGTCACAACTTTCATAAAACCAATCGTGAAATGTTTTATCGGAAGAGGAAACAAACATTCAATAAGTCTGACTTCGGATTTCGATAGAGCCGAATTCCCTCAGGCAAACAACAACTCGAACACACTCTTTGCCCATAGAATCATTCATGTTAACTTCAAATAGTGAAAGAATTGCATGAGAGACCACTGAGAAAAAATAAACATAGATTATAAAACAACCAAATAGCAGCTCATCAATGGAAAAAGAACTGTTCAACTGAACGAAAAAAAGTCCTGTTTAATTTTTCTGAAATTTCATTAACAGAGCAACCTTTTTTCCACGAGAAGAGGCTATTGTTGAAATATTATTACAATTCGCTCTGGTTTACTGAAGTACCACCTATATTACCGTTTCAACCTTGTTTTGTCGGTCTCTTTTTCGAAGAGGAAAGAGAAGATTAATGAACGGTTGATGCAAGGTGTTCGATATTAACAAAGTCGGTGAAAGGTATCAATCGATAACAACCTTAAGATCACATGATTTAATTCTGACGGTACTTATCTTTTTGTTGTGCATCAGTTTCATCAATGAGAATGTAGGATCGCAAGCAAGGATTTATATGGTCATGACGAAACTTTGTGATCGAAGTAATTTTCGAATAGTATTATAATTAGGAGTGATGAAATCTTAAATGTGTGTTATTAATTTGAGTTTTACAGAAATGCTTGTAATGTTACAAATGCTCGACTTTCAATGAACTGCTGCAATCATTTCAATCTTCAGATTAGTATGTTTTAAATACATTTTGTCATATTTGACATTTGTCAACACAAACAGACATTAATTTATTGAATTTAGAAATTTCTTTTACAATAAATTCATCCAGATGATAATCCGGACAGCTATCCAGTCAGAGTAGACCGTATTTAGATTAATTTATCGAAACATGAATTTCAAAATTAAATGAATCAATACTTATGGAGCAGCCTGTATAACTCAATTGAACTGGCAGGAGATCTGCCAAAGAGGTTTTGAAATATAATCGCAAAAAAATAAGGAACTAAATAAAAGCCAAATTTAACTTAATTTCACACACCAACTTTTCCCATCAAGAAAAACAGAACGAAAGCAAATTAGACGAAATTACGACTGTCCACATAATAACTTTGTTATTGTTGTTTGTTTTCCACGCCTTGCAGAATTATACATCACATAATCTTGATATATCTGTTTTTCCTCTGTTATTCACCTCTTTAGAAGGTTGTACCAATATAAAATTAATTGATGAATTAAGGCTCTGTAGAGTATTTCATAGAAGAAAAAGAAAAATGTCAAATGCAGTCATGCCAACCTGAATAAATTGCACTGAAATCGTTTCAAATAATTCGGTAATTCAGTGGAAAATCTTCAATGGATCAGCTTCCCTTCCTGTCTTGGATATTTGTTGCTATTTCCATGTTTCCACCAAAAACGTATCTGAATGCAGATAAAGGTCGGTTCACCTTGTGCAAACGCGGGAAGTGGGATCAAATCCAATCATATCCATTCCACCTTTAATAATTCCGTCAAGTTCGATCTGTCCGTCTCAAACAAAGCGTTTTTCCTGGTTTTATACTCGAATAAATTTTATAGCTCGTAATAATGTAGGTACCTGTATTACGTGCTTCGTTAAAACCACCTCCTACATATGTCATCTTGAAGAGCTTCCTACTGATACGGACCTGGCCTTATGTACATGATTTCATTTGTTTGAACACTAAGTTTGCAATTGTTTTACGCATGGGATAATAATGTGATATAAGGTGACAAATAGTGGTGCCCCATCTTATTGCAAGTGGTTCCATAGAAGACCAGTAGAATCTTAGATGTGGTAGTGGTCCTATTTTTGCGTTAAAATGTTTGGAGGGACATGTCCAATGAAAATCCAAATGTTTTTCGCTGTATTGTGCCTTGTTGTTTTTTTCGTGGATTTCAGTTACACCATGGTTGATGGGTGAGTGATTTAGTGGCTCAGGATATATTTATTGCGGCAGATTTGTAAACAGATTTTGAGTAAATTTGGAAAAGATGGAATGGCTACTTCAAATATTGGTCTGAGCAGAAAGGCTTCATCTAAAAAGTGCTGTTGATATTATTTCGATATGTATATTATCAAAGTAAAAAAAAAGAAAGAAAAAAAAATTACATAATTCTGAAGATCAAAAAAATCCCAAATAAACACATACCGAAATATTGTGTCATATATGAATTTAATAACGAATTTCGATATTTTGGAATGAATAAATATTATATTTCATGAAAGCGCAACAAATAATCTTTCATTTCTTTCAGATGAAATCTCTATGAATTTTCGATAATCCCAAACATTATATCCGCTGCAAAATTATTTGAGGTCCAACAACTCGACTGGAACAATGCAATTAATTCCATTGCATAATTCCAACAATACCACCAATTCCTACATTTATTATTATAAATACAGCTCCCCATCTTTGATTAAGTTATAATTACTGATATTCAGGACCCTTGATTCTTTTTTCTCTTTTTGAAATATCAGTCACTATTGTTCGGACTCAATTATTATATCCGTATTTATCATTTGCTCTTCCCACAATTACTTCAATTAATATAGACGTTAGGTCTCCGAAATAGAAGACAGATCAACAAATTTGTATTTGAAACTCAATATAAATCCGGAATTCAAGAAAAATCCAATCTAATTCATGAAAAAAGCCATCCAATCATGAAGGGAATGGTTTTTGATTTCTTTAACAAAGATTCAAGTCGTCTCATTTCGAATAACTACATTGTATGATAATTTTTCCCAGTAGGAAAGAAAATGAGCAGTTATAATTAAGAATTTTCAGGGAAATACAAAATCTATCTGTCCCCGCGAATTTCCCTGAATAAATTACTCTCCCACGAAATTATAAATAGAACACTGAAACATTTATTCGTTGAGAACATCAATTTCATTTGACACTATGAAGACGCATTGGTTTACTTTATCTTGAGGATTATTTTAGGAAATCGAAACAATTGAAATATTTAGAACAGATAGTATTATGCATGGCCGCCTCTTCTCCCAGAGAAATTATATTGAATTGCACGGTGATAAAAATAGAGAAAATTCATTTCACTACCCAATATCATCTACGCCACTGGATGATTTTGTATTTTCTGTCATCACCAAATATTCCAGCTTAATTCATTTCATATCATCATTTAACAATCGCAAAATGCAGGTGTTATGAGGTATTTTTGAAACTGTTTCACTACTCAAGGGTACATTTTAAAATATTTGTCAAAATAAAGCTTATTTTAATTATCTTTACCTCATAAATCTCTTCCTGGAACAAATCAAAGTCATATCCTATCAATTTAATGACGATGAATTTCTGAAAAAAATTAAAAACCGACAAATCTGTGAAATTACATTCTCCACAATAAAGTAGAAAACCCTGAGTGGCTGGAGTTCTTATTCATTGAAAATCAATCGTAGAAACTCCGAGAATTCTTGAGGTCAGGAGTTAATTAGGTATATATCATATAGGTATACAAGGTGGGCAAAATGGTGATACCTGAACTACAACTTTTAAACCGAAAGAGATAGAGGAAAATGAATAACATATTTCGTCTTTTAGATTTTTCGGAGGAACTGATAATGCCATCAACTGCACCTTTTTCAAAGCAATCCAGTAGCGTACCTACTATGTTTATTCCAATACGCAGAAGACACAACTTTATGTTAGAGCAAGGAAAAAACATAATACTCTTCTGGATTACTATGGAAAAAGGTTTTTTTTTCTCGAATCTGTAATTGACAGAACACTATTCAACAGTCTCTGATTCGAATGGATTCAATTTTTCTTTTAATTTTTCTAATATTTGACTTATGATGTTAATCATGTTGCAGATTGAGACATCGCATTAAACAATATTTTTCAGTGAACGCTGCAAGTATTCAACCGCATGAATGAAAAAATCCCTGATGATTCCTTTACGACCACAATAAAACCCGACAATCGAGGATTCCAGAAACTGAAACTTTGCAATTCCCAACCTTCGTGACTTCAGGGCCGCCGCCAGACATTTTGCCGCCCCGGCAAAATAAAATTTCGCCGCCCCGTGAAAATTATATTTTGCCACCTTGCTGTGATATATTGAGTTTGGGATTCATAACATACTCTTGTTACCATTTGATCAAGGGGAAAAAAAATTCAGAAACGAAGGATATATATTTCGTTCGTTTCTGAATTTTTTTCAACTTGATCAAATTGTAAATAATTTTTATTGGAGATGACTTCTCTTGTATAATCACATCAACTTGCTAAAACATAAATAAAACTCAACATATCATTTCAGGAACTGGAAAGTGTAAATAGAAAATATAACTATAAATATGTATCATACAAAGAATATATTAAATAAAAAATAACAAGAAAAACATATATACCGGCTATCGTATGTATAAAAGTGAACTAGAACCATCACACCAAAATATTCGAACTCAAATAAATTTGTTCCTTCTCACCTTCATCTCGCAAAGTCATGAATTGATTGAAATCCATCGAGATTATTGACTCTCTCATATTCAATGGGTATAATGACTAGATCAGATAATCTATCTTGGGCCATTGTTGATCGTAGCAAATTTTTTATTCGTTTCAACTCTGAAAAGCTTCTTTCGCCAAAAGTATCCCAAAAGTATTTTCCATATTTAATAAAATGATTATACGACAGTTTCTACGATACACGATACCGATAAATATAAATGCGTATGTAAAAATTCTCAATCAGGCGGTAAGGTATCATAATAAAAATAAAATAAATCAATCGATTCAAGTACGAATGCATTTGTATATGTCAAATAAAAATTCAGAATTTTAAAATGCATTCACATACAAAATAAAGAAACAATGAAAACGCTCTCTGCTTTGAGTGTACGAAGCTAAATGATCTCATTTTAAAGGAAAAAAATTACAGGTTTTGGTTTTTGATTATTCTTTATTCCAAGGCAGCACAGCTCTCGTATGTAAGAAAAATTCTAGACAATGATATTCGGATCAGAATAAGGTACCTACATGACCCTATTTCATTCATTACCTGTTGCGAAGTTCTTAAACTCTGACATCTGATTAAGGAAATGAAAAGAGGTCAATATAAACCTTAGGTATTCACCTGTATCTTATAATGATTATTATAATAATATTGGTATATTTTTCTACTATGACCATTATCCAATAAATCGAGAACACTAATCTTCTTCAAATTTCAGGGAGGCATATTTTCAACTCATTCAAAGGCGCCTTTTCGAATTATTGAAACGATGCTTTATGATTAATATGCGTATCTGAGGCGATCCTTGAAAGACTAAAAAAATCACCCACATCACTGTTAATAAGCAGAGAGCGCCTTATACTTATTATCGTTTAAATGAGATATCCGACGTAAAAAATACGGAATTATAGAACTCACCTTCAATTTTGTAGTAATTCAGTTCGAAAATCAACTCCGAAGATGAAAGATTTTTATTATGTAACACTATATAGTCTTGCAAAAATATTGAATATTGTGAGGACACTGAGGACTAACGAGTTGATACAGTTATTTCTCGAGTATTATAAACCCCTCCTGAATATTAAAATTTGGAATTCCGATTGGCAAACTGAAAATAAAAATCATTGCTGAATTATCCCAGAAACCCTTCCAAAAACTTTAGTCCCAGATGCTCATCAAAGGGACCGACCGTCTTGGTAATAAACTCATAAACAAGGGAGTGTAACTAGGAAAAGAGGCCGCTGAGTAGAGGCATTGGCGAAATTTACAACCTGACAGGGATATTTATTTATGAATAGAATGCTGCATCTTCGATCGTATTACACTTGTATTGGTTTAATTGCATTTTTATCTGGTTATTTGTGTACAAGTGTGATATATTTGGTTGGCCAGGCTCAAAAAGCCGCCCCTGAGTCTGGTCGTGCTTTTCACTTTCAATAACAGGCCGTTTTTCGATTTCAAATGAAAAAAAATCTAGTATGACGAAACTGATTTTGCCGCCCCTAGAATTTGCCGCCCCGGCAGACTGCCCGGTTTGCCGGTCCTGGCGGCGGCCCTGCGTGACTTCGTCTTTTATGTTCAGCCAGTTCTTCGCTCAGGCGGGCAGTAAAAAATAATCGGGCATGACCTAATAACAATTATGTCGCACTGATTGTGAGGCAGTAAAAGGCCCGATCAACAATTGCACCGCAAATAATAAACGTTCAACATTACAATTTTTATAGGGGGCACATCATGTGCATAAACAAATCTGATTATTTTTTTTAATGGCCCGCTGCGCGTTTGAGACCGAATCGACAAATATTTGCGCAATCAGGAGGTACCGTGTGTGGACCGTAAATTTTTACAAGTTATTTGATATTTGCGCCGGTAGTTATCACCTAATTGCAAATATTAGGATAAACTTAACTGCTAATACGATCCAGTTCTGAATCATGGTTCCAAGTAATTAACTCTTCGGTTGATTAATATTTCGGCGAAATTAATATGTATCACCTTTTTAATCACCCTACTGAATCAGAGGAAATTCTACTTGAAGCAATAGCATGTGCTGATCAATTTTTAGTTTAGTTACATCTACGATCTTTTGTACTTGATTCATTCGAGTGCTTTTTGCCATCACCTTTTCATCTTGATTCAAATTTGATTTTCTAGAGTATCAAATTATCCCTTCAATTGGAAAGTTAAAGTTTATTACTTTCAACACATTTCTACACTGTAAGGTCCAAGGAGACTGCTAAAGTTGTCACCTAAACCCTTGTATCATACGTATAATTAAATGGTATCATAATTCCCTTCATCTAACACTTATCTCTCATTATGTTTTGTTCTTACTCAGAAGAACTCTCAACTTTTCATTGTAATGTTGATTCCATCTCGAGCTTGTTGAAATATATGTTTTTTTCAGCTCAATCCTGTCCCAGCCCAACATTTACAGACTTCCCAATCAGATCAACGAAACCAAACAAGTAACACCAGATGAAGACTTCATCTATTCCACACAAAACGACATTTCAACCACATCTCTCCTATCCTCCCAACCACAAAACACCACCAAGATAATACCAACAGAAAATCCTGTAAGAATATCGGAACCAACTGCCAAAATAGAGAATATGGTGATTACCCCCACCCCAATAGCAATAAGACCTTCTGAGCTTCCTGAACCTGTCGACCATTGTGGAAAACTCTCCATCGAGTACATGTCGCTATTAACTCAAGAGCAGTTCATAAACAAATTGACAGAGCCTTGCAGATACGACAAGTTGGTCAAGCCTCAAACTCAGGGGCCTCTAGATGTGTACCTTCAAGTGGATTTGAGGCACATTGAGGCAATCGACTCACTGGTGAGTGAAGATTAAAGCTTAAAGAGAATCTTAATTCAATCAGCGAAGGTAAACACAAGTTATTTCCAACTAATGTGGTAAATGTTCTTGTAATTGACTTTTTGGAGCTTATTCCTCTGTAACATTATTGATAATTGAACTTTCTACAGCAATTCAAGGCGCATATGGTGCTGCAGTACAGCTACAGAGACTCCAGACTAGACTTCCGAAACATCTCGAAGAATAGGGACACGGTGATGGGCCAGGAGATCCTCAGGGATAAGATCTGGGTACCGCACGTTATAGTGAGAAATGAGAAGGACACAATACTCATGGGAAGTGACGGTAAAGACGTCTTCGTGACCATAAGCGCTGCCGGTCAAGTGACATATTCTTATAGGATGACATTGACATTTTACTGCTGGATGAACTTGAAAAAATTTCCTTTCGACATTCAACTTTGCGATATCATATGGAACAGCTGTGAGTCGTCGATTTAATTGATTTGATCTGTAGACATCGAGTTGTTCTTGTTATTTCAGGGGCGTACAACACGACCAATTTACTTCTTCATTGGAAGAGTGAAACCCCGGTTAAAATCGCCAAAAACCTCCATTTGACGGAGTTCGTCTTGAGTGGTAACTGGACAGAAGTTGGGCAAGTTCCAGTCACATTCGCTGAAGGTGGAAGAGGTGAGACTAATCCTAAACAATACTATCTAAATTGTTCAATTTTTCGTCAAAGACTCCAATAAATGATGACAGATAGCAGAATCAGTATTGTACTCAGTAGAAAAAACTGCGTCACGTGTTCTTCTCTCTCAATCCTCTTCAAATTCTTCCTCATCTGCCTGACATACAAAATTTTTTCTTGGTTCGTCATAATATCCCAATTTGGCGGCTTCAAATCGTAGGAGTAACACAATTCATCGATCGAAAAACTCTTCACTTTGGTCACGCCATACAGACGATTTTTAGAGAATTTCTCATTACATTTAGCGTCCATCATAATGACACTCCAATGTTGGAATGTAACATTGACACTGCTATGTCACTTATTAATCGCTTAATTCAATCAATAATTGGGACTGTTCGAAGTTGAATGCATATTTTATTAGTGCAGGGTTTTGATGGTTTTAGGAAAGAACTAGGCACCAGGTAGAATGCATTGAAACAAAAACAATGACAACAAAGAACTTGCTGTCATTGAAAACACTTCTATTTGATTGAATTTTATCTAAACAAATCGTCCAAATTTTCTCTAGACTAGCTTTTCTTCTCAACTCGATGTTTATATTTCGTGTCTTAGTCACCAAATCGCCTCGGTTGCTCTGTTTGCTCTAGTCAAGAGCTTCTTTTTTTCACTTTATCACTACATTTTGCATTTGTTTGTCTCATTCAAGTGTTTTTATATCCCCAGAGGTAAAGTCACAGTCACAATTTCAAAATTGGACAAAATAGAGATTTTTCAGTTAGATTATTGTTTCAAAGAATATTCACTGCCATTATTTGGCGACTCGATATATCTAGGTAGTCAAAAATGTGTTCTACTAGCTAGAATTCACTAATGTGAATCCAATATTGTACATAGTTCGTGTCTGAAAAAAATATGACTTTACACACTTTACCTCTGAGGTGCTGATATATATATATATATATATATATATAATATATATATATATATATATATACAGTGAAACCTCTCTTGGCGGACACTTCCCATAAACGGACGCTCCCCACAAACGGACAATTTCTCTGGAACGGAGAAATTCGGGACAATTTTCTTGTTATACGAATTCTCATGAGCGGACACCTCTATCGGACGGACACGGACACTATAATTTTCCCAGCGGTGCCGAAAAACCTCCAAGTAACGGACGCGGAATTCTGGAGAGCGGCCAAATATCAATATGTAGATACCCACCAGAGTCCTCTATGGTACCCACTTGAGGAGATCAACCTCACCCAACCGCGTAAACCCAAGGCATAATCAAAAATGTGAAATTTTTCTACCGAGACTCGATTCTGAAACATGTTCTATCAAAAATGGATAGTGCTTCATCAGCTCCAGAATTATCCAAATCGATAAATATTCTGGAAGCACTATACTTCATTAAAACAGCTTGGGATAAAGTTTCCCATCGAACTATCCAAAATCGTTTTACTAAAGCAGGATTAAAAAAAATGGATCTTCTTCGAATATCTCTGAGGAGGCATATGACGAAGAGGACTCCGTACCCTTGTCAGTACTAGCTACTTTCTTCAAAATCTGTAAAGCAGTGTGCAACACAGTGGATGATGCAGAATTTGTTAATTTATTATTCCAATTTTGTCAATGAAAATGAAGAGAAAGATGACGAAGAGCAAATTGAAGGTAGCATTATTTCTGAAAGCACCAAAATAAAATCTAATACCGAAGCACTTAAATTGATTAGCGAATCGAAAATATTTGCCCAAGAAGGTTTCGTGGCTTTTCGACTGGTTAAAAATCTGGAGACCCACTTTCAAACACGTCTACTCACTGAAAGAGAAAAAAAAATGACACAACCTAAGATTACAGATTTTTTCTGAATACAATTTATAATGTAAACTATTTCTGTAACAGCTTCATATTTTGCAAATCAATTTTTTTTATAAATTTATACCTACATATATTTCATCAAATATTTCGTTTCATTTCTCTTTGTATTTATTTTGAACCTTCCCACAAGCGTACACCCCCCACGTCCGGACAAAGAAGCTGGAACCAATGGTGTCCGCTCTTGGGAGATTTCACTGTATATATATTTGGGGAGTATTGTAATATCCCTCTCATTTTTACAGTTGGAAATTACAGTTCCCTCATCTTCAAGTTCCAACTATCCCGAGAAGTAGGATACTACATCCTAGACTACTTCCTACCATCGATTCTCTTAGTCTGCACGTCATGGGTGACTTTTTGGCTACAAGCTGACGCATCACCACCAAGAGCTACACTAGGTAAACGATTTCTTCCTTCCTGCTTATGTTTGTCATCTTCAATTTTCCATTTTGTTTTCCCACCTGTCCCTGTGAAGTTTCGCCTTATGACTGAAAGTTTTTAAGGGACAGCGTGTATATTTTTAGGCTACTACGTTGGCATGAAATACACTTATATTCTTGTAGGCACTTCCACAATGTTGGCGTTCATAACACTGAACGGAGGTGTTACGAAAAATCTCCCGAAGGTTTCCTATATCAAGGCTAGTGAAATTTGGTTTTTGGGATGCGTTTGTTTCATTTTCAGCTCGATGGCGGAGTTTGCTTTCGTCAATGTAATCTGGAGGAGGAAGTGAGTTCAAGAAAAATCGATATTTAGGACAATTGCTCACGATTTGCTTGCAGGAAAAAGGTGGAGATGAAAAAGGCTAACCCTAAACACATCTTGAAAGGTGCTTTGACCCCTAGCCTTGCAAGGAAGCAGTTGAGGAAGGCAGAAAGCGAGAACAACCTTTTCAAGAGTTTCTCGACGACCAGCCTTGATGGGAACAACTTCAAGAACTCCCAGAATAACTATCTAACAGTTCATGTGAGAAGAAATAACTTCATTTTATATTTTTTACTTTCATACTCGTTTTAGGGCTTTCCAACAATTCCTTCCATCAAAACTCAGACCTCTGACGAATGTCTCAAAAGCGACGATAGCGTCACGTCTATCCCAATACCAGACGAATTTTCTGGCCATCCTCAAGGCTACAAGCAACAATGGCACACGATGACACCACAAGAAGTTGCCAATTGGATAGACAAAAAATCGCGCATCGTTTTTCCCTTAAGTTTCCTCATTTTCAACATATTTTACTGGTCCTTCGTATATATCCTCTGATCAATTTCGTATCAACACCGGAGATTCATACAGTATTGTTGTTATTCGTGTTTGAACTTTAACATTTCATTTTATATATTTTTTCGTTTAGTTAACAAAGTTTCGGCTATTGCGAAGATTGATTTTCCATATTTTCAACTAGTCAATATGTTAAATATTATGTTTTTAAGTCGAGCTAGTAATACACTGTTTATTAGATTTTTTAAGCATAATTTTCTTCAGAATATCTCAGCATCCATTAGTTCAATTGTACGAAGTATTTTAATTTATTTTCTTATAGTTTCTCATTTCGAATTTTTGAAACCCATGCAATATTGTGTACGTATTTTTGTTTTAGAAAATACAACTATTTATAACTTGTTCTTGATTCTTTTCGAATGTTGACCCTTGCAAGCTTAGGCAGAAGTTTCAAGGAACAAACAAACCAACATAGTCAAATTTTATTGCAACTTGAATGAAACATCTGCATCAATTCAAGGAAATTTTTACAACTAGGGAGCTTACATTTTCAAGTATGTACAATTTGTACAATTCGGTTGTAATCATTCGGATGTTCTGGTTCAACCAATGAATATCCCTTTTAGGTACCACTGGATGTTCCAGCATCCCTGTCAGGATCTTTTCTGAGCCCTGTTACAGGTGGTGAAGGCGGTAGAGGTGGTAGTTTCATGAATTGATGAGGTCTATTTATAATTTGACCCATGACCCTATCGATGCTGCTGTCGCGTACAGTTGGCAATCCTGCCTCTTCCGAATCCGCACTAGAAGGAGGAGAAGGTCCACTACCATCGCTGCTCTCCATCGTAGGCTTGAGGAAAGGTTCGGAGTAGCTGTAAAAAAATATTTTTTCATTCAAATTTTTTTTCTAATTTCCAACTTACATCTTGCTGATCGGTGGTAGTTTTTCGGCGTCTCTAGAGGAAGCAGAATCGGCGTAACTGGCGGCGTGTATTTCTTGCTGATAGAGCTGATATAAGTCTTGAAGATCTGGAGGAAGTTTCAATCTTCCTTCTGGAATAAAAAATCATGCATAAATAGTTGAATTCATTGTACACACTCTTACCTTCTATAAGCTTCCTTTGTCTTGTGATAATCTCCTCAGAAAGCTGCCTCTGACGATCGTACCTCAGTATGGTCAGATCTCTCCTACGAAGCTCATGTTGTCTGATCAGTCTTTCAGATTGGAGTGCCATCTTATCTGCTTCTAATTCGTGAACTCTGCACATTAGAGCCAAAATCTCCCTTTCATCATCGGAAGAAAGTAAAGAAGGTAATTTCTACAAATACAAAAATATCAGAAACTACCAGTTAAAAATTAACCTTTCATACATCCTCCAATGCCACTCCTCTTTGTCTGCAAATTTCCAACTTTTGATCGATATGAGTCTTCAATTCTGACCATCGTTCTTGTTCCCTTTCAATATCAGCAAGTTCTCGCCAAGCTTGCTGAATTGCAACTTCTCCTTCAGCATCTTCGTCTATTTCATCTCTTGTATCGTCGTTTCCAGCAGATCTGAAGCCATCAGATGTGCTAAGATAACGTCGTCTAAAAAATAAAGTGCGAGAGTGGAAAGAAGAATGGAAAGAAAAGACGACAACGAAACAAATAGTACAGGAAGCTTTCAAGAAAGTATTGAGGCAGATACATACGAAGGTGCAGAGTGATTATGAGCACCCACCTCATGCTTTGTTGAGTTCTGGCTCTCGACTCATTGAGATTGTTCTTGTACAACTTGTTGTTCCTTGATTCCCAGTGAGCAATTATTAGATGCTGTCTTTCAACCTCCAATCCAAGACCTAACAGATGAGAATCTATCTCCATCAGCTTTCTCCTGAGTTTCATTTGATTCTTGAATGTGTCCACGATCTGCTCCCTTAAATTCCTAACTTCCCTGCTTCTTTCTTCAGCATTCATCCTGTTTATATCTGCGGATCTTGGTCTATCTTCCTTCATCTTTTGTTGTAATCTACCAATCTCGTTCCTCAGTTCACTGATGACATTCTGGTATTGGGAAACGTGGTAAGATACGTCCAAAGTGTTAATTTCTGCTTTGGTCGAGATGTTGTTAGCTCTATCAGCGTATACTAGGGTATTTCTCGACTCATCTCTCTGAGTAAAGCTGGGGGATACATGTGCTATCATGACAGTTTTGCAGTTTCCACTCAGAGCATCCTTCAAAAGCCTCGTAAGCTTAGAATCCCTATAATTCACGTATCTAGCACCTCCACTCAATGCATTTATGCAGTTTCCTAAAGCTAGCAAGGACCTGTTTATGTGTCCACCTTCTTGAAGCCTCTTCCCACGATTCTTGGTCTTGTTTGCTCTTTCTGAACCAGCCAAGTCGATCATGAAGAGTCTCCCTTGCTTCATCTTCATCCTAAGATGGTCTGTCTTGTCGATTGGAATGGCATGGCGTACTGTGACGCTCAGTAGAGCGTGGCTTCTCGAAGAAGTTTTGTTCATTGCTGTTGGTTCGACTGTTCTCGCCCTGTTACCTTTCTGGAGAAGGGTCATCACCTGTGTAATGAATTGAGGATGGAATCATTGAACTTTGAGCGGAAAATTGAACATGAGAGTGTCATGACCTAGAAGAAGTCAAGGATACCTTATTCGTAAATTATTTGGGTAAAATTATAAATATGCCTATTTCATCAACACTGATGATACTTCAATTATTTTCTGGAATAAATTAATACCTACAATCGATTTCCGTTCAATTTGTTGGAATATAACGAAAGTTCTCGAGTTTACTTTAGTGGTAATCAATTCCGGCTCATAGTCAATATCACATGCAGACCTGCATTAGAGCCTTGAATTCATTAAACATTGAAGCTAAGCGTTTATCAATACCCACAACATTGTATAATACCTACAATATTTCTATAATTTGCATGCTATTAAAAGAGACACACAAACTTTGGGTAAGCCAACCTTTGGTCTGCATTATCCTGGGTATTTTCTAGATCATTTGCATGTTAAATAATTGTTTAAGTAGGAGAAATTGTTACCGACTCACTTGCCGAGATATATAACCACCTTCCCTTCGTAGATTGGAGCTTGTGGCGGTATAAGTATCTCATAATTTGCATAAATGTTATGTTAATGATATGCGAAAGAGATATGTATACGAGGAGTTGGAAGGGAGTATTTTCTTGACTTTCTTGAGTACTTTTATCAATTGTATTCACTCACCTCATCTGTCGAATTCGTGGAAATTTCTGACAGTCCAGCAACCTGTATGCTTCTACCTCTAGCATCCTCCCTCAGTTCTAGGTATCCAGAACTCGGGTTTAAAAGGTCACGAATCTGCTCATTATATAACTCCAGGTACGACATCGTGACCTGCAGAATTAACAGATTCATCTCCTGTTGAAATTTTCGTTTATTACAAGAAAAATTAAGGTTAAGCACTGTTATTTGTGTTACTCGTGTTTTTTCCCTCCTTGGCAGTTCTGCAGTTAAGTTATGGAAGTGTTACATCTTCCTTTTTCTAGCATTTCATGTAGAAATGATGCAAGTTGTCCCACACACTCTGACCTGCCTTGTCAATCATTCAAAAGAAGAAAATCATAGGGTATTGACAAGCAGAGTATGTGTGCGTGCTTGGAGCATTGACATAGTAATCAATAATTTATACAGCTCTAAGTTCAAGTTGATAACCATTACTGGGGCCAATAGAGGTCGAAGCAAACACATGAAAACTCATATGATTCAAGCAATGAAGATTTGTTGATGATGGAATAAGTCATTCACTGCAAGGTACTCTACCATTAAATTGGGCATTAACTTGAGTGAGTTTCACAGGATCCACTCAAATTTCCTGTTCTAAATGGCAAGAATGACAGTTGTATTCTTTTCACCCTATCATTAACTCGAATTAAAGTAAACTGAGACATTGAAGGGCCAACAATAAAGACTATTAGCGTCAAATTTAATTAATTCTCCCCTTCTATTATATCCAAACAAGCAGCCACGACGAAAATATCAAGTATCGAGCATTATTTATGTTGAATAAACGCGAAGAATACGTATTTCTGGTCTGTTGGATCGTTAGAAAACCCTCTATAGGGGTCTTTTTCAGGATACCTCATAATCCATTCTTCTTTTCTCTGGCCCTTGACGTGTTATCAATTCGTCGCGGGCCTTGACTCGTAAACCCTGCATTTTACTTAATGGCCCCTCTTTTGCCCAAGGTTTCGAACTTGAATATTTGAAAAGAGCAGTTTAGCCTTATCATTTGTGGCTTTGAGCGAGTATTAGTTTTTGTCGGGTTTATGCTGTTAATGTGCAAGGGATAGTTTGATCTACGACCTTGTTCATGATGAACGTGATGATTGATTGTTGGATTCCAATTGAACGTTGTTCAAGGATAATCCTTAATGGTGGGAGAATATTGGAATAGGAAAAAGTTTAATCCAACGAACATCAGAAGAAACTCGATAGTCATTAACTCAAACATTTCATTCATTATTCATTTCTCTTCTTTTCTTGAAGAAAACACGAATATAGCTTCGAATGTTAGTAAGTGATATTATGAAGCACCTAATTGTGAAGGAGAGACTGAAAGATGTTATGTTTTTCCGTTAGGAAAAGGCATTTCACTAGACCTACTGGTTTTTGCACAATTAGCACTATTGCACCTTTTGGGTTTGCTGAGTAGATCCTTAAACTTGTTAAAACCCAATTTGAGCCTAAATTTTCCGTATATTAAGCCCCGTAAATTCGCATGTTTAGATCGTTTAGCGGTTACCCGATCTAGGTCAGGTTCGCTTCCGATATCTAACGCCTAGTTTTGGAAAACAGGTGGAAAACTCTTCACAGTGACGCAGTGGAAAACGGCGGAAAAACCAGGCAAATTGATTCGAGTCAGTTTTCCCGCGATGAATATCTCCTTTCCATTTACGTAGGCACTGATTTGTTGGAGGTCGTAAAAAATAATGAGAGACCATAAGAAAGTTTTTTAATCGAGCTTTTCCTGAACTTTTAGTATCCCTATTTCTGGTATGGGATGGATAGATCGGTATATTTTCGTCAATGGCCAAAGCCAATTAGCAAAGTTTCAAACTTTTTTGATAGGTTAAAGAATTGTGGATCCCATTTTTTTTCACAAGATTTTGTCAAGATTGCAGAAGGATTAAAAGTTTGAGCTATACCTCACTAGTTTTTGTGAAATGGGCTCTCAATGTCTCAGCTTAAAACAAGAATTCCGACACATCGAAAATCCAAAATTTTAACGTTATGCAAGCATGTTTTTCTTCAAGGTTGATGGAAGAAAAATTCATAGTGGTCGAGAAAGGAATGTTCTTAGTTTTGCTATCTCGCTCCAACAACTGTTGGTGTTAAGATGATTTATTTCTATGCTTGTGATAGAACTGCATTATTTTTTCACCAACTGGAACAAGGGTTTTCAAGACAAACAAAAATACAATACTGATGATGGACAAGCTGATGTTATCCACATATACATAACAGCATTCATTCGTGGTTATCAACCAATTCTGAACTCGACCTAAAGTTTTTGTTATCACTCAATAATTTCGCTCTGCAGATAGCGATTTTCCAAACTTTCTGTTGGTAAAAAACCTGTTGTTTACAGTCATAAATATTGATTTCCACATAAACAGTACATTAAATGTGGCCCTATTCGATGAACGATAATCAAACATTCATTTTGTTCGGGACAGCGAAAGTAGGTGAATATGTGTGTCAGTTCTATCGATTCCTTTGTACGCCCCTGATCTTGAAATAATATAAAGGGTTATTCGGACAACACAGCATTTCGTATTTACTCAAAAACATTGTCATTTCGTAGATATAGTTCCATGAGGTCATGAAAGAGTCAGCAGATAAGATTTACAGGCCCTTAGCAAGCTTTACAAACTTTCTCTTAATCCCAGAAATAAGTCAATTCTATCATCAATAAAAAGTTATAGTAAACCAAATAAATTGCTCTGATTGCAAGATCATTCAAATGTACTCACAGTGAACTCATCATCTTTTTCTTTTACCGCTTCAAACAGGTCATTCAGGGCTCTCACCATTATGCCCGGTTTGTCAGGGTTGCCAACCATAGTGTGCGTTTTTCCTGCCCCTGTTGCCCCGTAAGCGAATACCGTAGCATTGTAACTGAAAAAAATTTTGTATGAAGAAACAAGAGTAGTTCAAAACCGAAGAATTCACGTAGAATACCATACAGAAGCAATTTCTTCACATAATAGATTTAATCGAATCCTGTTAGCAACGCTAGTGGGCCAGCAGCTGCCCTTGGTCATAAAATTAACCTTAACATTCCGTGAAGTAGGTTATCAAAGTCTAAAGACCTGTTGGTTCCCTATGTTATTACCAAGCAGTTAAACTTCCTCTTTCCTCGTAAGATTTTAATCTATGATATTGGGTAGTTTCAGCCTCATTCATTTGTACATATAAAGGAACTCTCAAACATTTCGATAGGCTCTCGTTTCTTCAGAATATTACATGTTGGGTATAATAAAAAAATAATCTTTTTTGAAGAATCATTAACACTTGGTTCAATGCATTATTATCCCCAAATAAGATAACTTCATATGCAACATTAAAAATCAAAGGATCAAAATGGTATGGTCCTCAGCACCGATCCTTGGGACACACCAGAGGTTATTCTCGCATTGAACCCGGCGCATTCACCTTTTTGTAGTCAGGATCCCATCAATGCATCAATCAAACAGGATCTTTCATGTTCAAGCCTCTCATCTTTCCAACAATTTGGAAAACCCATATTGATCATCGAGAAGATGATTCCATAGGCAATAAGACGGTAATGAAAAATTGTTTTGTATTAAAGCATGTACTGATTTCAATTCGGTTTATTTCTCCTTTTCAACGCAGAAACTAGAATCTTCAGATATGTAATTTAATTCTCTTCCCTCACTCACAGTGTAAATGTAAATAACATACAACATTAGCAGAGACTTCACTACCATTCTGGATCGATAATTTTTATTTACATGCTCCATTTAATGTTTCGACCTTCAAAAGCGTCCATGAAAAATTCAATATTAATTCAATTATGGGGTTTAGCCCCTGGAAAATTCCTCTGTCTTTTTTTACCAGTTGGAATCGATTGAGAATATCTACGAATGCATTCAGCGTTTGTTTAATTATCTGGTGCTATTTTTCATGAGAAAATAATGAACGATTTTAATAGTTTCAATAGATTACTTCGAGAAACAACTTAAAACACTTGACTTCTATTGAGAATCTGCAAAATTAATAATGAAAACTCACCCGTTCAATACATCTTTGACCAAACTGCTAGTAGTAACATCGTAAACTTCCTCTTGAGTTGATTCTTCGCCAAAGACAACGTCGAAAGAATACTGCTTATCATTTCCCCTCCTAATTCCTTGGTTCCTTATGCTCTTTTCACTATCTTCGATTACAACGTGCTTGAAAGAAACAGACTGATTCAAGTTTTGATTTATTATTCCTTCAGTACTTAGTAAGAAGTCACTGTTGAGAATTCGTTTCAAATATATAACATATAGTTATTTTTTTAAATAGAGGGTGAAATATTTAAATCGTTTCAAATTTTTGACAGAAATTCGTCGTTGATTTCGGATATTTTTGGTAATATATGACTGTGAGCAGTGGTGTAGCGCAAATTTCTTTGCTAATTTTTTTGTTCAAACATATCTATCAATCGATGGCCAAGCGTCAGGCTATTTCTTGTTCAAAGCTGTAGTAGGCTCAAAAGTCTGATAGACGTGTTTGCGTTATTGTATTCCTGAGATAATTCTTGATTATCTCGAGCCTAATAAAACGATCATTTGACGAAGTCCAAAGAGAGTCCCGAAAAGCTTGACGGTATATTAAAAAACTAATTGAGTGATAATTTACGTTTTTTGAACCATTTAGGAACATTTCAATTTTTTTCGGGAATAATAATAATTGTATATCCAGCGAATCCGCAAGTTCAATAAAATGAAATTATTGGGGCCCCATTTGAAGCTGTTCATTTGACTTGGGGGCCACTTTAGTTCCGGGGACCTCTGATACGCCACTGTGCTGAATAATTTATTGTGACTCAGGCAATGGCTTATTAAAATATCAAAAAAACCTTAAGTCGCGTAGAAAATGCATTTTCTTTTTCTCTCTGAAGTTTTCTTTTGCAATCTCCACTCAAATATTTTCATCTCCGATCTGACAAATTTTCTTATTTCTGAGAAATTTTAAGACATTCGAACTGCCGTTTCTAATTGACGCATTCAATAACTTTCCTTTTTTTTTAACATTGAAAATGAAAAAATACGAGAGACGTTTCTTAACGGATAAATATGCTACGCAATTAATTCTAGAACTAACCTTGAATGAAATTGTAATCCTGAAACCAAAGGCACTAAAAGAGTCAAAACATTGAAAACTTTGTCGTTGATTGTAAACAAACTCACAACGTGGTTTCGTATTCAAACACTTTTTTCTCTCACTACTAGAATGGTAATGGAAATAAAAAAATTTCATAATATTTTCCCCTTCTTCATGAAAATATCCTGATTGGAGAATTGACAATAATTTCTGCAATAACAGATAAGACGCAAGCCGCCTGAAGAACAACATGTCAAATAGGCCGCCGAGCCCCCAATAAAAGGATCATATGGCGACCTTCAAAGATAAATACCGAAAAGCTTGACGCTATGAAAAACTCTTAAAAATAGGGTAGCACAGCACAGGGTGAGACTGAGGGATTCGTCGAATCGAATAACTGTTAACCTTCTATGTGTTTTGAATATAATTCATGAATATTTTTCTATAATAGATAACTGTACCATCATTGTTTAGGTTTTGTTCGTTATATCATCAGAAAAATATCGCGACTTGGCAAGATCAATAGTAACTGGGGCCCCATTCAAACCTTTTCGTTTGGCTCGGGCCCCCCCCCCCGCACTGCGGGGTCCGAGGGGCCCCCTGCTACGCCACTGACTGTGAGTTCTCAAAACGGTACTGGATATGCACCTTAATCATAAGCCATGAAAAATCAACCGATGGTTATTAAAAAATATGTCCTGTCAAATTAAATTGTTCTAATTTTAAACTTCCGTGAAAGTTTGAGAATGGACATCATAAAAATACGCCATAAAACGGTGCACTTTATCTAATATCTTGAAAACTTGACTGCATTGTTTAAACATGAGTTCCCGTATCAGTCGCCTTGAAATACATCATTATGGCGCAAAATAATTAATCAAAAACCGCAAGAAACATAAAATACTGAGAAACGGCATTGCGTACATCGAAAATATATATGCAGGTTTTATTACATTCATCAGCCCAGCTAATAAATACCCCGCGTATACGTACAGGAAAAATTATCAGCACAGCTTAAGGGCTATTTTCGGGACGAATCTGACCAATAATCGCAGCTGAGTCTAATTTACATTTATTACGAATGCTCCTTCAGAGATCCTGCGGTACGATAACGCTTGAATATCGTCGTCGGGTTAAAGTCAGCGGAAATATTCATTAGAACAGTTTGTTGCAATTAAAAAAATTGCTGGGGTTAATGGAATGGCATGCGCAACTTGCGTAGAGTGTGATTATTTATGAGTAAGAGCTTCAAATGTTCCTTTCTCCTTGGGGGTTGCATGCGATACTCAATTATTTCATTATGAATGCACTAATTATGATTACCGTGTCAGAATTGATTACAGAAAAGATCGATCTGAAAAAGAATGATTTTATTGGATAAAACCTCATTGTCAGCTTCTCCCAATGAAAAGGTCTACCTATTCAGATAGTACATGGTAAAAACTAAATTTCAATATTTCCGGAGCTGATTATAGACAGACCAGAGTAGTTCAAACAAATCATATTATAAACGATCGCCAATTTCTTTCTCATGTGACTGTCAATGACTGGTTCTTTAAAAAACCGCTCGTGAATCTGGACGTCTAAGATCTGTATGTACTCCAGAAGTTGAATATCAAATTGTGACTGAAAATCTTTTTACAATGGTGAGAAGCAAAGATTTTAAAGTATACTCTATAATCTTTGGTGAGAAGTAAACTGTTCCACATTAGTTAGGGATATTGACTTAAATTGTGGAGCAGTATATTCCAACGGAAGTAGAAATTCGTGGCGTTCTTGTCTGGAGAACTATGTATCAACAACTTTTCAATATATTCCATTGAAGAAAGATAATACAGGGTGACCATTTAAAAACGAAACAGACGAGATTACAGACGAAATAAATTTTTTCGATAGAAATGCTCGGACAGGTCGATTTCTGTTTCGAGGGGGACAACTTAAAATGTAGGTTACGGACGCATAGCGCTTCAACCCTTGCTACTACAACCCTCACCCCCAATTTTTGAATAGGGAAGATGGGGTGAGTGATACCTCATTTGAAAGTTTTTAAAAAAAAAACACCATGAAAACACCACTTCATTTTCAAATGCTTAGTCAAGAATATTTCGAGAACTAATGCATAAAATAAAAAAAACAATTACTGTGCTGAAATCAATATAAAAATACCTTTCAAATGAGGTATCACTCACCCCATCTTCCCTTTTCAAAAATTGGGGGTGAGGGTTGTAGTAGCAAGAATTGAAGCGCTATGCGTCCGTAACTTACATCTTAAGTTGTCCCTTTCGAAACAGAAATCGACCTGTCCGAGCATTTCTATCGAAAAAATTTATTTCGTCTGTAATCTCGTCTGTTTCGTTTTCGAATGGCCACCCTATGTATCAAACTGTACAGGGTGATTCATTTATCTTGGTAATCCCAATTTTCTCTAAAACTCCCGAATATTTTTTCATTCTGTGAATGGCATTTTGAACAAATCAATGTTGGCTTGAGATGCGCATAAAAATCTGCGGAATAAATAAATACGCCAGGCGTCGTGGCGCTATCAAAATTTTTTTCTCCAGGGACACACCTTTTTTATCATGTCATTCGGAAGATAATTTCATTCTGAACTTTTTTTTCGAATACAATTTTTATCCATTTCTAACCGTCAGCGAACTACAGCGTGTTTTATGTTAATTCTATTTCATTAATTTTTTTTCTGTATGCCTTTATTTGGAGACATAGATGCGAGTTTCTGCCTTGAAGTCAAGAAGGCTAGTTTTCTAAACAATCTGCCACTTCAACTAAGATTAAATATGTGGATACAGCAAGATGGGGCTCCATGTCACAACGCTGCCATTGTGAAGAGATATTGAGATTAAAAATTCGAAAATAAATAAACCCTTATATTTTGATTAAAGTAACTTATAATGAAATAGGAAAATGATATAACTAATGTATGGATCATAATGGCTAGATGACCTAGATATGAATTTGTTTCATGTAAATGACGGAGGCTTTGTAACAAACTATGTATTTCTCTATTATTATATTCAGTAAATATTATATCTTATGACAATAAACATTTTTTTAATTAGAAACGAAACATTTCGAATCAAATATTTTATATACCGGCCATTATGGTCCATGCATAAGTTATATCATTCCTCGAAATATAAGAGTCGACTTGGGCACATGCGTTTCCTATCATAAACCGATTTCAAGCGAATAACCTGGTCCTCATTGGTAATTACCAACCAGGACCAACTGCATTCAAGCGACTTCGGTCATTGTAGGTTATAATCATTTTACAAGGAATATCCCTGAAGACTATAACCGTAGATAACCGCAGGCAGGACCGTAGATAACCGCGGTCATTACTGGTTATTCGCTTGAAATCGGTTTTTATTTTCAAGTGATCCAAGTTATTAGAATCAGTTTGGTATAAGTACCTTTATTTATTCCTCAGATTTCTATGCGCATCTCAAGTCGACATTCACATGTTCAAAACGCCAATCACAGAATGAAAAAATATTCGGACGTTTACGAGTTAATTGGGGTTACCAAGATAGGTGAATCACCCTGTACAGGGTGATTTATTTATCTTGGTAACCCCAATTTTCCCGAAAACGTCTGAATATTTTTTCATTCTGTGAATGGCGTTTTGAACAAGTCAATGTCGACTTGAGATGCGCATGAAAATCTGCGGAATAAATAAAGACGCCAGGCGTCGCGGCGCTATCAAAAATTTTTTCTCCAGGGACATACCATTTTTATTATATCATTCGAAAGATAATTTCATTTTGAACTTTTTTTTTCAAATACAATTTTTGTCCATTTCTTACCGTCAGCGATCTGCAGCGTGTTTTATGTTGATTCTGTTCCATTTATTTTTTTCTGTATTGTGGTAGTATGCCTTGATTTTGAGACATAGATATGATTTTGTGCCTTGAATTCAAGAAGGCTAGTTTTCTCAACAATTTGCCTCTTTAAATAAGATCACATATGTGGATACAACAAGATGGGGTTCCATGTCACAACGCTGCCATTGTGAAGAGATATTGAGATCAAAAATTCTAAAATAAATGGACCCTTATATTTTGATCAAGGTAACTTAGAGTGATATAGGGAAATGATATAACTTATGTATTGATCATAATGGCTAGATGACCTAGATATGATTTTGTTTCTTGAAATGAAGGAGGTTCTGTACCAAACTATTTTTTTTTATTGTATTCATTAAATATTATATCTTATAAAAATAATCATTTTTTTTAATAACAAACGAAACATTTCGAATCATATGTTCTATATACCAGACATTATGATCCATACATAAGTTATATCATTCCTCTATTTCATTATAAGTTACTTTGGTCAGAATATAAAGGTCTATTTGGGCACATATATGGGTTTCTTATCTTTATTTCCAAATGGTCCAAATTATTATAATCCGTTTGGTATACCATATTTTTGAGGGTACCCCTCAGAAAGTAATCCATGAGCTTCAGGCCCTGTGTAACCTGATGGGTCCATTGGTTCCTATCCATTATTTTCATAATGGCAGCGTTGTGACATGGGGCCCCATCTTGCTGTAGCCACATATTTCATCTTATTTGAAGAGGCCCATTGACTCAAAAACTCTGCTCCTTGATTTTAAGGCACAAAATCATATCTATGTCTCCAAATAAAAGCATACTACTACAATACACAAAAAAATTAATGAACATAAAACACGCTGCAGATCGCTGACGGTAAGAAATTAATAAAAATGGTATTCGAAAGAAATGTTCAGAATGAAATTATGTCTCGAATAAAGTGATAAAAAGGGTATGTCCCTGGAGAAAAAATTTTTGAGAGTGCCGCGACGCCTGGCGTCTTAATTTATTCCGCAGATTTTTATGCTTATCTCAGGTCGACATTGACTTGTTCAAAACGCTATTCACGGAATGAAAAAATATTCAGAAGTTCTCGAGAAAATCGGGGTTACCAAGATAAGTGAATCACCCTGTACGTTAAATTTTACTAAAAGGGTCAAAAAGAATTGAAAAAACTTCGAGAAACCCCTCGTACAATAATATTCCGAGCGGAATCCAGATAACGGTCTAGCTTAAAAGAATTTATAGGCTTTTGGATGCGGCCGCACGCCACAGACCCTCAATTCGCGATATTAAGCGGCGAACTCCCAACATTTAAGGGGTTGGGGGGCGCGGAGTTTGTTTTCCCGATAATATTCATGAGATTATCGCCCACGTGCGATTTTCAGCGGTTTCGGCTCGCCCGATTTAGCCGAAACCACCTGGGGAATCGATCAAAGTCGGGAATTGAGCGGCTGATGGAAAAAAGAAGTGCTTATGCCATTAGTTCTTGAATTACGTCTCACGAGAGGAGCACACGCGATGTGGTTCCTTGTCTTTATTCTTGAACTTGAGGAAACTTCGGGGAATTTTCCGAGCACACGTTTTACACGTACCACCCCTTGCAGAGCAGGGAATATAGGTATGACTATGACTCGCACGATTGGTCATCACCTCAGATCAAACAGTTGTGATGATCCTGATGAGACCTGAGAACCATGTTCTTAGGGTGAAGAATGAAACCAAGAATGGCCAAATCCCATTTTCCTATGTCTCCTTTACAAAATATAGATTAGGTATGTTTCAGGAAAAGCTCAAAGCACTGAGACGAAAAGAATAAAGATCAGCCATAAGGGCCTAGGAATCGCCGGAGATCGAGCTAGCAAGCAAAGATTTCGAGTTCTGAGCAATTGAGAAAACGCCGCGGTCACTATGGCTCTATTGACCCCTCGAGTTCTTTGCATACTCAAAAATTACTGTGTGGTAAACCATGGGAATTATTGATTTTTCAATTCACATAGTTGAAAATGAACGTAAATACAATGTTGCGAACGGGATTATCAGAGAACTGATCCGATCCTCAATGACTTAGACGTCTGGAGATGAACGAATAATTTCCTTTCGGACTATGTGAAATTAAATATTCTCCAAACCTTTTTATCAATTATTATAAATATTCCAATGGAGAGGGCTTCAATTTGGGATCTTCTCAGAAAGACCGTGTGACGAGAGTCTTTGCTGGAATGCAAAATTGAGTAATGGTCCGAGCACGCCTAATTTAGAGAAGAGAAATTTTTTTTTTA
Organism: Hippodamia convergens; assembly: GCA_038502775.1. NCBI lineage: Eukaryota > Metazoa > Arthropoda > Insecta > Coleoptera > Coccinellidae > Hippodamia > Hippodamia convergens. The sequence goes on along the minus strand of CM076612.1, from coordinate 9,237,915 downwards.
TTTCGATAACCTGATTGGTACTACCCAAAAATGTAAGGTGAGGGGGACCACCTACCAGAGGTGAAAAGCAAATTGGTTTCCTAAGGGAGCATTCAGTAGACCTGGGGACGACGGTTTCGTGAGGTTCTTCAACTTGCTCGGAGGAAGGTCGGAGAGTGTATCTGGGGATCCCGGGCGGGAAAGCACATCCTTAGATAACTCGGGTGACGGTTGAAGTCCATTGAGGAAACGGTAAAACCCTTATTTTGGTAATTGGGAAATATTAGGTATTTTCGAGGAGCGAAATGGGAACGGTTAAAGTCCATTGAGGGAAAAAGGATAAAGTTTTATTTTCGTGGTTGACGAAATACCGTAAGCAGGGGTTACTTTGCCATCGCAGGTAACTTTGCAACAAAACTGTTTTCAATTTCTAATTTCAACATCAATGTTGTGGTTGCGACCGTTAAAACGAGGCGGTGAAATCCGATTCTTCCGCGTGCAGACGAAGTTTGCCGGTTAGTACGTTGCTAGCTGGAGAAGTGGCGTGGTGAGTCGGTGAGTATTTTGTCAGGAATTAATATATAGGAAATGCTAAGGCCTAGAGATAGCCAAACCTTTGACCGCTACCAAAGCGTATGTAGTATGTAGTGTATCTATAGAGAAAGGTATTGCACGTTTTGCATTAATGTTTTTATCAAGCTTTTTATAGTTAGAATTTTTTTCTAAATTGCTAAGATTTTTGGGGTGACTTTGCACAGGAAAATCTGTGTCTGCAAAAGATTTTGAACTTCCTAAGAGCGACGACGTGCCTGTTGAGGGAACTGCAATAGAAAACTCAGATGAAGGAAGTGGAAATGAAGAATTTTGAGAGAAAACAAAGAAAACGAAGACCAAAACAAAAGAAATGAAAACGAAGACTACGACGACTACAACCAAACTGAAGACAATGAAGATGAATAGCAAATCACTAAGTCTAGGAAACTTTGTTGTAGTGGCATTCCCAACAAAAAAACAGTGTCGACATTTTCTAGGAAAAATACTTAAAAATGTCGGAAATGATGAGTTTGATGTAACATTTTTAAGGAAAAAGAATAAAAGTTTTTCGTTTCCCTTAGTTGAGGATACTTCTCTGATGCGAGAAGGGGAAATTATGAAGAAACTGCCACCTCCAGAAATTCGTAGGAGCTTGCACTATTTCAAAGCCCAGATAGATATTTATAATTTATAAATGCTTTTCACTTACTTGACTGAGATTGGCATGTACCTATACCAAAAAATTTTAAATTTTGTTTATTATTGTACGGTAGAGTTTGTTTTTTTTCCTGTATTTTTTAACAATAAGTCTGAAATACCAAGGTACCTACTATTTTTTGTTTATTATTTTTTGTAAAGTTTATGTTTCATTTGTAGTTTTTTCAAGAACAAAGTTTATTTCCCGTTTCATTTAGTAGTTTTGTGCTTATTTATGAAGTTACTACCCTTCTGTTTTTTTTATATGGAACAGATAATAGAAATAAATTATGAAAATGTGAAAAAGCTGCTCATTGGGCAGAGCCAGAACTAGGATTCTAGCGCCTGTGGCAAACTTTCAAAATGCGTCCTTGAAGAAATTAATTTTTCAATAAATACATGTTTTTCATAATTGACATTTGTTGATTATATTCTGAAGAACTTTTTTATTCACAATAATCCCCATATTTCTAAAAAGTAAATGGACAAAAACTCAATCAACAATGAATAGAAAACGATAAAAAAAATTGTTATTTTTTCCCAAAATAATATATACTGTTATATATAAACACTAAAGAAAGTATTTAAACATGAATACAACAATAAATAAATGAGTGAACGACAAAGGCGGATATAGCTTTTTTCGTGGGGGGCGGAGGTGTAATAACCATTGAGAACGAATAACTAGAGGCTTCCAGTTTTTTGAGCTTGAAAGGTATTTGCTTACCACATATTTAGGAAGTTTTCATTGCTAATACACTTCGCGAAACAATTAAAGGAATAGAAAAATAATCAATTTTTTTTTTCAAAAGGCTGTATCTCAGTGAAAATTGGTCATATAGAAAATAAAAAAATGAAGCTTTAAGACTCTAGTTTCTGAAATTATTGGTTAACAATTTTTCAGACGCTAGAGTACCGGTGGCCATGCAATCATCGGATAAAGCACGAAGAAAAAATTTTGAACATTTTTCGAATTTTTATTTTTTTGCTCTACGCTCACGGAAAATTTCTTCTGGCTAGACTGATGCAAATGTCACATGACCTGTTCATTCAGCTCTAATTTGCTATTTACGACTTTCGAGATATTCAGTTTTGAATGCAAAAGAATCCTTTTTCACACAACTGCCGATATCTCCGGAAATACTGGTGGCCTAGCGAACTGGAAGGTGATTTGTCTTCTACAGAAAATTTTCTACAAAAATCTGTTTCGTTCAATTAAAAATAATTTTTTTTTCACCTGGCACCTAAACGTGAAAAACGAGCACAAAAATGTCATTTTGCCAGTTTTTGGTTGATGGACTGTAACAACTTCAATATTGGGGGAAAAGCATAGGTTATAAATAAATTTGGCAGCCTGATGTTCCCCAGAGTCCCCCCCAAATTGGTAGATGGATCGGTTGAGCGGTTTACTTGGACCGATTGATTGAACATTTGAAAAAATTAAGAGAACAAGGTTTTTTTTTCTTTAAACTTGAGCTAATCTTTTTAAATCGGTTTTTTACCGAATGAGTAAAAAGGTTTTCAAAAAAATTGTTTTTTAAAACGTGGTGCCAGAAAACAGAAAAATTCTGTCGCTCAGAATTTCGCTTAATGAGTTCCGTGGGCAAGTTAGGGGTATCAACTTTAAATTCATTTCATGATTTTTTCTGAGGAAAATGAAGTTTTAAATGTCTCCAGTGTCCATAGCTCCAGTGGAGCTGAGTCAGAAATGGTCTCTTGTTTTTTTTTTAATTATAATTTCTTTTATTCTCATTTTACTTTTAGAACAAAAATTAACGAAATTCTTCGAATGTTAATTTTTTTTCCCCCAATTTCGAAAATTTTTGAAAATTAAAAAAATATTTCTTTTTCATGATTTATTTAAAAAAAAATTGTGTGAAAAGTGAAAAAATAATGTAATTATTGATTGAGTAGGAAAATTAGGTCAAGTTTAAGTAACAAAAACCTTGTTCCCTTAATTTTTTCAATACTTCAATCAATCAGTTCAAGAAAACTGCTGAACCGATCGATCTACCGATTCAGGGAGGACTTCGAGGAACATCAGGCTGTGAATTTTTTTAATAAACTAAGCTTTTCCGCCATTATTGACGAAGATACAGTCCATTGAACAAAAAATGGTGAAATGGCATTTTCACGTTTATGTGACAGGTGAAAAAATTACCCCCCCTCGTGAATCCGCCCCTGGTGAACTAATGGAATAACTAAAAAATAATTCTAACAACAGATATTCTAAAAAAGTAAATAAATAAATACTCTCATCAATAAAATAAATGAAAAAATGAATACTTAATAACAGAAATCATCAATATATTCTTTGGAAATAAATAAACTAAAACTTTTCTTGCTTGTTGATGTTTTCTTGCTTTTTCAGCGAAAACATCAATTATATCATCAGTTTTTATGTGCACCGAGTTGTGTTTCGCGCCATGTATAATTTTCTAGGATTTTGTTCCGTTTTGGTAGCGTTCGTTACATACGTGTTTCTCAACTTTGTGAACTGGTAAATACGCCACTCTGAAATATAGAGCTTGTAGTCAATCTTTATTCAAAATAGAATGTATCATATTTCACATTTTGCGCCCGTGGCAAATGCCTCCTTCGCCACGCCCACCGCCCACGGTCCGGCTCTGCCATTGGGAGGGGGTAGATTTCATTACAAGCGGTGTTAAAGCTGTTGGCAAAGTAACCCTTATCGCTTGGTGACTTTGCCAACTTTTTGAAAAAATTAAAAAAAATATTTCTAATTGTGCCTCCATAATTTCAACATGAGTGACTATTACCCAAAACATAAAAATTTCACATATCTCAACTTGGAAAAGTTATATCGGTAAATAAAAAAAATATGTAAAATAATGTTGGAAAACTGTTGCAAAGTAACCCCTGCTTACGGTATTTAGTAGTAGGTTTTTGAAATAGGGGAATTTTTCGCGTTATTCAGTTAGGATTTTCGAGTCGGGAAGCGCGATCGGAAATTACGGTAGTTGTTGCGAATCGGGAGTGGAGCGTTTCGGGAGTGGTTATTTCAAAGAAATTGGATTATATTTCTAGGAGGGAAATCAAAAAGTCAGAACTTTTCAATTTTAATTGACGAGGACAGTTTGAGTCCAAAAGTTATGCCATCTCTCACCTCACATCTTATTTTCTTATTATTATGTTAATTTGATTTTGGGTGATTAGGTAACCCAGTGAAAACTGAACTTCTAATTTTTGTTTTGTTTTGTATGACATTGTGTTAGACAATCTGAGGTACAGACGTATGGATTAATTAGGTATTTTATTATCTTTCTGTTTTGTTGGTTTTTTGAAATAGATTTTTATGTGAATTACTTCACTGGTTTCAATTATCCCTAGAAACTGAAAACTCTCTACGAGAAAAATAACTACTCTTTTGTAGAAGGCTCTACTCACCCTCTCTCCGAGGTGGAGAGAATCAAATTTTCTTGTAAGGTTGACGTGAAGCCGCTCTCATCATCAACCCCCTTAACATCTCGACAACGCCGTATGAACAAAGTCACTTTTTATTACAAAAAGGACAAAGCTCATATAGGGGTGTCTATTACAGCTGTGAATCTGTTTTACCTTGCCTTCCCCCTGAGACTGAATCAGTCCAGCTGCAACTTAGGACTTCATCCAGTATTCTAGGAGTTTCTTCGAAACCTTGAATCTTCAGATGGGATGACCCAATGGGTAATATTAGCACTCTGCCTATACCAAACTCTCATAGCTCTATTCTCGAAAAATCCAGCGGATTTGACTCTCCCCCTGTATCTTCTATAAGGGAGGGTAGAGCAGAGTAATCCAAGACCTCTCTGAGAATCTTAGATTTCAAATCTGAAACTCGTCGATAACTGTCTGGTTTCAGCAGTGAGATTTTCCCCACTTAAAGGCCAAAAAAGAGGTGTCACTAAGAAAAGAAGAGACATAGAGCTCTCGATATCCTCTCAGGGAAGTTAAAAAAAAATAAACGCCGAGATACCTATAGGACCTCTTGTTTTATGTGTTAGCTGTAAGGAAGCCGTAATATTAATATCGAGTATTTCTTACCTTCTTGTTCAAAGCGTACAAACATCTAGCAGGCTCATCAGCTTTCAACGGCCTTATCCTTACAGCCACCATCAGCCTCTCCTCTGCAGTCTTCACAGGAGGCCTGGACGTTTCACTACCAGAACTCGATGGAGTCTCAGGAGACATTTCAAAGAATACTCAGAAAACCTCAACCCAAAGTTTCTTAATCTAGTTATCCGCCTTCATACCGTAATTGACCCTAGCAGGGAGTTTTTTCGCGAGTTATCGGTCGCGTGGCGCCTAGAGCGAAGAACGTAGCGTGCCTTGGACGAACCGGGCAACAAATGAAAAGCGCTACCGGACTTTCGGGAATCCAGAGGGTCTGGGGTCCGATGCAAGTGTTTACTCCGGTTGCTTTGGTTACCAAGGGCCCCATGATACAAATAGGAATTAATCAGATTGTTCCTGAGGTGTGTAGAGCTGCAGAAATGACTTGCATTGGAATGTTGGTTGAAATATGCAGAAGGGATGTTTTTTTATTCGTTCCCTTTGTCACAGACTCCTGGATGCATTTTGGGACACTCTACTTTGCGTGCTTCAGCACAGAAGTGTTCTAAAATACGAATCTGTAGCTAGATTCTACATAAGTTAGTTCTAGGTCACAGCACAGCTATAAGATGCACCTAATGAAATTACAAATTCTTCTTCATTCGTTCATTCCCAATTCAACAATAACTCGTTTTGAGTTGAAGATCTCATATTATTGAATTGATATTTTTTATATGTGGCTTATGGTTTCTCAAATATTTTATTTTCCGCAATCAAAGTCATTTACTTACTTTGACAAGTGTATATCTGTTAGATACCTTTACCACTGAAGAAACTTCCTGTTTATAAAACTGAAAAAATATCAATATAGCATCAGTTTCCTTACTATCCTCAGGCTTCAAGGCTGAAGCCTGTTGGACCTGAACCTTTTTGTGGGCTTGGAATAGACCAATACCACAGAAAGCGGTCCAACAATGGGAAGCGGCAAATAAAATAACGCTTTGGAGAAATACTCCTAGACTTGCGCAAGCCAAGAGATTTGTGGAATTCTCGTCGACCTACACCAGGAAGCTCATAAAGCTGCCACGAGCTGAGCTTCGAGTAATGGTGGGTCTGCTGACGGGACACTGTCGATATAAATATCATTTGTATCGCATGGGAAAGTCAGCAGATGAAACCTGCAGGCTATGTGGATCAGAGAAAGAAACGGCTGAACACATGGTATGCAAAGTGTCCAGAGCTGGCGGAACTAAGAACCATTCACATGGGGAAGTCGGTTCTGGATCCACATGAAATAATCGCCAAGGCTCCTAAGGATGTCGTTGGATTCATCAATACCATTGATGGTCTTCTTGGGATTTAAATGAACGAGTTGGGTAAAGAACAAAAGATCCTTGCGGTCGAAGTTCCCGGAAGGCTGAACGAAGCCACAACGACCCCCGTTCATGATTATAATAATAATAATAATAATAATAATACTATCCTCTGCTAATACCCGCCACTGACTTCATTCGAGCTATATACATAATCTGAATATCCTTTTCTATATTTCAGAATCGTAATGAGATGATTACAGCACCAAAAGTAGTGTTGTAATGAAATGAATTCATTACAGCATTGTTTTCAGTTATATTTTTCGTTTTTTGGTTGCTATCAATTCTCAAATAAAATTAATTCAAATTCCGTAGTTTGTCAAATTTCGTAAGTCACATCAACTGCCAAGATACAATAAAAAAGTCACTAACAATCTGAATTTTTATTTGAATTTTGGGAGTATTTCACAAAACTTGACTGAAATAGAGAAACTATCGTCTAATACTCGTTGCAGAAGGCAATTCCAACAGTCATGCTTTCGCTCCTTCGTCGCTCGTTTTCGATTTTCACATTCCTGTTAGAACATGAGCTCATTCTTCAAACTTGTTTTTGATTCTACATCTACAATTAAGAAGAAAACTAAGCAGTTTATGTTATATCATATTTGGTTTAATATTCTTTTTACAAGGAGACAGGTTTGTTCGGCTGAGGTTTTTTCCCCTGGCTCTTTAGTATCGTATGATTCTATAGTATCATACGAAGAATGTTATGATACCCCATTCTTTTTTTTTACCTCAGCTTAGGTTCCTTTTTGTTTCAACATTTATTGTATTATTTTAGCTCTCTGTTTTCATAGCACATTCAGTGCGATTTTATTTGCTATCATTGCATAAACCTGAAGTCGCTGATAGCAATATTGCTGAAACAAAATTCATAACCAACATTGCAATAACGCTTGGAACAGAATATGTAATATCATAGCCATATTGTTATAAATTAGAAGATAGCACTATGACTATAACAGCAAGATTCATAGCAATACGCAAACAGATTAAGCCGATTGTGTTTTACTACACATTTATTTTTATAATATTACAAAAATCCACTCTTCACCAGTGGGATTTGAACCCTCTAACTCTGTTTACAACCCTTCCACTGAACTACATGCAAAATGTTCCTATGCATTATTCATCCAATAGCAAGAGCTCAGGTGAACCTATAAACCCAGGATAAGAGGGCAAATATAAACACCCAATTAAAAACTTAAAATATATTTTGGCAGTAAACATCCCTTATTAAAATACAACAATAATTATTTCAACAAATTCATGAGTGACTCGCCAGGTTTAAACGTTTTGATTCCTCTATCATAAGCTTTGTAATGAAGTTTGGTGGTAACTTCTCCTGGTCTCTCTATATTTATAATTCCACTGACATCCCTGCTACGTCCAGTTTGTAATGGAGCAACGACAATCTCCAAATCGGAGATGTAGCTCAAAGAATTTGCAATAATGTTATCTTCAGGTAATGATTCGTCGTTAGTTTCACAGTGTGAAACATGGTTGTTTATTATTACAGACACCGAGTTGCTGTTGAGGTTGCAGCACCATGAAATGAATTTAACAATGCACCCAATATTTACCCCTATGTCTAACAAGTGGGTTAAATCGTCAATTATAACAAACGTATGTTCGTTATTAATTTTTAATACTTCATTTATCCTTTGTTCAATTTCATTGAATAATTTTTCAACCAATTCTTCGGTATTCTCGAAAAATTCAGAGTCCTCTTTGGAAATCTCTTCCTCGATATTCTTGATCATGTCGACTATTATAGCGTCTCCATCGTTAACTTTATTCATAAGGTCATAACCCAGCTTCTTACCAACTAGTTGATAATGATCGAGGGTGTTGTGGAAGTTCACGAAAACCAGTTTGTCGTTGCCTTGAAAAATCTTCTTGATGAGGTATGTGATGATAAAATTTGAATCTGCCAATCCAACCTCCCTAATCGATATAATTTTATCGCTTGAAGTCAATTTAATGGCTGAAAGAAGTGGATTCAAGTCCAAGCCACTCAGATGACCCAGCATTTTGGAACAGCTAAATAAGTTCTGAAAATGAAAAAATGCGTCAATCACCTTTTCTCCAACACAAGTGACGCCTATGTCTCCATAAATAAAAAATTTATTATCGGTTTTCGTTGTCAATTTTCAAGGACCAACCTTTGGCCTATCTAAATTTCATTCAGATATCGTTCAAATCTTGCAAATTTGGCTATTTCAGACAATTTTCTTTATATAATCAGAAAATCGAGAAAGGTTAACCAATGACCAAACCTTACTCGATACATTTGCTTTTGGAAGAAACAAAGCAATAAATACCTTGAATTCCAGCAGAAATCATCGAAAGCTCAGTTTTTACATTTGAGGAGTATTTGTATCGTTTTGAAAGTCAGTAAATTATACAATTGTTTTGTAAAACCATCTGAGAGCACATGTCGTCAAAACATAACCTCAAACGAAAGTAAATTTTATTTATTTATTTTTGTCCTGTCAAAAACCCGTATTTCATAATCTAGTATCTAGGTGGAGCTACCAGTCAAAAAAAGGGAGTAGTCAAGGTAGATTTCTTCATTGATATCGATGAAATGTTACCTAGAAGAGACCTGACAGATTTGAAATCTGAATATTCAAATTTAAAAATGACTTCCCCATCAAATGTTCTCATATTTCATTAGCTTTTTGATTTATTAAAATATCAGGTCAAGGTCACTCTTGTCAATGTATGACGTATGAGTTAACCTTGAAATCAATTCGGCAGTTTCAGCACTGCAAACGAAAGGTTTAATTTCCTTTCCATGCCGCAACTATGCTAATTTATCGTATTTGTGTACATAAGACTTCCAACTTAGGTTGGATATAAAATCGATATGTGTTGAATCAGATATGATAAGATAATTATGTAATTTAATCCCTTAATTTATAGTATTGTACACCCTTACCTAAGGTGAGCTACATTATTGATTCCGGTAGGGACAATTTCAATGATAATTAATTGAACCTTGGTCTAGTCAGTTGCAAATGCATGAATATTCAGTACGTTGGTTTATTCAGGTATCGACCTATGAGTTTTTCAAGTAATTAAGAAAATTTTCGGCTATCGTATTTTTTCGATTGTATAATATTTCCCAATTAAATCATTACTTGAATCCATGATTAGCATTCATAATCACACTGATTTTTTTAAAGGAAGGTCAAATAAAAGTTATCTGTTTTCCCTCAAAATGTAGAGACTTTGAATAAATTTTCGTCATATTCCACTAGTTGAATATAATTTTGAACTGTATCGAATTTCAGCAAAAATGGCAGATACCAAGAAGAAAATTAGGCAAGGAAGGTGGTATTTTGGTGGGTTAGCTTCAGCGGGGGCTGCATGTTTTACCCATCCTCTAGATTTGCTGAAAGTTATGTTGCAAACACAACAAGAGGGCAAATTATCTGTCGTACAACTCACAATTAATATTGTGAAGAAACAAGGTGAGTTTCTTTTAAAATTTTCTTATACCAGTTAGACAAATCGATTTTGTGGAAAGTTAAGAAGGCGATATCATTTTTTTTTAGTGATATCGCCGATACACCTTTCCTAAATCAAATTTGGTTCGAGAGAACAACGGCTACTTTTCAAGCTTCGAGTAGTCGCTACATCTTGAGGCACATTTCCCAAAACATTTTTTTGTCGTTGTTCATTTCTTGAACGTTGATAAAACTTAGAATCTTTGATATTCAGGGGTGAGGAGTCTTTATAACGGCCTTTCAGCCTCATTTCTGAGGCAGATGACCTATTCGACTACTAGATTTGGAATATATGAGGTGGCCAAACAGTCCATACCAGGAGACACTAGTTTCTTGACAAAAGTTGGTATAGCGGGAGTAGCAGGAGCTGCAGGCGGTTTTGTTGGCACTCCTGCAGATATGGTAAATGTCAGGATGCAGAATGACATCAAACTCCCCTTAGAAAAACGAAGAAAGTTAGTATTGTGAAAATAAGTGTTAAATAGTTCATTATTTTTATATTTTTAGTTATAAACACGCAATTGATGGTTTGTGGAGAGTTTATAAGGAAGAAGGTATTGTTAGGTTATGGTCTGGAGCTTCTACTGCTACAAGTCGAGCAGTCTTCATGACAATAGGACAGCTGTCCTTTTATGATCAAGTTAAAAAGTTACTATTGGAGACTCCATACTTTGATGATAATATTGCGACTCATTTTGTTTCTAGTCTGACAGCAGTAAGTTAATCTAATAATTGTCAATTTTTTTTCAACATTCATAAAAAAAAATTTGTGCAGGGTGCGATAGCAACAACTTTGACGCAACCCTTAGATGTGTTGAAAACGCGAGCGATGAACGCAAAACCGGGAGAATTCAAGAGCCAGTGGGAACTTATCACGTACACTGCCAAATTGGGGCCAGCAGGTTTCTTCAAGGGTTACGTTCCAGCATTTGTGAGGCTCGCCCCTCACACAATTTTAACATTCATGTTTTTAGAGCAACTAAGGATCAATTTCGGATTCATAAAAGAATAAAAGTTCATTTGAAGTACTTAGGATGAATAAAAGTTACCATTTTTTAATTAGTGAAATTATTTTAATTTATAATTTATTTATTATCGATTGAATGTTATTGGATCTGATGAAAATTTATCGTTCGTTATATTTGGCATTTTTTCAATATTTCTCTTTTAATTATCGTTATCTACAAATTTTATTTTTTATGTTGAAAATGAAAAATTTTATAGTTTACCACAGATTGCATTTTATCACCTACATTTCAGGGCTGATCAGGGTTAAGTAAATGTTATATTTATGATATATTTATTTTTATACTTCACAGCAGATTGACGAATAAATATTTCTCTCGCATTTATTGCCAATAAAGAAATTGTGCCAAGTGAATCTTAACATTTTATTCACATGCATCCCTACTTTTAGGAATAAATTACTTTCAGGTTATGTAAAAAAAGACTAAGTTTCAAAATTATATAAGTATATTAATTATCACAATTAATGTTCAACTAAAGAAGTAAACAGAATCCAAAACTTGTTTTATGTCCAGATCACCGGTTTTGGGCAAATTATTTAAAACTTTGTTCATTTTTTTCCTCGTTAAATCTAACACCGAGCCGTCATCAGTCAACACCCTGAAAATCGTTCTTTTAAACTTCAAATTATCAAACAAAAATATCAACTTACTCATCACTGTAACTATATTTCTGGGACAAATATAGACTCAAATCTTCCAAAATCGGCTGGGAATGGAGAGCGACAAACTGTTCGCGACAAATCTAAAATTAAACAATTAAAAACAAAGTTTTTTATGAATGTGAATTTTTTTTTCACCTTATTCATTATTTCAACTGTAGAGGCATGAGTCCAAAAGCAATCGTGGACGGAAACAAAAGTTACACCTTGTCTTTCACAATTTAAAGAAGTAAGCATCATATGACTCGAGTCTAAAGAATGTATGAAATTTGGAGGGAAGGCATTCTTGTGTTTCGAAACATTCGGTTTCCTATAAAAAAAAAGAACTTTGGAAATGAACGAATGATATGGGTACGTTGCACTTACTCGTATTTATCGTCTAGATATGGTTCATACAATGCGTTTCTCTTAAACGACCGATATTTGATATAAGGCTGCACAATCGGCAATCCCAAAGGAGTGACCCACTCCATATGCTGTCCGGCAACTGAAGATATCAGTTTTGCACATTCGGTGAACCAATCTTGAATCTCTTTAGCAGACGTAAACATCGAACGTAAGGACTCAAAGGTTTTATCTGCAAGATAATAGAAACTCAATCTAAAAAAAAACTATTTTTTCACAGCAAATCCAACTTACTCGTGAGATAATTCGCAGCTGCATAAACTTGATCTTTCGGAAAATCATCGACGTCCTTTAACTGTTTGGAAATCTGAAGACGGGCCCCAAACCACGTGACTCCGTACACCGAAGTCATGATCGTTTGTTTGATCACTTTTCGTTTCACATAACCTTCCAGGATTTTAGCAATCTAAAATCATTCAGCTGCGTAAAAAGATAATACGATCCGATGGATTAATTCTTTACCTCAATGCCTTTCTCGGCATCACTCCTCCTCCTCTCCTCTACGAGAGTCACCACAGCACTGTACACATCCTGAGGAACGTTAGCGGGACACAAATTAACACTGTAACCTCCGGCTTTATCCCTGCCCAAAGCCGCATAATGTTGCAAACCGTTACAGCTGCCATCTTGATGAACCGGAAAATGCGACCTGTAGTTTTCGGGATTTCCGGATCTCATGACGTCCGCAATTTCCATGCAGCAAGCGAGGGTCTGCCACGGTTCGTCACTTTCCGTCCACCATCTTTTACCGTCCAAGGGATTGTCAGCAGAATCAAATATGAGGTCCATGCATTCGTTGGCGTATTGGAGCCTTCGAAGGTAAATTAAAAGTGTTTCTTCAATATATCTAACCTCTATAATGGTTAAACGCACTTGGTTGATGCACTTAACCAACTTAGTTAAGTCAAAAAAAAAAAATAAAACCTCTATTTTTAGCAATGTCTTAACCACTATTGTTGCACTTAACCACTATAGTGGTAAAGTGCAATGAAATCTCTATTTTTAGCAATGTCTTAACCACTATTGATGCACTTAAACACTATAGTGGTTGAGTGCACTTGGTTGTTGCCTCGGTTGTTGCACTTAACCACTTTAGTGGCTAAGTGCGATGAAATCTCTATTTTTAGTAATTTTTTTACCACTATGGTAAATCAGTGCACTTGGTCGTTGCACCACTATAGTGGTTAAGTGCACTTAACTACTATATTGGTTAAGGGCAAATAAATCTCTATTTTTCGCAATGTCTCAATCACTTTTATTGCACTCAACCACTATAGTGATAAAGTGTCTAAGTCTTAACCACTATTGTTGCTCTCAACCACTATGGTGGATAAATGCACTTGGTTGTTGCACCACTATAGTGATTGAGTGCACTTAACTATTACATGGTTAAGTGCAATGACATCTCTATTTTTAGCAGTGTCTTAACCACTATTGTTGCACTCAATTACTATAGTGTCTAAATTGGTTGCTGTTGGTCGTTGCACTAAACCACTAATGTCGTTAATTGCAATGAAAACTCTATTTAAATCAATGTCTTAACCACAATAGTGGTAAAGTGCAATGAAATCTTGGTAATTATTAAGTACTTTGCCCAGTTGTATTTAAAAAAATTTTTTTTTATGATCTTGAGGTAGGGAAAATGAACCTTACCCAACCTAACATAACCTAACCTGAATGGTGATCGATTTTTTACTAATTTTTTTTTTAACTTTAGGTAGGGAAAATGGATCTAACCTAACCTTGTTAAACTGAACTATATAAGACAATATCAAAGCCGTATCCGAGGTAAATAGAGTATATTTTTGAGTTTCATTTATTTTTTTTCTCGAAAATTACTGCCTTTTCAGAGCTGTAATTGAGACTGTAGTATCAGGAAGTAACATAGATTCACTGTGTAAAATATTTTTAAAATCGGTGACAGGGCCTATAAAATTAATAAAAACCGAAATCTCTATTTTTTAGCAATGTCTTAACCACTATTGTCGCACACTATGATGGATATGTGCCCTTGGTCGATGCACCACTATAGTGGTTAAGGGTGGGTGTCACAAAACTTTAATTATGTGATTGAAAAACCTTACGTCAATTCGAACCAATCGAATTTCAACGAATCGTGGTGGCCCCAATTAATTTAACGGTACAATTGGAGCTTTATGAAAACGACCCAAAGTGCAACAAAATGAAAACTTTATTTTTTAACAATGTCTTAACCACTATAGTAGTTAAGTGCAACACTATGTAATTTCTATTTTTAGAAATTTCTCAACCACTATGGTTGCACTTAACAACTAACCACTTAACAATGTCTTAACCACTATAGAAGTGCAACACTATGTAATTTCTATTTCTAGAAATTTCTCAACCACTATGGTTGCACTTAACAATGTCTTGACCGCTATAGTAGTTAAGTGCAACACTATGGTTGCACTTAACCACTAGAGTGGTTAAGTACAACCACTATGGTGGTTAAGCACAACCTCTATGGTGGTTAAGCACAACCACTATGGTGGTTAAGTGCAACAAAACGAAATCTGTATTTTAGGCATTGTCTAGAATTTTAAAACCGTTTTTTCCAAAACATCAATTATGCACATTCGTGACTTTGGATATCTCACCTGTCTCGAACGCTATCCCTCTTCTTTTGTCCCGTTAAATTAATGAGATGGATCTTCAGCCAATCGAACCCCTTAGGCCCCAAAGGTCTGGGTTCGGCAAAAACCAACATGGATCTCGCTAAATCGGACCCCAAATGATTCAAGTGTGGAGGTAACGGATATACCCTTCCCCGAAAATCCATATTATGGGGCAACCAGAATATCTTATCACGAAACTGAAAGGAAAAAGGTTAGACTTGTCGTAACAGTAACAATGATGCAATGTTTCTCACGTGATGCGCTAGACTCAACCTGTACAAACAGTCGCATCTTAAAGAATGCATTTCGGCTTTTCTTCGTTGATACTGCATTTTTTGCTTTAAAAAGGCCTGTCGTTCAGTTTTGTCCAAGTCTTTTAGGTTAGGAGGTGCGACAGGAGGTATCAGAGAAGAGGGGGGCTCTGGCACGTCCAATTTGTCAGATCCACCAGTGTTGAAAACCTTAAAAGCAAATATTTTTGACATACCTTCGATTTATTTACAAACTATTTTTCCTACCTCCGTAATAACGTCCAATATTTTGTTGTTCACTTTCCATGGGATGGAACCCAGTTGGTTCAACGAATCGAAGACAGGAAACAAATTCTGGGACAGGGTTGATTTCAAAATTTTTTTTTGCGCTTGCGCGAACATCGGCAATCTGACCATTTGACTGGATGTTATGAGGTAACCACCGTTTTCAACTGAAGTCCACGGTATGGGTGGACAAAGCATCGGAACTTCGTTCACCGAAAATGATAAAGTTTCGGGTACGGAAGCCCTCATCAATTTGACTAGAACCGGATGCGGCTTCACTTCTTCTTTCAATTTGCGATACTCGTATCTGAAAATTGTGTAGAACGCTGGAAAGTTTTTCCTGAAAATAAAAAATTACTAAACTCGTATGTTTCTGATAAAAGTTTACTGACTGCTTTTTCGAGTTTGGCCTCAAACAATTCACGTCGACCTTCAGATCATGCATTATTATGTGATAGAGAAATTTTCCAATTTGTGTGAGAACAGGCGAAATCCACTCTTGATGGTCCATATCTAAGGTTGAACCTTCACTTTTGAGGTTATGTTCGATCCACTGCCACTTTTGCCGAGGATTCAGGTTATCTACGTCTGTTGGCATGACTTCCAATTCTTTGTGATCATTCGAATAATGCTCACAGTACTCATTGTGAATCGACAAAATCTAAATAATAAATTTGGAAACTTTACCCAAAACTTACACATGATTTGTTGTATTCATTACCTTGTCCAGAACGCCAGTTTTTTTTCGTCTCAACACCAAGTATCTCCTATAAACTTTATACCCTAAATCTTTATACAACATATTTACAGTAGGACTGAAAGTTTCCGACCCTTCTGATAACTTTCTAGCCTCGTCAACAATAATCTTGACAAAATCTTCGATCGGAATACACTTCAAGTAAACATCCTGATTGAGAGATCCTTTTTGATTTATTAATCCCCATAGATTTCTCTTAAAAGCTTCAGTAGCTGCTTCAGTCCAATTTTTATGTAGTTCCTCTAAATATTTTCTACATCTCAGAGTTTCTTCAGACGGTTTCCCCCTTGCTTCTATATTTTTAACCTCAAATAAATTAAGCAATAAAGAAAAAAAAAGAAAAAATATCAAAATAAAGTAATCGAACAATGAGTTATGAAGCAGCAATTTCAGATGCTAGGGACAAAATAAAAATGAAACAAACTGTTATTTATCGAAATTTGATACATACTGTGACTGAAATTTGTTGTTCTTCTTGAAGTTGCTCAATTACTCTGCTCTTCAAGTTATCAGAATTGAAGAATGGATTGCTTGCTTCTTCCTTCTCTGGAGGCTTTAACTGATCTTCGTGATTCAAATCATTAACTAATTCATTGTTGTATTGAACCAACGGGGGAATATAGTTTGGTTTGAAATCAGGATCGAATAATTTCATAGCTTCAAGCACTACTTGCCTTTCATCTTCAATGAAAACACCATCATTCATCATTTTATTGAAGGTAAAACCCTTGCTCTCTGCTTCTTCAATTAAGCTTTTAACCTTTTTAATATAAAGTGATTGTTCTGAAGAGTTCTTTCCAAAACCATACATAATTATTATGTAAGTTTGAAGATTTAAATTTATTTGATCATTCTTCATCTTTTGCAGAGTGTTAAAAACTTCATTCATACAACCTCTACTAGCGTAAGCATTTAATATTGTATTATAAGGATTAACATCTTTAAAGAGAATACCATGTGTTGTGAAACTTTTATGTTTGTGAAAAGCTATGGCATGTTCAGCCTTTTTGAGTAATTTTTGAATGACACAAACTTCAACATAAGCTGCTAGAGTTTTATTCATCATTTCTTTTTTCTTTTGGGCGACCAGAAGTTTAGCTTCATTTGAAATTACTTTAGCTTTCTTCCTTGTTTTTTTTTGTTTTACTTCCTTTTCGTTAGATTCCAGGATTTCTTCAACAAATTCTTCTTCTAAATTACCATTTATACAAGATGTGCTAAAATGAAAAATTTTAATGATGCAATTTCAAACAAGGAAATAAAATTCAACAAACCTATCTAAAACATCTATCGAATCATCCACCTGATATTCTTCTTCATTGAGGACAATTTCTTCAAAACTATCCTCATCATTGACTGGAATACTCTCATTAACTTTTTCTTTTGGTATAAGTTCTTCACCAGAAATATTAGATATCCCTAACATAGCTAAAATTCTCCAATCTTTGTCTGTCAATGTTTCTAAATTATTATTTTCTTTACTAGATTGATTTATTACGCTCAAATTATCATAAGTATGATCTCCAAGCGTAAAAAGGTTCTTTTTAGGTGTTTTCGATGTATTTGCATTGTATACTTCAGTATTTAATTGTAGGAGCTTTTCAAAATCATTAACATTTGCCTTCTGTACTTTGGTTGTAAGCTGATGAGTTGACTTATTTGAAACTGGAAAGAAAGATTTTTAGATCATTATTTCATTCTGAATTAATTAGTAATACTTTCTAGAAGTTCCGTGGTGTTATTTTTTCTTGACCTTCGCTTTCTACTACTTTGCTTTTTAACAAGACTGGGGTTCAGAAACGTAGAGTTATATCGATAAGGAACTGAAAGTAAACATTAATGAAGTAACTCAATCCTAAACCTCTACTTGTACTAGAAATACCTTCAGTGCAGCTTTGCAATATTTTGCACAACTGACATGATTTCTCTGTTAAACCCGAATCGGCATTTAATGAGAGTGTCTTGAATGAATTTGATCCAGATGGTTGGAACTTTAGTAAACGATACATTTCACATGTATCAATCCGAGTTTATATTCCAAAATACTTTTTCCTCACATTTCACATTCACATGTTAATAAACTAACCTCAAAAAATCAAAAACAAATAAAAATAAATATTCCAGAACATAGATGTGAAATTGGTAGAAATTAAGAGACCTCCATTTGGGGGATTTGTGAGTTTACAAGCGAAGGGGGTTCCCAGTCCTTTTGAATTTTAAAACTATCTGAACTTAAATTTGTAATTTTTAATCTAAATTGAGCGAGAAAAGTTTTTATATAATATTTAATCTGTGGTTTGATGATTCATCTGTGCTTCTGTCACATTTGACAGTTAATGTTCTGTGTTTGACAGTGCTGCTGTCTCATTTCTATTTGACAGAGTGTCGAAAAACTTTCAGGGTTAATTGTGATTTGTGAAGTAGGTACTCGATTTGTCATTCTCAAATTTGCTTATTAATTCAATTTTATTAATTATTTTTTTTGATATATCATTGTTTCGAGCCACATTTATCTTTTTGAATTCAGGTTCAACCATAAAAGCTAACATTTCCATTCTGATTTTCGAGGATTAAAAAAACGTGCTGTAATCAATTATCTGTGCAGGCACTAGGAAAAATGATAAAAAAGAAACACCAAGGAGACCCCAATGAAAATTCCACGGACAGTTGTGATGAGAATCAAAACAATGTAGTGGAATGCATCCACATCGGCAAGTCCGTAGACTTTCCTCGATTAAAAAGAGCAATATTAAAATCAGGTTTTCTCAAAGACTGCGAAGAATGCAAAAAAATACCTCAAGTAACTCAAGATGATGAGATGGAATTAGAGTACGATTTGAGTCTCTGGATGTGTTTGAAATGTGGGCATCAAGCATGCGGCAGAGGAAAGAATCAGCATGCTCTCAAACATTTTGAAACTCCTCATTCGGACGAACATTTTCTATGTGTTAATACCACAGTTTGGACTGTCTGGTGTTATAAGTGTGACGATGAGGTGAATATCACTTGTAAAAAGAAATTGCTCGAAGCTGTCGAGTACTTACGAAAACACTTTGAATCATTGAGTCAAATCAACAAACCAAAACCCCTGAATGTGAGTATCAGATATTAATGTGATTCTGTACAGTATATTTTACTATATATACTAAGATATGTTAAAGAATTTTAATGTAGTAATGGGTCAATGTCATTTCAGTCCACGGAAATAATTCCACTGCCAGATCTACAGTCTTCTTCGGACGACCCTACCCCGAAGTCTACATGTCTTCCACGTGCCCGTGGACTCTCCAATCTGGGGAACACGTGCTTTTTCAATTCTGTGATGCAGTGCTTAGGCCAAACTCCGTACCTTCTTGACCTTCTCAGCGAAGCCGAGGCAGGGCAGCATGTGGTGCTACCAGGAGGTAAAATGGACCCCTCCAACAAGGAATCCCCTGAATTGAAACCGATTGAAGGTGAGACGAACGATCTATTAAAATAGGGGTTATATCATTAACAAAATTCGGAGTAATATCGTTTAAAAAAATTGTAGTGATATCGTGGATATTTAGTCTAACCAACTTTCTGAATGTATTGGTACTTGAAGTCTCTCATCTGACCATCTTAATGCATCAAATTTAGGATGAATATAGAAAATTGCAAGTATAAATCAACACTAACATTGACAAATTCAAACTTTTGAGTTTGATCTTACATCTTATGTATTATGGAAGCATTATCTCGTATTTATGAGTGCTGTATTGACTATTTAAGATCCCAATTACAAGAAAAATAATTCGATAAGAGTAATTTAGCTTTCTAATTAGAAATAATGGAATATCCAATTAAGTATACGTAAATCTTGTTCTCGATTTCTTCAATAGCTCTTCAACTGAAGAACTGATGAAGTTGTAGGGGACAAGTAGTTTGTTGATGTAGTGACATCTATTTTTTAGTTAGAATCTTAGACCTAGGTTACATTCATTTCGATATCTGGTGTTCCAAAATTTCTCATGCAAAATTCGTGTTTTATAGAAAATTTCAATATGTTCGAAAATATCTGTAATGAAAAGAGACCCCCAGGATCCAAAGTACGCTTCAAGAAATTCCCAAGTAAGTACAATTACCCGACAAAAAGAAATATCGATCGACATCGAAAAAAAAAATTTTAAGCGTGTAATTTTTTGTTCCTAAATTAAAGAATGAGAACTCTTCAACATCCTGTGCTCCTTCAACGGTGATTTTAGACAAAGAATACTTCACAATTTCAACTGAAAATATGTAGGTTGTTTGGAAAAACAAATATGAAAAAACGGAATATGAGTTTATTACACGTTTTCGTTTATTTATTACTCTCCTCAGGTGAGCTTGGAAAATGGAAACAGCTGACAGTTGTGTTGGCTGACACTCTTAGGGAACTGAAGAGTGGTAGAGCGGAAGTATACAGTCCGAGATTATTGCTCTCTAGATTAACCCACCGATGTCCCCAGTTCGCAGGGGGCGATCAACACGATTCCCACGAACTTCTCCGGCATTTGTTAGACGCTGCGAGGGAGGAAGATATAAAGAGGTACCAAGCACTCATCTTAGAAAAAAACGGTAGGAAATGTTTTTAAACTACACGCCCTACTATCATTTTAATCCCGATTGATTCTCTAGGTTTCAAAGATGTCAATCCTGCGACTGTTAGCGACGAAGACAAGAAAAAGGTGAAATTTTACGCCCATCAAGCTGAAACATTGCTACCAATTGATCAAATTTTCCGTGGAGTTTTGGTGAGCACTCTTCAGTGTCAGGAATGCAGTCATACTTCTCATAGGGATGAAAACTTCTTAGATTTAAGGTGAATAATACCCTCAGTCCCTCACGTTCTCCTTTTTTTAATCTGTAGATGATTATCGAGACTCTTTTTTCAGTTTACCCGTTGTCGAGAAGCAATTACCGCCTAGAAGAAAAGCTGATGAGATAGAAGAAAAACCTTCCAAACACCAGATCAAAAAGGAGAAGAGGGCTGAGAGAAAAAAGAATAAAGCTAATAATAAATACCAAAAGATGCAATTGATTGGAATTTTACCGCCTGATGGAAACTCATCCCAGAATGACGGTAAAATTGAGAAGTCTGAAAGTGAATCTGATGCTGACGTAGAGGACAACGTAGAGGTAAATTCAACATCTGCCTGAGATATTTATAAATACAGGGTGTACCAAGTTCGACGGCCTATTAGGCATTTCTGGAAAACTGGACCTACTTGAAATCTGAAAATTGGGATTTAATTATTGTCTGACATTATCTACCGATCTGAAATATTCTTGGAGCCTGACAACTTTCAGTTAGACAGGGAATGAAAAAAAAAATTTCAAAAATTTTTTTTTCTTTTTTCTTGTTTTAGAATTTGATAGAATATGCAATTCGTACTCAAATCGTTGCATTCGTCAAAATACTTTCCAAAATATCGAGAAAAAACTGAAGAAAAAGGAAAGATAAGTGTATTCAGTATTATGGTTGTTATTCCTAACCTAGATATCGTAAGCACAAACTGTTTTCACGTTTTTGAAGGCGAAGAATGTCGAAGTATTGTACAGAATTTTGAAAAACCCGTCACAGGGCGTTCCAAATGTTGGTTCAAAAATTATGATCAAGATTGAACCATAACTTTCGTTTTTCAAATAAGAACCCTTTTTTTATGATTGCGTTGGTATGAGCGAAGAAAAATGATGATAATGTTCCAACATGTTAATGCTCCTAAAATGAATAATTCTTGAGTTATTCAGGATTTCCTGATTTAATGTAGACGGACCGTCTAATTCATAGAATTTGTTTCATATCAACAATGACCTTGATCATAGAAGATAAATTACTCAAATAACTCACTAGTGACTTCCTCTTTTCTGAATTCATTTATCATTGTTGATGTAAAACAGATTTCATGAATAGAAACAGAAAATCCTAAATAATTCAAGAATTAGTAATTTTAGGAGCATCAACATGTTGGAACATTATCATCATTTTTCTTCGCAGAATCCAACGCAATTATAAAAAAATAGGGTTCTAATTCGAAAAACGAAAGTTATGAGCCAATCTTGATCCCAATTTTTGAACCAACATTTGGAACACCCTGTGACGGGTTATTCAAAATTCTGAAATTGTACAATATTTCCACAGCCTTCGCCTTCAGAAATGTGAAAACAGTTTGTGCTTACGATATCTAGGTTAGGAATAACAAACATAATATCGAATACACTTATCTCCCTTTTTTCTTTAGTGTTTTCTCGATATTTCGGAAAGTATTTCGACGAATGCAACGATTTGAGTACGAATGTATTCAGAATTGCACACTCTATCCAATTCGAAAACAAAAAAAAACAGAAAAAAAAATTTTTGAAATTTTTTGTTCACTCCCTGTATAACTGAAAGTGGTCAGGCTCCAAGAATATTTTAGATCGGTAGATAATGTCAAACAATAATATAATCCCGATTTTCAGATTTCAAATAGGTCCAGTTCTCCAAAAACGCCTAATAGGCCGTCGAACTTGATACACCCTGTATACAAAAAAATTAACCTACAAAATTTCTGTTCAAGGACTCGAATTCGATAACTAACCACCAAACGATAGAAGATTCAAATGTTAAGGGCACTGAATCTGGTTACAATTCCGATAAAGTATACACCAACAGTAGCCCAGACTCGAACGAGAGAGGCATGTCCCCTGTCACTCACGTGGATGACAGCGGCATTCCCAGTCCTTCGACAGGCGTCAACCTGTCTCCCACAGGGGTTAACAAGCTGTTTTCGAACAGCTTGCCGTCCAGTCCATCGTCTATTGGAACTAATTATGCCGACATGGGAAGTCCCATTTGTGGGCACAATAGTCCAATCGAGGAAGAGTAAGTGAATTGATCATAATTTAATATAATGGATTGTTAAAAATGGATGTTGGAATATGGACGCAAGTACTTAATTTCCATTCACTTATGCTACTTTGGTTAATTAAGCTTTATCCGATGATCCAGAAATATACATTCTTTGAGCAGCAGAAGGAACTTTGACAATTTGAGAAGATTCATTTCCGGTTTCACAAAACTTTGATTGCAACGTCAAATTAATTGGAGCCACGCAATTGGTTGAAATTTCAAAACGAGTATTTCAATTGGTTGGAATTCACATCAAATTTTTTGATCGCACAATCAAAGCTTTTTGAAACCCAGCTTTAATGTCATTTCAAATCTTAAACGTTTGTAAAAAAATTTCTGGAAACACTGTGTGATTGCTTGTGAGGTTAATATTAGATTATTCCACGCCAGTAAACCAGAAGATATCGACAGACCTGAATCAAGACTTTCGTTCAACAATTTTAACAACAACAATAACAACAGAGGAAGTGACTTGAACAACGGTTTGGAGAAACTGATCCTCAACGATGGGGATTCCAACAAGATCAATTATCTGTGTCACGATAATAACCCAACCACTTCTAACTATGAAAGGAGTTTGAGCAATGACGATGACAGGGTAAGTAGTCGGTTTTCCCTAATTTTATTTACTTTTCAATGTTCTTCACAATCTTATTGATCTTACGAACACAAATGCTTAATTAAGTGTTGAAATTGAATTCTGCAATATTAGACGATATTTTCTCTATTTCAGTCAAGTTCTGTGAAATACTCTCGAAATTCATGAAAAATTCAGGTTAGCTTGGCAGTTGGTGTTACGAAAATTGACAGATTACGGAATTTGAATTGACATGTGTCAAAAGTCAGAGTTGACAACCACAAAACGAAAAATATAACACAACAATGCTGTAATGAGTTCATTACACCACTGCTTTAGTATTGAAATAAAGTCATGAGGATACTAAAATAGAGAAATTTATGTAACTAACAAAGAATTTATTGAAATATTTTCTGGGAGGTCTCTGCATTTTCCTGAAAACTTAATATGGCTTTTCTCTCCCAGTCCTGAAACAAGAAACAAATAGAATTTTTTTTTTCATAATATAAGAAAGGCCCCTGTGTACAAATTTGAGCACTAATTTGCCAAAACTTTACAAGAAGAAATTGTTGCTTAACAATGAACAAAAAGAAAATGAAAACACTTTGAAATCTTAAGTGTAACGTTTTGGAGTCTAAATCAGACTACTTCGTCAGACAATAACTAATTTATATTCAACTTTGTAGAATCGTGACAATTTTTTGTTCTTTCCCGGCTAGTGACAATTTTTTTTTGTCAAAAGTTCAAGAACAATGAAATGATGAATGATGATTGTCACTGACCCTGAAATTACAAGTGGAAAGTGGTATTATATAAGTGACCCGTTCGTTTCGGAAGTGCCTGAAGGGAAAGTTGTGGGCACCCAAGCTTACCTTCTATTCTAAGAACGTATATTGTAGATCTCATACCCAATTCGTTTATTGATTCACATAATTTATTTATACTTCTTTAGAATATTTTGATTGCAATTTTATATCAAGAATTTCCCCAAACTATGGAAATGTGTGAGCATTGAAGGAGGTTTTGAAATATTCTTGTGTCATTAAGTTAAGTATCTCAAGAAGTAATGTGCGTAATTGTACAATGAAACTCCACATACTGAATTTCAGAACTTTTATTTGTGTATATAATAAATTGCTCCGTTTCTGGTATTTTTAACAATAAATTCTATTATGTCAATTTTGAATCAATGGTGCTTCTGAAATCTTCTCAACCTATTGACCCAGACGAGAAGAAAAATGTTTTTGCCTTCGGCAACTTTTTTTAACATTGATATAGAGTATTAACAATTTCATCAAGTGAAAAGACAATAATTAAAGAGGTGAATTCAGGGTTAAGGGGAAGTAGAGCAGGGCAGTTTGTTCATAAAATTTCGTCAAATACACTCCAAATTCAGGTTATACGTTCTAGTGACTTTTGTATTACATCTTGGCAATTGGTGCGACTGTTACGAAAATTGACAGATTACGGAATTTGGATTGACATGTGTCTAAAGTCAGAGTTAACAACCACAAAACGAAAAATATAACTGAGAACAATGCTTTAGTATAGAGAAATTCATGTAGCTAACAGAGAATTTGTGACAAAAGTTCAAGAACAATGTAATTCATTCAACAATCTGGGTACAATTTGTGACAGATTGTTTTGTGTTGAAAAACAGAGTGTGCGAATTGAAATTGTCAAGGTTGAAGGTTCAAATTATCACTAACGTCATATTTAATCGATTCCAATAATGTATTGTGCGCAAAGAAATATGGTCAAAGAAGCACTTTACGCCGTAAGTGCACCTCCGAGGTTCACACCTAATGAGTGGCATCGCACCCATGATCTACTAGCGAGATCTTCTTTCGATCAACAGAAGTACTCGGACTCGATTCTGAAAGAATCAGACCTGCTCACAAGCATGATTTTGGAGAAAGCGAATCTTCTGAAAGCTGAAAGTGATCACCAAGTAAAGGTTAGGGTCGAGGAGTTGGCTTTTCAAAAGGAGGAAGTGGAGAAACTTAGGAAAGAATTGATTACCGAAATGGAACATTTGGTGACTTATATCGATAGGTTGGAGGATTCCAGGTCTACTTTGGAGGAAGCCATGGGTATCTGCAAAAAGTGCCTCATGCTTAGAGACAGAAGAACGGGCATCGATTTAGTCCAGGACGAGGTACAGAAAACTTTACTTCAGGAACTGCAAGTTATCAGAAGTGTTCAAGAAATGTTAAAACATTTAGACGACCAAATGAGAGAACAGTTGAGGAGTTTGAGAGCCATCTTATACTCGGTCGACAGGAATCTCGAAGATAAAATCCACACTTTGAGAATTGACGAAAGAAACGAGGCTCTGGACACATTGAGCATCAATTTGCATATGTACCACGGGTATGTTCCACTCGACCCAGCCAATATATCGTACGAAGAATGGTTGGACGATACGACAAACACCATAAACTTAGGCTTGCACAAACTTGCTTCGTCAAGGCAGGTGAGACTCCTCATGGATACAATAATGAAACAAGCAACAGAAGATCTAATCGCTCAAAGAAGTATCGTCAATGAAGCCTTCCATCAAAAACTGTCTGAAATCAAGGAGATGAAATCCTTTTTAGAGGAACGACACTCTGACATCACCAGGAAATGCCAGGATATGATGGAGAACATCCGGAGAATCCAACAGGCGATCAAAAACCAAGAACCATACATGGCTCTCGCTCACACTCGCTTAGGTAACAGGGCCCAACGAAGAAACATAGAATTAGTGAGGGACAGAACTGAAACTCATCTAACTTACGAGGTGCAACAGTTGAGGAACTCTGTCGCTAGGTTGCAGCAGCTCTTGGCTGAGTCTCAGGCCTCTTTGAGACAGCTGCTGAGGATTCAGTTGGGTTTAGAGGAACAGATAAACGTGAAGACTGTATCTATCAAGGTGGACGAAGTGGAATGTTTGACGATCCGTCAAAAAATGGACTATTTCCAGTATTGAATGTTTTAGTTTATTTTATACCATTTATGGAAAACTTTACTTTAAGTGTAACTCAAGCCATTCTTGAGAACCAATTATATTTATACAATTCATGATCGTGAAGTTTTTTCGTTGAAGAGAAGATTTCAGATTGCATGCAAGTTATTCTATGGACAGTAGTTGGGCGTGAGATGATAGAGGGCGCTTTAGTTTTAGATGCTCTTTGAATTATACTGCTCCACAAGAGTTAGGGATATCTTATTAAATCGTTTTGAAAAGTATGTAATATTCGAGAAATCGTTATAAAATCATTTAAAACTCAATAACAACTTGAATCGATCCAATAAAAATCAGTATGAGACATTTCGTCAATCTGCTCGTTTTTTTCTGAAGTTTGATTCTTCATGAATGTTCTTATTCTGAAATGGAGTCAGTTTAGATAATCATCAGCCTATCCCAGAATCCTTAAACAATCTGGGAGAGCTTCTGCCCCGTTTATGGAACCAAATTCCTCAAGAAATGATCAACAACCTCGTTTGTAGTATGCAAAAAAGATGTCAAGCTGTTATTGATGCCCGTGGAGGCCATGCATTGAATTGATAATCTTAAAATGCTTGAATTCTCTGGGAATAAAATTTCGTTATTTTACTTGATTTTGCTTAACCACCCTTATATGTTGCAGACCTACAGGCTGAAATTAATTTTAATAATAATATTTATTGGGTATACCAATAGGCTAACGACCGAGGTCTTTCTGCCCATTTACAATATAATTACAATTTGGTAAAAGTATTCTGTTTAATATACATAATATACTTTTCCATATTGAAAAAATACAAGAAATCAAATATAATACATTTATTAAATTAATAAAAAAAAGAGTTAAGAGGGAAAGTTTAATATCTTAATTCTTGAAGTTCTGAAGCTAGGATTTTAATAGGATATTTCCGTTTACTCTTCTGGTTGTGGTCTAGACTAATCAATGGTTCCATTATGTTGAGGTTATTCGGGTTGTCAGCGAATTTCTTGTTCAGTCTTTGAAATCTGGTTTGAATTGGTTCTATTTTGGTATCCTCATACAGCATTATAATAGTATATTCTAAAACAAGTTGCAGAATGAGCTCCTATTCCAACACGAATGCGAAGTTCGAAAACGAGCGACGAAGGAGCGAGTTTTCGATAGCATGAGTGTTGGAATTGCCTTCTGCAACGAGTATTAGACGGTATTTTCTCTATTTCAGTCAATTTTTGTGAAATACTCTCGAAATTCGAATAAAAATTCAGATTAGTGACTTTTGTTTTGTATCTTGGCAGTTGGTGTGACATACGAAATTTGACAGATCACGGAATTTGAATTGATTTGATTCGAAACTTGATTCGATCGGAGGTCAGTACTAACAACCATAAAACGAAAAATATAACTGAAACAATGCTGTAATGAGTTTCATTACATCACTACTTTTAGTACTGTAATGAACTCATTACGATACTGAAATAGAGAAAATTAATTTTATTTCCTGCAACTTCATATTGATACGATTTTACATCACAAAATCTCATTTAAAATATTTTTTTCCGCAGTTTAAGGCAATATCCCTAACTCATGTGGAGCAGTTTAAATCAATTTGTATTGGAATCTGAATGCGCCTCTTCAGAATCCTATGGGACAAATGTAGATTTGTGTAGACAAATATAAGCGTTTTTGGAAACTTACCCGGGTTCACACGATCCCTAACCCGAACATCCAACCCATGTTCGAAAAGTACGGGGCTGTTGACTCGATCACTGACTCGGGTTGATCCACCGTAACCCTTCACAAGAGCAGGGTCGTTCGGTCACCGCATGCGCACTGCGGTTTAGTTTTGAATTTTAAAGCGCGGGAATAAGCTTTAAACTCTATTCCAAATAATTAATTGTACTATTCTTAATAATTATGGAAAGAGAGAAAAGAATTGGACTCAATGTGAAATATGTGGTTTTATTTGCCAAGAATCAAATGTTCGACAACACATAATGTGGCAATAAATTCATGCAAAGCTAGAGACAATCCAAAATCTGATTGTAAATAAAATTAAGTTAGACTTTTCACGCCCTTTTTGTGAATAAGTATCCTAGTTTAACTGTTTCAGTCATCATCAGTCCTATCAACCCTGTTTAACTAGGATTTTTGTAAATAAAATCATATTATCGTAGACAATCTGATATTACTAGGTTATGTTATTGTTACGACCGACATTTCCAAACATGACATGTTCGTAAACTCAGAACCGGGTCCGTGATCCATCACGTGACCTCAATGCATCGAGTTAGTAACCCTGGGTAGGTTTCCGAAAACGCTTTATGATACTGTTTATCATGACAGATATGTTGACTAAAACGCCCTCTAGTATTTAGAAACAAGGATAGGATATACATTTCCATCTTGAATAAGAATGTATGCAAAAATTGCACCTCTTTGTTCAAATTATTGATGTTTTTAACGAAACTTCTAAGCGAAAACTGAGGGAGTTACTGTGTGTTGGACAGATTGATCGTTAGCCTGAAAAACTTTTTCTTTCTTATTTTTGTTTTCTTTGAGTTTGCATTTAATTTTGCTATATTCATCAACTTTGTACAATATGATATGTTGTCTTGTCAGTGGTATTATCCTGTTTAGACAATAATATTTTTAATTTCAAATCTTCCAGATGGAAGAGGACGACGAACCCCAAGAAGACCCCAACATGTGGACCACAACGTTCTCCCCAAGGTACCAGTGCACCGAGGGGGAGTGTTCGATCCAATCCTGCCTGAACCAATTCACGACTTGGGAATTTCTCAATGGGTGCAATAAGGTTACTTGTGATTCTTGTACCGAGAGGTTGGGAGGTCCAGAAAAGAAGGTCCAGTACAACAACGCCACCAAGCAATTGCTCATCTATAATCCACCGGCAGTCCTCATATTACATCTAAAACGGTTTCAGGTAAGTTCATCTTTTTTACCAATAGTTCGCTCAACTTCTTTTTTCATCTTTCTGAAGTTATTCTTGAGATGATGAATTTTTTTTAGGTTTTCAGGTTTCGGTCTGTGAAAATGTCCAAGTACGTTAAGTTTCCAGCTGTCCTAGATATTGCACCGTTCGTTAGCAAGCGCTCCAGAAGCCTACCAACGTTTCAAGAGGGACAAGAAAAAATTCTCTATTCCCTTTACGGGGTAGTGGAGCATTCTGGGTCCATCAACGGGGGCCATTACGTAGCATACGTGAAAGTCAGGCCCCAACTGGACAAAGACAGCTACAGATGGAACTTCCTACCGAGAAATCAATCGAAAAAAATCGAAAAGATTGTTACTGACCCTGAAATTCCGAGTGGAAAGTGGTTTTATATAAGTGACTCGTACGTTTCGGAAGTGTCTGAAGAGAAAGTTTTGGGCAGCCAAGCTTACCTTCTATTCTACGAACGTATATTGTAGATCTCATACCTAATTCGTTTATTGATTTACATAATTTATTTATACTTCTTTAGAATATTTTAATTGCAATTTTAAATCAAGAATATCCCTGAACTATGGAATTGTGTGAACATTGAAGGAGGTTTTGAAATATTCTTGTTTCATTAAGTTAAGTATCTCAAGAAGTAATGTGCGTAATTGTATAATGAAACTCCACATACTGAATTTTAGAACTTTTATTTGTGTATGTAATAAATTGCTCCGTTTCTGGTATTTTTAACAATAAATTCTATTATGTCAATTTCGAATCATTGATGCCTTTGAAATTTTCTCAACCTATTGATCCAGACGAGAAGGGAATTGTTTTTGCCTTCGGCAACTTTTTTTCAACATTGATATAGCTTATTAACAATTTCATCCAGTGAAAAGACGATTAAAGAAGTGAATAAAAGAGTTTTCTGGAAGAAATCTTCACAAAAGAGGGTTTAGAGTAAGGTAAGGCATAAAATATTGTTGTAGGAAAAATAAATAAAAAATTCGACCAAGGAAATCTATTCGAATAACTCGAAGCATCCAATACATATTAAGTACATAAAAAAAATATATTCTATTTCAAGAAATCAAATGAAAAATTTTTCAAACACAATTCAACTTTTTATTGAGATTATCCCAAATTTTTCATGATCAATGTTTGAATTTTGGTAAATTCGTACATCAGGTAGTTAGTATACGTGTAAAGTTATTCTGTCAATCAATGTAAACAATCCCAGATCTATTTCAAAAACAAAAATTTCCCCAATTTTAACGTAAAATGT
This sequence comes from Hippodamia convergens, assembly GCA_038502775.1. NCBI lineage: Eukaryota > Metazoa > Arthropoda > Insecta > Coleoptera > Coccinellidae > Hippodamia > Hippodamia convergens. The sequence goes on along the minus strand of CM076612.1, from coordinate 9,207,077 downwards.
TTTCTTCATCGTCAATTCCCAAAAGCAGGTCACCCATAATTTCCAAAAACAGAATATATACAAACAACCAGAATCTGAAGCAGAAATACCATTATAATCAACATCGAAACAAAAAAATTTTAATATAGAGGTTTTCAAGTCTGATTTGATGACAAAGGAGAAATTCTAGGTGAGCTGCGTCTTTACAAAAAATGAATCTTGGACACTAATGAAAGTAAGCAAGTACGATTGTAACCCCCAAAAAATAATCCAAATTGGGGAAAAAGAAACGTAACAAAAAAATTTCAAGAGATCATCATTCAGCCAGTATAGTGAGCCATATGTTAAAAAAGAAAAATCAGTACCTTTGTGCTTAAAATAGTAGAACAAATCCGATCAGAGGGATAATTCTCACAGATAAGGTACCAAATAAAGTCATAAATTATATCACATTAAATAAGCTATCAAAAGAAGCTAATACAAAATCCAAATCTTCGACAGCCAGTGTTTCCTAAGAGAATTACGTCCAGTCAATTGTCGAAAAATAAAACAATGGCAATTGAAAAAGAAGTCTTCATGGTAAAATATGATTTCAGAAATTCTTTTAATTTCGATTTATCAAACACTGGTCCTAATGCTAGTTATAAATTCACACCATGATGTGTCTCACATTTGTTTATTGGAACCATATTTGACGATTTTTCAAAGTTTTCGATGAATGATAAATTTATGTTGATATGCACGCAACAATACTCCTAAGAGGATAACAATAAAAAACGATCAACTGCATATAATCTATATTAATAACCTAATTTTTTGGATAAAATTTAAAAGATGCGAGGTTCTGAAAGATAATACTGCATAAAAGCTAAATAACTCGGGAACAAAACAACAGCTAACAAGAAAACCAGAAACACTGACTGCCAGAATCAAACAACTTGTGTCAACGAAAATCATCACGAGTCAATACAGGTGTTTGTGTGTGTTTCAAATAACGTCTTCATGCTTCCGTAGAGGCCACCAGCGACCCCTTGGGGGTGTAGGCTGTGGCGTTGGGGTCTAACGTAGAACCCGGAGGGCTCTCTGCCAGACGGACCCTGGAGTGGTTTGTCGTAGAGGTGGGGCCGTTGAACGAGTCGTTTGGCATCACAGCCAAGACCTGAGCGATTTTGCTCTTTAACTCTTCGATTTCTTTCTCTTGCGCTCGACTAGCGCCTGCAAATAAAAGTTCATCCTAAAATACACACCTTTCGTTTACCTTCAAAACATTTACGGATATAGACAATGTTAATTGCGATAATCTCATTCTTAACAAATTTGAGTTCAGGCAGTGAAACATAAGAAATAGATGGTAGAGGGCGCTTCAGTTTGAGATGCTCTTTAAATTAACTCAATTCATACTGGACTCTGAATCCAATGAGACACACATTGTAGATTAGAGCAGACAAATATGATATTTAACATGACAAATACAGGGTTATATTCACCAATATATATATTTATAGCAAGGTGAGCTTCAAGTAAGAAGACGACATTTCTTATATTTTTTTAAGGTTCTTGGATAACCATTTTTTATTGCATAAATGTATTCTCCATTGAATTCTGAGTCTTCTTGATTTCGAAAGTTTGAGAAAATTCTTTTTAAAAGAGGAAATACGAAAAAAAATCTGATAATTGAACTCTATTGAAATACAGACAACTTCGAGGTTTTTTCATTAAAAATTATCAATTTTGAGAATCTCTGAGAAGAAAGGCTCATGCTTCTTTTCCGATAGCGGGATTTTCAGAATATGATACAGGAGGTCACAAATTCTTTGTCAGAGATAGAAGTGACGAAACATCAAAAAATCGTTTTTTTCAAATTGGAATATTCATTTTGAGATAAAAGTCTTGGACGTATGTTCCTGTCATTTTTTGACGAAGATTTCGAGAATGCTCCGAAAAAATAGGATTCCAATTTGAAAAAAACGAGTTTTTGATGTTTCGTCAATTCTAACTTTGTCAAAGAATTTGTAACCTTCTGTATCCTATTCTGAAAAGAAGCATCAGCCTTTCTTCTTGGAGATTCTCAAAAATTAGAATTTTTAATAAAAAAAACCTAGAAGTTGTCTGTATTTCAACAGAGTTCAATTGTGAGATTTTTTTCTCGTATTTCCTCATTTAAAGAGAATTTTCTCGGGAAAATTCAAACTCTTGGAATCAAAAAGGCTCAGAATTCAATGGAGAATCTATTCATGCAATAAAAAATGCTGATGTTCTAGAACCTTCAAAAAATATATCGTCGTTCGGACTGCAAAATCTCGTATCTGCATTTTTTTTCCAAAATTAATATTTTTAATAAATTGGGATTCTAAGGATGAAACGCGTGTATTTTGTTTAATTTAAAACAAAGTCTGTATGAATTTGAATTTTAATTCGAAAAAAAATCAAATTTAATGCTCTCCTGTGAAATTATTCAAAATGCAGATACGAGGTTTTGCAGTCCAGACGACGATATGAGAAGTCGTCTTTTTACTTGAAGCTCACCTTTAGATTTTCAATCCTGAATCTTGTGTCTTTCCTAAAAATATTCCATAGAGCCATATTCGTGAATAACTCTTAATAACAATAGTGGAGTTGACTGAAGCGCCCTCTATCAGAAAACTCCCCCAACTACAGTTCATTGCATAACTACACCATTTCCAATTGTAATTCAAAGATTGTCAATTGACATTCAGAAAACATCAAATGTTATTCAGATTTGTCACTTGAATTTCAGAAAATATCGCACGAAATTCAATTGAGAGATCCGAAATACATTTGATGTTTTCTGAAATTCAATTGACTAATCTGAAATACACTCGACGGTTTCTGAATTACACTTGTAAATGGTGTAGAGGTTCTAAGCAATTACTTATGATGTTCTCTCCATTCATTCTCTCAGGAGACAATATCTACCATCGTATTGAAATTTTCATTTCACTTCACTTACTTTCTCTGATTTCCACTTGTCTTTTAGCCTCGCCAAGCGCGCTGAAGAGGTCCAGCTTGATCCTGGTCTCTGCCGAGAGCGAGTTCTCCAGATGTGTGTTTTTCTCCTGCATCGCCGATAACGCAGACATCAGAATGTCTGTGTCTCGCAACTGTTCCACGAGGATCACATTCTCCCTGTCTATCTGCTTGTACTTGTCCTCGGCCCAATGGAGCGCCGACCGACAGTCTGTCAGCTCGTTTTCCAGCTCTCGTCGCCTAGCTTTGCACTGTTCGGTGCATTCTCGGGAGGTTTGGGCGGCCACCTAAAGAGAAAAATCATAAAATCTCTACGATTCTTTTCGGTTACAAATATTTGTCGAATCAATTCACTTCTAGTACAGACAAGATGAATCGTTAGATGATTAGAACAAAATTTCATTCAGATTCGTTTGCACCATCGTTCCTTAAATATTTAAGGCCCGGTTGTACAGTCACAGCTCAATTCCGAGTTCTATCGAGCATGGTTCACTGATGAGTCCGGTTCGGAAATCTCTTTCGGTTGTACAGTCAATATTTCAAGCTTTCCCTGAAGATGATTCTTCAGAAAATGGCAACGTTGCGTTCTATTAGACATGCGTCTTCGATGCATTTTGTCAAAATTATAATATTCATAAAATATTTATAGACATATTTCATAGAAATATGGGAAAAATAAGACAAAGTAATATTGTTCTATGACAGCGCTGAAATATCTTGTTAACATTTTGACTTTTGAATCAAAGATTATAGAGTATAAAGATGGGAAACGAAGCGACTACAGTGATGTCAGCGACATCTGTTTTTCAAAAGTAATCGGGTTATGGTTAAAATATTTAATTGGGGTCCATTTGGCATAGAATATATAAAGATTATTAGTAGGCTGTTGTCATTTTTGAAAGAAATACTTGAATAAATATTTTTGCTGAATGATGATTGAATTTTCTCGCGTATTTTCCACTGAAATAACTCGAAATCTACAAGAGTACCACCTAGCTCACTCCATAATCTTGGTTTGTGTGTTTTTCTGTTATAAATTTTGTGTTAAAAACTGGCCGACATTCGAAATGTGGTGATTAATTGCAGAAATAATAATCTTGAATGTGCATTCTTTTCATTACCAAAGAGAATGGAAATGTAAGTTTTGAAACTCGTATCATTGTCTTGGTCATTGCTTTTTATTTTCAGTGTTGTCAAATGGATAGAGGTTTCGGGGTACAAATATATTGTTCTGGATAATTTGTTTGCAAACCGAATTTTCTTCGGTCTCATTCATTAGATCAAAAAGTTCCACTCATAGAGGCAATGGTGGTCAGAAGAACGACTTATAGAGGTGGTGGTTCTCTTGACGACCCTTCCAGCAGTTCGACCCATCTACTAGACCCTCTAGACTCATTGAGGTTAAAATACACTGGGTAAGATATGTATGAATCGGGTCCAGAACAACTGTTTGACTTATCGATGTTCGATTTATCGAGAGTTCAGTCACAATAAGTTCTTGAAATTGTAATGATAATTCTCTAATATGTGAACAAATTTTTGAAATGTACTCAATTTCATAATTATTGTATTGTAGTTGATTTTACACAATCATTTCAAATAAAAATATAAAGAATCCAGAAGCGTATTTCATTTGATTCAAAGCAATATGCAGAAGAAAAGATCATCCTGATCAAAAAGAGGAGCCCTGATTTTTTTTGTCGATCAGGATATTTTTTTAAAAGCTCGACAAAATATTTAATTAAATGAAAATTTATGAGAAATGTGTTTCGAATTTCGCGCCTATTGAAATAGTTTTCTGTACTGAATAATGTTTCCAGCGTCATCTATGTGTCACAAGTAAGAAACTAGCCAAAAATCGTAGTCGGATTTTAGTGCCACAGATACAAGGGCGTTTCCTATCTTTCTAACTCTATAATCTTTGTTTTGAATTTCTTATTTTATTTGATACGAACATTTATAAGCTCTCTATACCAGAACTGAGAGTGAGTGGTGATTTGCATTGTGTATTTCTTCTACAAAATGCAATACAAATTCCACTACTTGCACAAAATCTTCATCTTCATTGACTTCCGAAAATATTACGCAGTTGCGAATTCATTTAATTAACATTATATTTTAATAATAATTATATAATAATACTTTTGTTTTACTTCAGTTGACTCATATCATAATTCAAAATTTACGAGACACCAACAATAATTCAAAACATGAAACATAACCTCAATTTGATGTGACGTTTCATCGGAAACAGCTTGAGCGGCCGAATTCGAAGGCTCAACTTGAGGGTTAGTTTGAGGGCAGTTCAGAGTTGAGCTCGCACTGTACAACGGATCTATCGATTTTAAGTAGGGTTCAGTCTTGAGCTCTTGAGCTCGGACTGTACAACCGGGCCTAAGTGACGTTTCGATCCTTAAACCTAACCTCAAATTTAAGTTGAGTTAGATCCGTTTGTACCATCGTTCCCTAAATATTTAAGTGACGTTTCGATCCTTAAACCTAACCTCAAATTTAAGCATGGGATTATAACCTGAAATAATTTGTCAAACTAACTGGACATTTGTTGTTTTCTATGAAATCATAGGAAATATTTGAACTTTCAACTAGCATGAAATCGTCAAAATGACAGTAAAGCTATAGGTTAAGGAAATGACAACTATCATCTGTATTCGGTCAGCCAATGAAAAGGCTTTATTGAACTAGGGTGAAGTTAAAACAACATGAAAAACTGAAATATCACTAGATAGAACTATTTAAGGGTCCCTACATAGATAATTAAATATTGTTCTATATTCTAAGTATGTATATTTTGGGTTTTGACAGTGCCCTGAGGAAGTGGAAATATAACCACGAAACGTCGGCAAAGTCATAGTGTTTCAATCCCAATTAGTCCTATCGACCCTGTTAAGCTAGTTTAACTCAAATTTAAGGATGAGATTATAAGCTAAAATGATTTTTCAAACTGACTGAACATTTGTTGTTTTCTATGAAATTATGGCAAAAAATTTAAAATTTCAACTAGCATGAAATCGTCAAAATGACACTAAAGCTAGGTTAAATAAATGACAACTATCATCTGTATCCGGCCAGCCAATGAAAAGGCTTTATTGAACTAGGGTGAAGTTAAACATAATGAAAAACTGAAATATCACTAGATAGAACTATTTAAGGGTCCCTACACTCAAATGGAATTCTTACGTAAGGGGCTTAAGAATATAGAACAATATTTTATTATCTATGTAGGGACCCTTAAATAGTTCTATCTAGTGATATTTAAGTTTTTCATGATGTTTAACTTCGCCCTAGTTCAATAATGCCTTTTCATTGGCTGGCCGGATACAGATGATAGTTGTCATTTCCTTAACCTAGCTTTACTGTCATTTTGACGATTTCATGCTAGTTGAAATTTCAAATTTTTTGCTATAATTTCATAGAAAACAACAAATGTTCAGTCAGTTTGAAAAATTATTTTAGGTTAGGTTAGGTTAAGTTAGGTTAGGTTAGGTTTCATGCTAGTTGAAATTTCAAATTTTTTGCTATAATTTCATAGAAAACAACAAATGTTCAGTCAGTTTGACAAATTATTTTAGGTTATAATCCCATCCTTAAATCTGAGGTTGTGTTTAAGGATCGAAACGTCACTTCAATATTTAAGGAACGATGGTGCAAACGGATCTAAGTCGTATTACAAAAAAAAAACATTCAATCTCACTGCGACATGCAGAATTTACCTGTGCCGCTCTAGCCTCTTCTTGCTTCCTGCTCTTCCTCTCTTGGTTGAGCTGCGACTCCAGATTCGACCTAAGTCTCCTCTCCTCTGCTAGCCGCCTCTCCAAGTTGGCCAAATTCTGTTTTTCTGTCGTTCTACTGCTCTGTACATTCTGCAATCTTTGTTGTAGCTCCTCCACTTCTCGTTGGAGGGCGGAGATTTCGCCCTTTAATACTTTTTCGCTGGTCGTTAGAGCAGCCACCTAAAACGATTTAATATTTATCGTAGAATAATTCATTTTTAGGTCGAAGTTTACTTAATTACCTGCAATCTGAGTTCCTGTTCACTTGCCCTGCTGTTTTGTAGGTCGCTCCTCAACCTCCTGGACTCGGTCTCGATTCTTTGCAGATATTCCGCTGCTTCTCGATCCTTGTCTTGTTCCCGCTTCTCCCGTTTACGCGTTGCGGGCTTGGGCTCTGCTTCCGCAGGAGGGTGGTGGTTTTCTTCAGCTCCGGCCCCAACAGCCGAACCATTAGTGTGCGAATGATTGACCTACAATGAAAACCGTCAGAGAAACTCCTAAGTAATTGATGGAGACAGTATATTCTAAAACAAATTGCAGGCTCAAAGGAGCAAGTTTTCAAACGCATAAGTGTTGGTATTGCCTTCTGCAACAAGTATGGACGATATTTTCTCTATTTCAGTCAAGTTTTGTGAAATACTACCGAAATTCAATGAAAAATTATACATCCAAGTGACTTTTGTGTAGTATCTTGGCAGTTGGTGTGACTGAAAATTGACAGATGACAGAATTTGAATTGACATACGCTGATAACTGAAAAGATCGGAAGTCAGAGTTGACAACCAAAACAAAAAAAAACTATAATGCGTTCATTAGAGCACTACTTTCATTATTCTAACTCATTACGAAACTGAAATAGAGAAAAATTCTCAGGAGACCTATTAAATGACTGTAACCTAAGAACACAGCAAATTTTGTTCAAAGTTAGATGAAATTGGGCGACCACGAAGGGTCTAAAAGTTTCTTAGAGTTGGTTAATATTAAAGTTATTATCAAACTAGATGATAACCTACTTGTTGCTTTTGCTGTCGGTCTATGTGTTTATCATGCTTATCGCTAATTTTACTTTGTTCATGATCATTTTGATCGTTTTTGCTCTTATCCAAAGATTTTCGGTGTGATTTTCCATGACTGTTATTATGAACACCTGAAATGAAGACATGAGAATGCATGAATGTTGAGAATTCATGATAATGAAAAAAATATTTGTGGAATGTAAAATCTGAATGCTGCTCACCGTTGGCTATGTGGCCATTTGACATGTGGCTATTCTTGTCATGGTGTGGCGGACGATTATTATGACTATTCTTAGTATTATTTTGTACAGGGGGGGCAACAGGTACAATCGCATTTTCGACAGGCTCCGTACTTTGAGCCATAGTGTCATGCGGCAGCGCTTGCTGGATCAGTTGCATGTAGAATTCATTTTCTTTCGCGACGTCACGCTGTTTTCGCTGCCTGTAAGAAATAATCTCTTCTTAACACTTTCACAATCAAAATAACGAAACTGTAGTATCAAAGTTTAATTTCATATTATACAGGGTTATTCACAAATATGGCCCTATAAAATATTTTTAGGAAAGACACAAGATTCAGGATTGAAATTATAAAGGTGAGTTTCAAGTAAGAAGACGTCTTCTCGTATATTTTTCAAGGTTTTAGGACTTTTCCGGAACTGACATCTGTTCGTTTTTCAAATGAGAAGACCTATTTTGTATTGCTGAAATAGATTCTCCATTGAATTTTGAGTCTTTTTGATTCCAAAAGTTTCAATTTTACCGAGAAAATTCTCTTTATGGCTAAATTCAGAAAAAAAATCTCAAAATTCAACTCTGTTGAAATACAGACAACTTCGAGGTTTTTTCATTAAAAATTCTCATTTTTGAAAATCTCACAGAAGAGAGGCTTCTTTCCGATAGCGTGATTTTCAGAATATATGATACACAAATGCTTTGTCAAAGTTAGAAGTGATGAAACATCAAAAAATCGTTTTTTCCAAATTGGAAACCCATTTTCGAATTCTTCGTCAGAAATTAATAGGAGCAAACGTCCAAGACTTTTTTCCCAAAATGATTATTTTTCGAGATATTCAGGAAAAACGATTTTGTGTTCAATTTTCAATCTCATTCCGAATATGTGTTTTTTACTGGAAAATAATTAGCGGTCAAGTGAAATTTTTGGAAATCTCTGTTAGTGAGGAAATAAAATATTGTCTATAGTTCAGAGTTCAATTTTAAAATTTTTTTTTGTATTTCCTCATTTAAAGATACTTTTCTAGGGAAAATTGAAACTTTTGGAGTCAAAAATACTCAGAATTCAATGGAGAATCTATTTATGCAATAAAAAATGGGTCTTCCCATTTGAAAAACGAATGTTGATGTCACTTCCAGAAAAACCGTAAGTCTTAGAACCTTCAAAAAATATATGAGAGGTCGTCTTCTTACTCAATGCTCACCTTTAGAATTTTAATCCTGAATCTTGTGTCTTTCCTAAAGATATTCTATAGAGCCATATTCGTGAATAACCCTGTATATTTCGTTCTTTCTCCTACCTCATTCGAAAGCCAATATATGATTTGAAGCCGAAGCCTAGAGTAACCACTGGGTAGCCAATGCAATGTGCTGCAAAAGGTCTACACAAGTCCAAGTGACCAGGCATATGCTTTATGTCTCGTAAACGCACTGCCGTCTCCAGATAAACAAAAAGCATCCACAGTACTATAGTAGGGGCACAGATGCCTAAAAAAGAGAGCATCAAAAGCTATCAACATTTTAGGTTTGATTCTAACTCATCAAGGTAAAAGCAGCCCCTTTTTCTTGCCATCAACTTCGTGAACTCACCTTTATCGGTGTGCCAAACATACTGCACCCAGACGTAGGTGCTAGCTGCGAAAAACAACCAATGTACAGGTATGAAGAAAAAACACAACATGTCTGATGTGAGAGCTATACAAACGAAGAAAATGGAAAATGCCAGCCCCTGGTATTTGAAGCTATCGTATACGCTACGGAGCAACAGGTAAAACGGCCATAGGAACTCGAAACGAAACTCCAAAATGAAATCGGCCAGTATAACCAGAGCCCAAAGGGACAAAAACTTCAGGTATAGAAGAGTGCTGAAAAAAAATGATTCATACAATCATGATTCAATACATTCAATGATTCAAAACCAATGTTTTTTAACAGTAGCCCTGATTTCTTAACTCTGAATGTAGGTCAGATAAATTCATCATGCCTAATAACATGTACATTGCAGCATTTGTAATAAAGCTAATTTCATGATTCCCAAGATCTCTTTCATGAAAAGTAAGATTGCTAGATGTCTGCATTCATTGTTCAACCAAGAATATATACAGACATGCTTAAAATCTAGGGCCATTAAAAATATCTGGAATTTATCAATTAGAATTTCGAACATAATTAAGCAGTGGAATTATGGTGGATGCGCTATTTTGCAATTTTCAAAATAGAAATTTTTGTGGATTTGAAACATAATTGAATATTACTAACACAAACTTTTATGGTGAAAAGGAGAGATAATCATTCATGCTGATATTGGTACTTTATTTTCAAGGTGAAAATGATTTTATTCCAGCAACTTTATGTTTTAGAATGCTTCAGGGAATAATGATTCTTCATGTTAAAATGCATTCAAATTCCTTTAAAGTATAAAATATAAAATATTTTTCGTGAATCAACATATTTATTTCGAGAAATTAAAAAAAAATAGATCTGATTTGAATTACAACTTTCAAATGACCCCTCTATGAAAATGTATCAGGACTCCAAGTTCTTCTGTTATTTCTATTCTATTTCTCAATGAAAAAAAGGATTTGAGAAGACAATATGTAGCAAATTAATATTCCAAATAATCGAAAAAAACCAAAATTTATTAAATTTGACAGCTGGTCGTCCTATAACCTAGAATACATCAGACGCGTATTACCAAAAGGATTTTTTTTTCTTTCTGAGTAACAAATTTGGAAAATCCCATGTATAATCTCCAACACTGAATATATTTCACAAAAAATATTCATTTTATACGGGTAAACCAGCCATTTTGAAACACATATGGGTAGAAATTGTTTAGACTGTGAAGATACATTTGACAACTACCAGATGAGCGATTACATTATGAATGCAGAAACGTACCTTCCGTAAATCCCTTCAGTTATTTTGTTCCTTTTTATGGGTCGTCTCATCTTACCGATCTCAACATTTCGTCTCTTCATAATTCACATAGGCCCCCTACACTAATTAACTGTTTAATTCACTCCAAGTCAATAATATACAATTTATCGATACCTCATGGATTTTCGTTCTAAAACCTCTCTTATGCGGTAAACGTCTTTTGTTGTCAACCGAAACTGCGCTCCGCGCATCCAGATGGCGCAGCTCGCATATCACGTCAAAAATTCCGCCAAAAAATTCGCACCAGGGGGTAGAAATAGAAACGCGAAATAGTTAATAAAAAAATTAATAAACTTGTATAAATGAAGCTCACAGTCACAGCACACAACTATTTCGTGCAGTAATGAAAAAATAATGATACAGAACCTTCAATTGAATTTCTAAATTAAATTTTTATTATGCAACATCAGACAACCAGTAATACATCTTTGCAGATTCATGAACAATCGTAAAAATGTATGAACGAAATAGACAACTGAAAGAATTTCTTTTCAGAAATGAAAAAATAAGTCAGTTTTGAATTTCAATGGTGCGAAAACATGTTTGTTTCGGTTCAGAATTTTTCAATCTCTCATGCTACTAAAAGGTCATGATAAGTTATTTTTAACTTATTTGTTGATAAAGTTTCATGGAACATTCTATTTGCGGATTGCAGTGGATGTAGTGAAAGGTTACAGTCTGAAAATAGACAAAGAAAGACAAAAAAAGGAATGAAAATATGTACATTAAAGATATACAATATATTTGTGTGAGATAAATGCCTGAAAATAAGAATAAATCTCCTAAGTTTATTTCAAGAGAATGTTGATATATCTGTTTTCTAAAGAGCAAGAAACTGTCGATATTTTTTAATAGTTTAAGGGGCTCAAAATAAAATATGCTACTTTTAGGTTAGTGTAAGGTTAGAGTTAGGTCTGTACTACTATTTCTGTACAGTTAGTTGTCCTTTTCGGACTCCAAAGTTTAGCATAATGATTAACAATTAAAAGTCCCAGGAACAAGTTTCATGGAATATTATATTTGCGGATTGCAGTGAAAGGTTACGGCCTTAGAGTAGATAAAGAAAGACAAAAAAGAAATGAAAATATGTACATTAAAGATATAGGTTCATTTATGCGAGACAAATGGCTGAAAATGAGTATAAAACTTCTAAATTTATTTCAAGAGAATGTTGATAAATATGTTTTCCAAAGAGCAAGAAATTGTAGGTATTTTCACGTAGTTTGGGGTGCTTAAAATGAAAAATGCTACTTTTAGGTTAGAGTAAGGTTAGGTTAGTAGGCTACTTTAAGGTTAGAGTTAGGTCTGTATTACTACTTCTGTACGGTAAGTTGTCCTTTTCGGACTTCAAAGTTTGGCATGATGATTAACAATTAAAAGTCCTAGGAACAAATTAAAAATTTATTCTAAAACAAATAAAAATAAAAATACATTTTCGAAAAATCGCAATAAACAAATTCATGAGGGAATCATCCCCTTGTTTCTCTTGAACTGAGCCCCACCTTTTCTGCTGTGATTCGCGCGACTAGACTTGTGAACACTTTTCTTTTGTCTAGCGTTTAATACATTTTTTTCTTGACCCTGTCCTTTCGGCTTTCCAACAACATCAGCTTTACCCCTTCTTCCTTTCATTCTAGCCTCGTAACGAGCTCTAACTATAGCAGGATCTTCGCAGAACGGTTTGAAATTTGGATTGATATCTTTTTCGACTGGTTTACCCTCTTCGTCAAAATCGTTATCGCTGTAACTTGTGTCGCTCACAAGTTCTTCTTCGTTCGTTTTCTCGTATTTTTCTACGTCATGTTCCACCACAAAATCAGGTTCCAGAAGGTTGTCTCTATCATCATATTCATCATCGGTATTGTCATAACGATTGTTGTATTTGCTGGAAAAATAGAGTCTTATTGTATAGATTAGGTAAGGTTAGGTAACTCCTACTATACAGGTGGTCAAATTAAATTCTTTTCAAGAGCGTTTATGATGATTTTTACTTACATTCCATCCATGACCAAAGTTTTCATTTTTTCCTTTTCCTTCTTGTCATTTAACATCGAAAGGGCATCATCAAATCCAGGTTTCTTTCCACGATAAGCTAGAGTAGGTTTTGGGGGTTCTGGCTCCGGGGGGATTCTCGGAGTGTCAAAGGCAATCTCGAGCAAATGCGGTGGAATATTTTCTTCAAGAATTGCTTGTACAACATGATCTTGATTGAAGTCGAAGTGCTGCAGACACCTTTCCACAAAACCTTTCAAAGAAAACAGACACTAATAAAGAGAGCTGCTCAACTGATTTTTTAGGAATTAAAATAGTTTTTCATAAGGATTTAGGTTAATTTAGAATAGAACAAAAAATTTTCACTAACCTTCACCCAGATGGGGAAATATCGAAGTAATTGATTGAATTTTTTCATCGAGATCGTTTGATTGACTGCTATCACCACCAGCTTCTTCATAAGTGGTAGAACAGCTAGGTTGAGGTTCATTATTTATCGCTGGGTTCGGTAAATGATTGACAAAAGCTTTTTCGATACTAAATTTGTCCTTGATGAAATCATTCCTTTCTAAACTGTTCAGGGATGTTATTATATATTCAGTCCTGGTCTTATCTCTATTTTTGATTAAGGAATGCTAGATATAAGAATTCGTTACAGAATTTATTTCGAGAAAAAAGGATACATTTGGGAGAAATCTTCAAACATTTCAACGGTTTGAGAAACGGGATATTTATGATTATAATCACAGATGAAAATTTCATACTCTAGTGCGGCAGCCATTGTATCTATAAACATTTCTAAGTACTTCTCCTGTTCTTTTGTTTTTCCCCTGTATAAAAATTAAATTTGAATTAACTTCTTCATGATATTAGCGTTTAAAAAAAAACCATAGCCAATATGTGAAGATTAGGGACTCCAGAGTGATACTCACTGAAGGGCTATGGTCTTCTCCAAAATGAAAGATATGAAAGTATGGAAATTATCGACAAACTTCAATCTCGCTTGACCAATTTTTTCCATCACCCTCTTGTATAAATCGTCATTTTGTATTATTTCTCTTCTGCTTTCAAGTATTTCGTAGATATCATTGAAAATACCATCGTAGTTTTTAGCCAACCTGCAATTTTTTTATTACATTGAATTTAATGAAAAATTTTTAATATAAGAAATAAATACAATTTCTAAATGAACATAACATACTCACTTTTCTGGGACGTTTAGAAAGTATGCTACTTCAACCGCAGAACTTTTTAGGCGGAAAAGGGCACTCAAAGTACTTATCATATTCAAACAATAATTCACTACAGAATTGACCCAGAATAAACTGAATATTCTTGGCCTTTCTTCTAATGATATTGGAACAGGATTTATATCTGGATCCAATTTTCCTGTCAGCTTCCATCTTATCATATCACAAATCTGAAATGGACACTTCAGATTGAAAGCAACATTATACAAAGCAAAATCTTATACATATTTACTGTTAAATTCAAGTTTTTAGGAGGAAATTCGATCAAGGAAAACCTAATTATTGTCTGTTTCAAATAAAATTTGAATGTTTTACCATTTTATTTTATGAAAGCTTTGAACTTGTTTGTATTTCTTTCAAATGAAAAATAATCAGAATTTACTGAATGAGATTAATTGAATTTTTCAATGCCATTTTTCTGCATGGAGAGCTTGATTAATTTACAAAATCGATCACTTACCAAAATGAATTCTTTCAAAAAATTTTCAACTTCTTTCTCTATAAACTTTTCTTGTCCCTCACAGGAAAAATAAATATCACTCAACATATTGATTAGTTCATTATCAAAATCCTGGTATAAGAGAGTTATTGTTAATGCTATCGATAGATTGAGTAATTTTTTCTCAATCAAATATTTAGTTCCTAAGGACACTGGCATATATTCTGTCTAAAATTATAAGAATGTACTGTAATCATAGTTATGCTGCTTAAAAAACAAGATTTTTTGTAGGCAATCTAAAAATAAAATCTAGAAACAATTTCTTACCTCAGATTCCTTGAAAACTATAAGTCTCTGGATCACCATGTAGAACTTATTGAATATTTTCTTGTAAATATCCTGAAATTCTTTTCCTAGATCATTATAGAGATAAATTGGAACAGGGTGTAACATAAAATCTCTTATACAGTCTTGCACATTTTCTTTGAATAATACACTACACCAAAACTGATGGTAGGAACATCTGATTAAATATTCTAGAAAGAATAAATAGTTTTTGTTGTTTTCAATGAAATAACTGTTGCCTTCCTCTGGAATATTGAAATTATATTCTAGATACTCAATGGCTGGAATATAGTCTGGTAACCATGATGCATGCTGAAAACATTGGAATAAGAAACCAGCTTCAATATACAAGTTTCATTGAAATAAAAAATTAAATATAAAAAGTGTATATTTTATTTTAAGTGATGAGTGTTTCAACTTACCAATGCAGGAATCACTTCTTTTATGGTGGTTACATTTTTCTTTTGATTTTTTTTATTACTTTTGACTTCTTTCTGAAATAAAATTTTACTCAGTTTTTTAATTTATATTCTGCAACCTGAGATTACATTATTCTAAATCGAACACTGGTAAAAATGTGCGATATGACGCAACTAATGTCTGATAGATTTTAGTAGTGATACACCCACAAGTGAGTATAATTTTTTTTGCCATATTTTGAAAAATACTCACCCATTCTCCAAACGAACTTTCATCAAGTTCATGTCGTTTTCTTTCAATATATACAATATTTATGGGGAGTTTATTTGGGTTCTGCAATAAATATTTGTTGAAATATTTAAAAAAACAATCAGTTATAATTTACCGTGAAGAAATTAAAATAGCTGTAATTAATAAATTCATTTTCATTTGTAGTCAACGAGAAATCTCCGAAAATATCTATTAGTTTATTCATTACTCCACTCAGAAATCGAGAGAAAATATGAATTTCTTTTTAAAAAGAAAATTCCAACTCTAACCAACAATTTCTAACCTATAAAGAGTATCAAAATCAGTCTATGATCAAAATATAAAATCTATGTTCTTTCGAAATTCCGAAAATGCATTGTGCCTAATCTATAATGTCTATCGGTCTACCTTTTTGAATTTAATGTATTTATTGCCACATCATTAAAAAATCAGCCGAATATACTTTATGTCGAAATTGCATTTTCATTAAAAATATCTCGATGTTAGAGCAATTAATTTATTAATCATTTTTATTTTCAATGTAGTTACTTTGTACCATTTTGCCACAGGGGTTCGTGCCCTCTCTCTCTTATCCATTCAAATCATTCTATGTTCTAGTCCAAGTCCATTTTTTATTCGCCGAATTTTGGAACAGCTTATTGTATTTTACATTTTTTTCCCGACATTTTACCGAAAGTATTTTCGGAAGGTGGTTTTTCTGCATATTTCTAAATGTAACAATGATGCTGAATATTGATCTCAATTCTTCTAGTTTTTGAATATTTTCCCGCTTCAAGAAACACGCGGTAAAAATAGAGAAGAAATTGATTTTTTAATGGATGTTCTTTGTACGATACTGTTGAAATTATTGGAACTGTCTCGTGGGAATTCTTCAAATAGGTTTCAAGGTAAATATTTTCAATCTATTTTAGTAGCTTCTCCTTCATAAGTTAATTTTGAGAATCATGATCAAATTTCATAAAGCAAAAGAATAGTATCAAAATTATTTTAATAATAATAATAATAGCGAAATCTCAAACGATATGAATTTTGAAATTTTTTTTATGATTTTATTCCAATTCTAGATGCCTGGTCATGATACTTCCTCTAGTAGGGGTCCTTTAAAATTGGAAGAATGTCCGTTAGAGTATCATACTCTTTCCAAGGCACAAAAGAATACCAAGTATCCTATTTTTGGCAGTTGGTGTGATGAATATGAGAAAAATTCTTACAAGCATGTTTCAAATGAATGTATTGAACCATGTAAGAAAAAATCTAAAGAAATGAAAACATGTGTGAACAAATACCTAGATAATGAACATTATGAAAACATGGAACTTGAATACCACTTAAAAGATGGTTGGTATGACGAAAAACATAAACAATTCAACAAGCCTTATGAGTGTTGCAGAATTGCATCATTGAATGGAACAAAAGAGCAGCGGTACTATGACTGTTGTAGATATGCAACAAATATATGTGAATTGCCTACTTCATATATTAGAAATACAAATTGTCAACAAGATGAGGCTGCATCACTTTTAAAAATGTCAGATGATGACAAAGAATATGTTGAGTGTCTCGAAAACAGGGTTAAATCTTATGAAAAAGCAATTAAATATGTTGAATATGCAGAAAATGCATCTGTTTTACAAGAAGATTACGAAAAAATTAGTCAACTTTCATACGATAATAGATTGCAGAAAACATGTGAGAAACTGGGAGGAATTCAATCTCATTTTAATTCCATAGTGAAAAGCGAGCGTTCAAACGAACTAAAACAGGGAAAGAGTAATTATGGACATCCTTATTCTTTGGAAGTGCCGTCGAATCCCCCGAATATATCTGACAATCATTTCAGTGACTTAAGAAATGTAAATGATAAAGACAAGTATTGCCAAACTGAACCCTGTTATTGTACCGAGAATTCTAGGTCTAATCATTTTTATAATTGTAGTATACAGTATGAAACCAGTACGTACTTCGATAAGAACATTCAGGATAATAGAAAGCCGAATTTCACGTCTTTATACGCTAAGGAAATGGAAAATTTGAAAGAACAGTTGGAAGAGCTGAGGAATTCCACCTATAAAAATAGTACATCGGCAGAGATGGTGGTAGAGTCTCTTATAGCGAAGGAAAAGAAAATGGAGGAGATAACTAGTAATGTTAATGCAAGAGAATCTCCGAAAGTTATGAGAAGAACAAGAACAAGGCTGATTAGAGTTAAAACCAGAGGTAGAGTGGCCAATACAATTAAAGTTCGAAGGTCGAATACTAAGAGCACTCTGTCTTCTAGGACTCCTTCTGTTGAAATCGAGGATTCTCATAGGTAAGTTTTTTATTCATCCCAACTATCTTAACCATTTTACCTTGTTGAATTTTTGTTTTAGCGATTACAGTGACTCCGATGAGAGCTTGAAAGAATTGGATGAAAATTCACAAGCATCTGATTTATCTCTACCTGAAAGTACAAAGAATGGGACAACCCATGGATCTCTTGTTGAAAATGCCGGTGAGTCCTTTTATTTCTTCTCTCTGCAAAGTAGATTACGTAAGAATGAATATTTTCTTAATTACGTTGGAATTCTTCACACAAGAAAATATATGAATTAAAATTTTCATTGTGAGTTCTTTTTATTTCTTCTCTCTGCTAAGTAGATTGAATAAGAATGATTATTTTCTTAATTACTTTAGAATTCTTCACACAGGAAAATACATTAATTTAAATTTTCATTGTGAGTTCTTTTTATTTCTTCTCTATGCTAAGTAGATTGAATAAGAATGATTATTTTCTTAATTACTTTAGAATTCTTCACACAAGAAAATATATGAATTAAAATTTTCATTGTGAGTTCTTTTTATTTCTTCTCTCTGCTAAGTAGATTGAATAAGAATGATTATTTTCTTAATTACTTCAGAATTCTTCACACAGGAAAATATATTAATTTAAATTTTCATTTTTATTTCTTCTCTCTGCTAAGTAGATTGCATAAGAATGAATATTTTCTTAATTACGTTAGAATTCTTCACACAAGAAAATATTATTTAAATTTAAATTTGAATTTTCATTATGAGTTCTTTTTATTTCTTCTCTCTGCTAAGTTGATTGCATAAGAATGAATATTTTCTTAATTACGTTAGAATTCTTCACACAAGAAAATGTATGAATTTAAATTTAAATTTTCATTATGAATTGTGAGTTCTTATTTCTTCTCTCTGCTAAGTAGATTGCATAAGAATTAATGTTTTCTTAATTACGTTAGAATTCTTCACACAAGAAAATATATGAATTTAAATTTAAATTTCCATTGTGAGTTCTTTTTATTTCTTCTCCCTGCAAAGTAGATTGCATAAAAATAAATATTTTCTTAATTAGGTCAGAATTCTTCACACAATAAAATGTATTAATTTAAATTTAAATTTTCATCATAGGTTCTGGAGATTCTTCTCTCTGGCCAATCAGAGAAAGTTTATTCCCCAACGTTCCACCTTACATAAGTTTCAATTCTTTCAATGCTGAAGTGCCAAGGAAAATGCCGATAGGAAGGAAATTTTTCAAGTGGAAACTAAGTACAATAACGCCGATAGTAGTTCGAAAAGTTATATCAAACTCGGGATTTGCATTGGTCAGAAGTGAGTTTACAAGAGGTTTGTCCTTTCCCGTCCCTCTAATAACCCCTCCAAATAAATTACTAATGGTGCATCATTCTCTGTGAGAACTTTATTTTCAGTACTTTATTTACTTGTAATTTAAAATGCTCAAACATCCTTTGAGTCGATATTTATTTTCGAAATTCCTTCTAAACATTCCTTCTTGCCATAATAACGATTGAAATTCAAAGTTTCTCTTCTTTTTTCCTCATTTATTCCACCGTTTTAGAGTCCAATCAGTGGATCGGCACCTGGGGCAAGCATATAAAGTCGCCCATGTTCAAAACGCTGAAAAACCATCAAAAGCTCAACCATTTTCCCGGAACCTTCCAGTTGGGTCGCAAGGATAGGTTGTGGCGTAATTTCCAAAGAATGATCAATAACCATGGTCTGAAGGAGTGAGTTTTTCAACCGACTTTTTTTTTTTAGTTTTTTTCATCGAATTATTTCAGGTTTGGATTCCTACCTCATACGTATGTTTTGCCGCAAGAGCTGAAGCTTCTGAAGTACAATTGGGAGAATAAGAATACGGGCGGAGAGTGGTTCATAATAAAACCTGTGAGTTGGATAAAAAAATTCACAGATTTTCGAAATAGCTGTTTATGTTAACGATTTTGCAGTTTGAACAAAAAATTTGAATATTCTCAATGATTTTTGCATTTTAGCCTGCATCTGCGAGAGGTGTCGGAATAAAAGTTATCAATAAGTGGGGACAGCTGCCAAAAAAGACAAGTTTAGTCGTACAAAAATACATAGCAAACCCTTATTTGATAAACGGAAGTAAATTTGATTTAAGATTGTATGTTCTTGTAACAAGCTTCAATCCGTTGCGAGTTTATCTTTACTCCGAAGGTCTAGTTAGATTTGCCAGCGGTAAGTTTTTCCAAATATTTTAAATTTTGTTCAATTTTTTATCATGCGTTTTTGTTGATCTTTTCAAAAGTTTATATTTATCATTGATATCTTTGCATTATCGAGAATTTTTTCATTTAATCTTTAGACTATAACGGCCCGTTAAAACAGTTAATTATTTTCACAATGTGTTTCAGTGAAATATAGTAAAAATCCAAAAGACTTAAAGGAGAAATATATGCACCTAACAAATTATAGTATAAATAAATTGTCGAGTAATTATACTGCCAATGATGATGCTCATTCCACTCAAGGCCACAAATGGTAACTATTCCGATATATAAAATGAGAATATATGTTTTTTTCAACGTTTAAAAATATTTTTTTTTTAGGACAATAACAAAGTTATTGGAATATTTAAATAACGAAGGTGTAGATACCAAACTCTTATGGAAGAATTTAGAAATGCTGGTTGTGAAAACAATGATTGCTTGCGAGGAGCCGATATCGGAATTATGTTCGGAAAATATGAATAACAGATATAATTGTTATGAATTGTTCGGAATCGATGTTCTTTTGGATGAAAAATTGAAACCTTGGTTGTTAGAGGTATGTATCAAATTTTAAATTTGTATTTCCCCTTATTATTTCTGTTTAATGTGATTTTTAGAAATTCAAATGAATTTAAACATTTTAAGGTAGTTATTTGAAAGTTTTTTTCATACGAATTTTAATTGGCTCTCTAGAATATTTTTAGGAAAGACACAAGATTCAGGATTGCAATTCTAAGGTGAGCTTCAAGTGAGAAGACGACTTCTTGTATATTTTTTGAAGGTTCTAGGACTTTTCTGGAAGTGACATCAATTTTCATTTTTCAAATGGGAAGACCCATTTTTTATTGCATAAATAGAATCTCCATTGAATTCTGAATCTTTTTGATTCCAAAAGTTTGAATTTTCCGCAGAAAATTCTCTTTAAATGAGGAAATACGAAAAAAAAATCTCAAAATTGGACTCTGTTGAAATACGGCCAACTTTGAGGTTTTTTCATTAAAAATTCTCATTTTTGAGAATATCTGAGATAAAGGCTGATGCTTCTTTTCCGATAGCGTGATTTTCAGAATATGATACAGAAGGTCACAAATTTAATGTCAAAATTAGAAGTGACGAAGCATCAAAAAATCGTTTTTTTCAAATTGGAACCCCATTTTTACTTATCCGCCTATTATTTAATGTCGAAGATTTCGAAAATACATCGAAAAAAATGGGGTTCCAATTTGAAAGAAACGTCTTTTTTATGTTTCGTCACTTCTAACTTTGACAAAGAATTTGTGACCTCCTGTATCATATTCTGGAAATCACGCTATCGAACAAGAAGCATCATCCTTTCTCTTCAGAGATTCTTAAAAATGAGAATTTTTAATGAAAAAACCACGAAGTTGTCTGAATTTCAAGAGAGTTCTCGGGAAAATTCGAACTTTTGGAATAAAAAAGACCCAGAATTCAATGGAGAATCTATTCATGCAATGAAAAATGGGTCTTCTCGTATGAAAAATGAAAGTTGATGTCACTTCCAGTTGTCTTCTTACTTGAAGCTCATTTCTAGAATTTCAATCCTGAATCTTGTGTCTTTCCTAAAAATATTCTATAGAGCCATATTCGTGAATAACCCTGTATATTTCGTTCATTTTCACAAAGCATGTTACCGATCATTCGCAGGTGAATATATCCCCTAGCTTGCACAGTTCGTCACCTTTGGACGAATACGTCAAAGGACCTCTGGTTCAAGCGCTCTTCAACATGGTACAGTTTCATTTCCCTTCGAAGCTGGCTTCGTTCGTCAAACAAAATCTGAAATGTTACGAGCCCAAGTTGTACACCGCTAATCTGACCCAGAAGGAAATCAACAAGCATGCAAAATTCACCAACATGGAGAAAAGGGAGGATTATCTACACGATATTTTGCAGAACCTCACAGGTAATTCATCTCGACGAATCATTCGACTTTTTCACACCGAAAAATATTGATTACATTTTGATGTATATTGAAAAATTATTTTTTTTTTAACAAGCCGAAAAACCCCCGTCCACAGGCATCGAATAACCCGTTATCATCGTTGATTTGTCACTCAACAAAAACAATATTCCCTGAACGATTTCGTGAACTTCTCCAAACCTCTTCATCGGAACCTTGGCCATTAAATTCTTGGAGTCCTTTCCTTTGCTCCACACCCTCCTGGCGTTTTTTGTCAGGATGACAGATGGACTAACGCAGTTTATTCTTATGCCGTGGGGGCCGAATTCGACTGCAGCATTCCTGGTGAAGGCTTCCACCGCAGCCTTTGAGGCCCCAAACAAACCGTGTCTTCTAATCCCGTAAGTGCTGGATTGAGATCCGATTGAAACGATGGAGCCTTTAGCTTTTCGTTTGATGAGTAATTGTGCGAAGATTCTTGTTATGTTGAAAACACCTAAAAAAAAAGAGATTCATTATCAAATTGATTTAACACATTTTTTATCAACCTTTTATGTTGATGTTGAACATTTCATCGAATTGCTCCTCAGTCGAATTCAATATTGATCCAAGATAAGATATTCCGGCACAATTAACTAGGAAATCTATGTCTCCAATGGAAGATAGTTTACGTTCTGCTAGGGTCCATTTAGAGATGTCAAGGACCAAAGGTTGTAAGCCGATTACTTCTGCGCTCAAGGTTTCTAGATCTGCCTCTGTCCTGCCGCAAGCTATCACTTGGGCCCCGAGATAATGGAGGTTTTTCACCAAATTTTTTCCTATTCCCCCTGTCGCTCCAGTTACTAACACTTTCTTACCGAGAAAATACTCTGAACTGGCCACTGGATCTAAAAATGATCAAGAATTTGTCAATTTTATTTATTTTTCAATATTGAAATAAACAGATAATAATTCAAAAATCACTTAAACAACAAGAAATTCACTAAAAACTGAAGCAACATAATTGTTATGGTAAAAAGCACAAAAAACAAAACTACCGGTACTCTTACTGTTCGATCATTGTTTTTATTTTTCTAATAAGGTAATAAGCTGAAGGTGAATCCAAATAAAAATGATTTATTGAAACGAGGTTTATGTCTAAACAAAAAGATTTAAACTCACTTAGCGGTAAAGATATGGTTAACGAAAAATTAACTGTGCTCACTCTAGGATTTTTATCACTGGATCTTCTTCTTATTGTCCTGCATCCACAGTTTTCTTCTTCCGGTTCCATGTGTACAGATGAATTTAGTTAAAAAAAAATTTCAGAGTAATCTGATTTTGACAGATGTGACAGATATTGAAGTTTTTCTGCCATCTTGACAACTATGTTGCTGTCAAAAAATACACATATATGAGGGGTTGGTTATTCATATTCTTACAATCTTATTTTCTAATGATATAGGTGATGATGTCAGGCACCTCATTCAAGCCGAAGACGAATTAACAGTGAAAGATAAATTCATGAAGATATTTCCTACCTCGTCCACTCACAAGTTACTGGAATTCATGTCCCCGAGGTATTACAATCGACTATTCGATGCTTGGGAGACTAAGTATGGAAAAAGCAGAGAAGAAGGTGAGTTTTTTCAAGTTTATCTGAATTGTTTTATGTTGATTTCATAATTTTTCTAGGTATCCGTCGGTTGCATAATCTATGCTCACAGAAGGTTCACTTGAAAGGAGCTACTCTGACAGGCTTACAAAAGGTACAGTTGTAACTTCATTTATTGAATCATTTGAAATTTTTCTCCTCTACTGTTTTAAATTTTTCATCTTGTTAGTTTTTCCTTGAACTCTCCGTATCTCAATGTAACGCTGTTGTATATATTTTCATTTTATTTCAAAACATTAACAAAACTTTATTCTTTCAATCTACATAAATTGATTCGATTGCTTTCGGTATTGTTTTATGTAGAATATACAAATCGTAATGATATTCTTGACTTTTTTCGAAGATTTGACATTCTTCTTATATGAGAGGTAACCTTGTATTGTCATGGAGAAGTTTGTCAAATTTTTTGAAATTTCATTCAAACATTTTTCATTCATTTGGAATGCCAGTACTTCTAAACTAGGCGCTTTCAAACATTTTTCGCATAATACCCCATTTGTACAGTCGTTTTCTTTTCATCGTTCCTCATCATGGTAATATTCATGTTCGCAAAGGCGAGATCTTTCATACTGGACCTATTTCAAAGTGTTTGCTCTCAAATCCGCAGTAAGTTGAAAATGCAGAAGCATTTTATGTGTGTCGTGAAAAGACTAATACAATTATTCTACCTGAAAGTCAGTCGATGTTTGTATAGTCCATAGGGGAACAGATAGATTAGGTAACTATAAAATTCAGGATAGCGATCGATGTGTTAGGTTAGGTTCACCAGAGAGAAAATTGCTCTTGTCGAGAGGCTGAAATGGTTTTCGTTGTTACGTATTAATCCAGCTCATTTGCTTGCATGATTTTAGATTTAGTATAATCATGAACTTAGTCTCTATTTATTTAAGATAGTAGAGCTATTTGAAATAAACCATTTCACTAAAAATTTACAAAACTAGTGAGTAGATTACTACACCATTTCCACTTGTATTTCAGAAAACATCAAATGTTATTCAGATTTGTTGACTGATCTGAAATACACTTGACAATTTCTGAATTTCACTTGGAAATGGTGTAGGCTCCGATAGTTGGTTTTATGCTTCATTCGAAAATTACTTATAGATAATTTAGTCAGCAGAAGCAACTTAGCATTTAGAGTTTGCTGGAAACTACATTAATATTTATATCCATTCATTTATATTATATCAGCCATTTTTATTCCCGATGATAATAAAGTGAATTTTTTTTCTTATGATTTACTCCAAAAATATTGTTTTTCATCCAGCGAATTTATTTAATTTTCACTCATTCTGACTTCTAAGATTTAAGACTATAAAGACTTAACTTAAACAACTTTCATCAAAAACACTGAACTTGTTCAGTTCAATTATGATTCTCTTTTTTTGCGCAGTGAAAAATACGTATTTTTCCATTTAAAACTGAAAAGATCTTACCCCAAATATGCACTTTTTCAAACTTACACATCGACAAAGCATGCAACTGAATTTTCGCAAGCACCAAATGCTTTGGGAAAATTGAGACTTGGCATTTTTTTTTCTGAAACGATTCATTGAGTAAATTTTTTCTTAGAGTGGTCAAACTACGAACCATGCGGAGAAAACGGCTGCAGCGAAGGAGCCATCTCCTCCGAAGGATACTTTTTCAATAGATAAAATGTTCTCTGACTCGACTGGTATACATGATGAGCTTCCTTTGGTACCATCAACTCACTAGGTAGTTATTCTTGTGTTGAAACTAGAAATTTTCGTGAATTTCATTCAAGTTGGCTACCAGAGTTCGATTTCGTCGATTAACTTTTTCCAGGTTTCGAAATTTTATTGTCTAGCGATAGATGAATTATATCTGATGTGAAATTTCTCTAGAGATCTTAAAACGTATACTCTTGTAGCTTTTCTTTGATATTTTTCATTGGGACGCATAATTCTTAGATTTATTTCCTAAATTTTTCCAGAACTCCAAGGATGAATCAATGAATACTCCAGGTGTACTGCCATTAGCATAGATGAATTTTTTTAAATTGAATGTCATTTTACTCGGTGAGAAATAAACCCTATTGAATGTTAAAATAATTATATAAATTTACAATAATTCCTAGTAGGTAGTAGCTTAATTTTCAATGCTGAATTTACCTGTACATTTTTACATTTATTTATTGTATTATTCTCATTTTAAAATGTCTTAAACTATTTTTAATATAAAGTATAAACAAAAGCGTTGAATGCATTATTCAGCAATTTCAGGGTCTGAAGACTTTCAATTTTTATTAATGTTATTCCTTTATCTTAATATATTATAGGGTTATTCACGAATATGGCTCTATAGAATATTTTGAGGAAAGACACAAGTTCCTGAAGGGAGCTTCAAGTATTTTTGGAAGGTTCTAGGACTTCCGGTTTTTCGAAAAGTGACAACAACTTTCGTTTTACAAATTAGAATACCCATTTTTTATTGCATGAATAGATTCTCCATTGAATTCCTAGTATTTTTCATCCAAAATGTGTGACCTCCTGTATCATTTTCTGAAAATCACGCTATCGAAAAAGAAGCATCGGCCTTTTTTCAGGTAGATGCTCAAAAAAGAGAATTTTCAATGAAAAAACCTCGAAGTTGTCTGTATTTCAACAGAGTTCAATTTTGAGATTTTTTTTGTATTTCCTCATATGAATAAAATTCTCTTGGAAAAATTCAAACTTTTGGAATCAAAAATACTCAGAATTCAATGGAGAATCTATTCATGCAATAAAAAATGGGTCTTCCCATTTGAAAAACGAAAGTTGATGTCACTTCCAGAAAAGTCCTAGAACCTTCAAAAAATATACGAGAAGTCATCTTCTTACTTGAAGCTCACCTTTGAAATTTCAATCCTGAATCTTGTGTCTTTCCTAAAAATATTCCCCTGGAATTACCCTGTATAATAAAAAAACATATATTTGAAACATTGTGCTTCTGGTTGATCATTTTCTTCCATCAATTTTCACAGTACTGTTGATCCTGTAGATTTTCCTTCACCCATATGCAACTTTAACTTTTATTTTATCAATTAAATCCTCTTGCTTGTGAACATTTGAAATGTTCACCAATCTTTATCAAATTTCTCAATTTTAACCTTAACGATAGGCGAATCAGGTCGGTTAGCTCTTGTAGACCGGTATGAATTACTTCTGCTCACACAGCCACTAAGCAGTGATGAAATTTGGCTTCGCAAGTAAAACTGTTCACTTCGTGGAAGAGTTTTCATAATATTCGCTACACCGATGAGGAAATCCTCTGTATCCTCCTCTGGTTCCTGTTTAACATGTACTTGCGGCTGAGTTACTTCATTCAGAT
Organism: Hippodamia convergens; assembly: GCA_038502775.1. Classification (NCBI taxonomy): domain Eukaryota; kingdom Metazoa; phylum Arthropoda; class Insecta; order Coleoptera; family Coccinellidae; genus Hippodamia; species Hippodamia convergens. Next base: position 9,179,970 of record CM076612.1, on the reverse strand, counting down.
CCTCTATTTTTTCCTTCTTGATTCTTGTTTCGTCTAGATATCCAGGCACATCTTCCTTCTTGATTCTTATTTCGTCTAGATATCCAGGCACATCTTCCTCTTCATTAAAATTGGGGACCAAATGCCAACTGTACATAATGCTGGAAAATAGGTCATCGCAGCATCCACAACCTGCAATAATTTAAAATAATACAAGGAATTAACTGAAAAATACATAACGTAGAGGTTACACACAGGAATCATCGGAGCTGTCAGTATTGTGCCTCTCGGAGAAGAAGTTTTCGGGGGATTCAGGATCAAACAGCTCTCTATCGTTGTTTCTCATCTACAATTCAACATAATTAATCATATAACACAAAAAATAGAATATTAAGGAAGAAGTCTAAAGGAGTTACAAGACAAAAGAAAAATTAAAGGTTTGGGCGTAAATCGCCGAGATTGTGCTGTCATCGAGCAGAGATAAGATGTAGACTTACTGCTTCTGCCTGCTGTGAATATTCATCTTCCAAAAATGAAAAATAATTTTCAAATTCGAGCCTGTCCTGACGTGCTTCTTCTAATAAAGATCGCTCCATTTCTCTTATCTCTGCAATCAGATTTTGTTCTTGCCTTCTACATTCCTCTAATATTGAGCAATCACTGCTGGAAGAATCTCCCGAGCTGCTCCTCTTTCTGAAATGAATAAATATTTTGTTCACAAATCAACATCATTTATAAACTCAATCTTGCCTCTTTCTCTTGGACATGCAGTGCAATCCCAACTCTTCATTTTCACTTTCTGAAGCAGTGAGTGTTGAAGGAGAATTCACCTGGTTATAATTGTTCTCATTATCGCTACCACTTGGAACATTCACTTCTCTGCAACATACAGAATTATGACATTCATGCTCCTCAGTCCTCTCCTGTTCGTCGAGGTTGCTTCTTGCAGAAGATTCACTGCTGAAACAATATGAAAAAATTCTCAGAATAATATAATATAATTACAAATTTTATTTACTTCATTTTCAAATGCTGAATGTAGACACAATTATTCCATCTACTCTACTTCACACTTGATGTAATGGTAATGGATAAGCTATTAATAATTGAATAGATATTAAATGTTGACCCATATAAATAATATCCTTTCACTTTGTTTATCAGATTTTGGCAACACAGATAACAGAGCTGTCAATCTGACAACATTTTGCACAGAACATGAAATTCTTCTTTCAGAATGCAGAGCACAGACACTAATACAGAGGCCATAAAATTTGTGAATTTTTCTCTTCTACATAATGACCTCCAGCTTATCTAATTACTGAATTTGTGCCAAGTGCCAATAATCAACCAAGTTTTTTTCCTGTATCTACTCGACTGGTTTCAAAACCTCCAAGCCCTGGATTTCCTCTGAGAATACAAAATATAGCATTTTAGGGAGTCTACCCCTTACTTTTTTGTTGAGTGAAAATTTCCAGACGTTTTATTCGCTTTTTGTGTTAGAAACATTCCCAAAAACCTGGAATCCTTCCGACCCTAAGGAGCCAAGAAACTCAAGTTTGAAATTTTCAATTTGAAGAAAGGAATTTTCAAAATTATGAAAACTGAAACTATTTTATGTTCATCAGATTGACCATATTCGTTAGCTATCGGTTGCAGCTTTTTTAAGTGTTTCTGGGTTGGCGACATTGTAAGATTAATCATAATGACATTCATCATAGTTGTCAATTGTCATTATTTATTTACTTTTTTCAAAATTTGAATTTTGAAATGTTTCCAATCATCTATATTAAACGGACATTTTTCAAAATATTTCATCAATCTAGTTAGGTTTCTCCCTGTATATACTACAATCATTTAAAACAGATATCAATAATTTTTATTGATAAAACAAATACATACATTTTTTAATAAAATGGATACTAGGAGGCTGTGAGTAAATCTTGTGTATATTCAACATGTCCATGAGTACAATATTAGGTTCATGTTTTTTCGATTTTAGCAACCACAATGTTGGAGGAGGCTGGAGCACTGTCAAGTCGTAGCTCAACCGAAGATTCCAAATTAAAATTTCATAGGTTTGTTTGAGTTTCATAGGTTCCCTAAAAATAAAATACTTGCTAAGAAATGGTAACCTTCTTTAGGAATGGAGCAAGATGCTCATTCATTAATTTCAAGAGGAAGGGAATATGTGGTTTACATTTCACATTTCAAAATGAAATGAAGAGAACTAACGTTCCTACATGATCCCTGAGGAAACCTATGATTTCTAGTAAGCACTAAATTTTCATTTACATCTGTCCACTCATTAACATTATTTTTATTAGCAGGTCAAACAGAAAGACATTTCGAAGATGATAATATAAATGTTTGTAATGGCCGATGTGAATCTTTGAAAAAAATCATCTGAACGATAATATACCCATGAGTATCATAATTTTCATTTTATAGGATCCATTGATCATTTGTTATTAAGAATTATGAACTAGATGAGTTGAAGAAACAAGTCACCAAGGATATTAGTGAGTTCATGCCCAACTTGTAAAACACTGCTTACAATTTAATTTTTGCTCCTGGAATTCAACTTTTATTATATTCATACAAATCCTTGGAGCAAATAATCCTTGCTTATGCAGACTATAGGAACAATTTTTATTTTTGTAGGTTTGAGAATTCATGTTGAGATTGGAGAAGTGAAAATATCCATTATACTGAAATCTACGATTCCCATCAGTACCATGGAAAGTTTGATGCCCAATTTCTTCAAAGCACCCCTTCTAGATAGAAGTATATAAGCAATATATAAGTTTTCAATTTCGATAATTGTTTATAAGTAATTATATAAGTGTTCCATTTCAATAATTGTTTTCATTCCAAAATTCAAAATGTCCCCCACGAACATGCAAATAATTTTATTAATTCAAGTTTGGTCGGATGGAAATGATTTCAGAGATATTTGTAGTACTAATATAGGGATCAATAGGACGTTTATATCCAATAGATCTTTTTCATGTAGTACTAACTAATATAACCTAATTTGTTCACAACACTATTTAATTTATTGGAAATCCAAGGAATTTTTTAATAAAGATGAAAAACAAAATAACAATTGAACTATAATAAACAACAGTATACAAAGAAACTGCTAAAATTCTTCGATGAAAAAAAATAATTCTGCCTGTAATGTTTCTATTTTGAAAAATCCACATCCTGTGTTTCATATTCCTTCGTAACCACATTTATATTATCATCTTCGAAATGCTTTCGCTTTGACCTTCTAAAAAACATAATGTTAATGAGTGGATAGATGTAAATGAAAATTCAGAGCTTACTAGAAATCATAGGTTTTCTCAGGAATCATGTAGGAATGTTAGTTCTCTTCATTTCATTTTGGAATGTGAAATGTAAACCGCATATTCCCTTCCTCTTGAAATTAATGAATGAGCATCTTGCTCCATTCCTAGAGAATGTTACCATTTCTTAGCAAGTATTTTATTTTTAGGGAACCTATGAAACTCAAACAAACCTATGAAATTTTAATTTGGAATCTTCGGTTGAGCTACGACTTGACAGTGCTCCAGCCTCCTCCAACATTGTGGTTGCTAAAATCGAAAAAATATGAACCTAATATTGTACTCTTGGACATGTTGAATATACACAAGATATACATACTTACAGCCTTCTAGTATCCATTGTATTAAAAATTGTATGTATTTGTTTTATCAATAAAAATTATTGATATCTGTTTTAAATGATTGTAGTATATTCAGGGAGAAACCTAACTAGATTGATGAAATATTTTGAAAAATGTCCGTTTAATATAGATGATTAGAAACATTTCAAAATTCAAATTTTGAAAAAAGTAAATAAATAATGACAATTGACAACTATGATGAATGTCATTATGATTAATCTTACAATGTCGCCAACCCAGAAACACTTAAAAAAGCTGCAACCGATAGCTAACGAATATGGTCAATTTATTGCCCCCGAAAACTTACAGAATAAAGTGTTTTTTTTCGAAAGAAGTTCATAAAAGAGAAAATACATTATTCTATTAATATATATTTCAATTCATTTCTCACTTGTGTTTCAGCCCAAGAAATGAATATGTTTGGTAATAGCATCATAAAAATGTTTTTTTAGATATAATTATTTTTATTTAAATATATTCACAGATTTATAATTCCAAAATATTATAATTTTATAAAGGAAATAACGAGAAAAAAACGCATAGGTCATGTAAAATCAAATAATTAAATATCCTTCTGTGTAACTAATACGTTAAACGAAAAGATACATTTTCCATTATGTCTTTCAACAATTGACTCAACCTTGAGAAAACTGTAAACGAATATCACCAATTCGTCTCAATAATAAACACCAGTACTTATCTTCATTCTACGCAATGCTATCCTAAAATGAATATCATTCGGATACATATTTATTTTTATTCAAGAAAAGGACAGTCTTAATCAGATCTAGAAAGTAGAGAAGCTTCCGAGCGTTGTCAGAAGAAACTGACTCCCAGATGTTCCTGCGTCAGGAGGTCCGCTTGGAGCAAATTCAGGAGTAGCAGCTTGCTCTGAATCCGACGAATTGGACAGTGCATCATCAGCACTTGTCCATGTGTAATCAACTTCTGTAACAAACATGTTAAATTTCGAAATATACCTAAATTCTACAAGAAAAGCTACTTTGTTTCAAAAGCAGCATTTTTTATTCCTGTGAAAAATATGACCAAATATCCTCACCTGCGTCTTGGTTATCAGAAGTATCGTCTTGATTAGAAGATCCACTAGATGGTATGCTGACTCTCCTGATTCTTCTGGTTTGTACATTCAGTTCAAACTGCATCCTGATGTCCAGAGCCATGAAACCAATCGTAATAATCAGAGGAATCCTATATCTGCAATCCCAAGCCAGTTTGAGGAGAAACATCAAAGGAGAAGTTGTTATTGCTTCCTCCATCTGAAATTGAAAAAAAAAGAGCTAAAACTAAAGAGTGGTCAACCTCTGGAAGGTTAATGTATAATGTACAAGAGTATTTAGTCAGGATGATTCTAGACACTTGTGGGTACGAATTAATCATTGTGTAACTTTTTTTTGACTTAAAATTATTGGTCAACCCTATTGGAATTTTACTTTGCTCGATTATAAATAACAATTGTATCATAGTCATATTACCAGCAGTAGGAGGGCACATTTGTGATCATATATTTCTAATCAAATCATGGTCCCACTCATGAACACCAATATTTTGTAAAAAAAAAATTATATCCACCAAATCTTCCAATCAATACAGTTGTTAAATTATTAGTAAACTTTTACAGATAAGATACAAGTAATAAGAATTTCAAGAACTTTATTTTGGCTTTGATATAAGTTATATGTTCTTTTAAATTTGAACACAATTTCCCAATAAATTTCAACAAATACAGTTCAGGTGAATTCCAACACATAAAATACTAGAAAAAACTTGTATAAATGATAGGAGAAAATAAAGTTACTCAAATTCAACAAAGCTTGATTTATTAGAATTGGATTAATAATAATATTAATAATCAAACTAAACTAAAATATAAACAACCTTTACACCCACAATAATTCCATTTAAAAATACTTGCAAAATTAATATATATTAATTTTATATAGTATTATATTTTTTATTCTACTGGGCAACAATTTAACATTATTTAGGTAATTGGAATGCTCCTTGAATATTGGAAACAATAGAGATTTATATATCAAAGTTTCCATTTCGTACAGCAAAGGTAATTGAGGTTTAATCTTAATTCCATTGCAGCAGTGAGTTCACTATTTTAAGCAGGGACTCTATCAAAGTAGTCGATTGTATCCCCACTTTTAAAGTCCCCTTTCTTGAGAATATCCAACAACATTTCCACCGTTTTTTCCGGGGTCAATATAGAAGTTTCCTTAGTTTCCTTGAAAGATTTTTTTAATTCGTCATCTTCAGCCGTTTCAATAATGGTGTCGAACATATCGGTAGCTACAGGACCAGGGGAATAATTCAAAACAATGGTATCGGTTTCCTCGGCAGCCAAAACTTTGAAAAACAGTTCCCTTGCAGCCTTACATGAGCCATACATGGACATGTTTACGAAAGGTACCCTCCCGCATAAAGATGTAATATTCACAACGACCAATTTCTTGGCTAAACCCTTGGTTTTAGCGATAAATTTAGAATTTAAAGTGATTGCCGATAAAAGATTCAAATCGTAGTATTTTCTCCAGGATTCAACTTCGTTTAACTCTACCGTTTTTCTCAAAGAACCTATGGTTCCTGCGTTATGAATAAAGATGGAGTATTCCAGATTTTTTAAGTCATGTTTCTGGTTTACATGTTCGAACAATTTTTCACAGACATCAAGCGAAGGTGACGATAGATCAACCGGATATGTAACAACTTGTAAAGTGCTTCTAACTTGTAAAACAAGGGATTTCGTTTCTTCAAGACCCTGCGCTGAAGAAGCTATCAAAACAATAACAGAATCAGGATGGAGTAAGTGAGATAACCCCACAGCTAAGGCTCTGCCAATCCCCCTGGATGAACCAGTTATGAAAATAAGACTTTTTTTCGAGAAATCTATCGGAGACATTTCAAGTTATTACCTACAGTTATTTAAGGGGAACGAATTTCTTGGGAATCCCTTCTAGATTCAGGTATATCTTCAGAGTTCTCCAATTGATCGTGTTTGAGGAGATCAACTATTTCGCCTTGATTCAGGGCTTGTCTAGAAGATAAAAGATTCTTCAGGTTGTTCACAGGTTGATTCAAGTCTGGCTCTTCTTCTAGGAGGATCTCTCCGGCCAAGAGTTGTTGCATACAAGCTTCTCGTTTTGCTACAAGTTGTTCTACTATGTTGGAATCCCCCTTGAGTTGCTTCAATTTAGATTCTGAAATAATATATGAACTGAATCAGAATCTTAATCTTCACAAGATTTATCTGCACGTGGCATGATAATCTATGAATTCATTATCTCGGAAAATCCAGAACTAAGCGAGTTGAGCGTATGTTATGAAAATTTCAGGTGAATTAAATGAGAATTCTCACCTAAAGTAGCTAAATACTGATCGGAATCTGGTAAAGCAGAAATAAGTTGTCCCTTCGGTAGCGTCTGAGATATGGGTAATGAAAAATCGTCTTCGAATTTAAAAGATAAAGATTCAAAATTTGTGACGTCTCCTTGTTGACAAGTACTCCAAGGATCCATGTTTTTTGAGTTAACTGGTTCTGTCATAACAAGGTCCTATCAGGCTGATGACCTTGAAATTACATAGGTTATCCATAAACTTCTGTTTATAGATCTCTAGAGTGGTTGGGTAGTTGGCTGACAGAGGGCGCTTTTGCCAACACCACAATAATTATTATATCTGTTGTTGTACAATTTTATTTTTAGCTATACAAATCTACAGTATTTGTCCCATTAGATTCTCAAGAGACTTATTAATAGCTTATAGTTCAGTGTGAATTGAATTCATTAAATGAGCACCTCATAGATATAGATATCTATATCTATGGAGCACCTCCACCAAAAGCGCCCTCTATCATCCAACTTCCCCAACTATCAATCAACTTAACCTAACTAATCAACCACAAAAGAATATTGACGTTAACCAATGTCATTGCACTTAACCATAGAAGGGTTTTCATTCATAAATGAAAAAATGTAAATATAAATATTTAAACCACTGTCAACAATGAATACCAATAATTCAGGAATATTTGATTTAATTACCGAATTATGTGAGAAATTCGAAAAAGATCCTTGTAGAATTAAACAACGCCGTTCAAAATGTTATGAATTATTATTAGGAAAAAGGACATTGAAAGTGAAAAAAAGTGAGCAAATTCCTCTTTTTTTGGAAGTCCAAGAGGATTTAAACCATTTTAATGCATATCTGAAAAGGAAGGAGCTTAAAACTGCTTTGTTTTCTTCTAGAATTCAGAGATTTGAGTTCAAACGACCCAATTTGTAATATCACGGCTTGGCAGTATGTTCTCTCGCATCAATATAATCTACCCAAATATTCCGAGCAAATTGCCGATCTTCAAAAGATACTTTCCGATCTATATTCAACTGAGGGAAAAATTGATACATACAAAAATATCTTGACGTTCCTATTGAATTTGAGGAACGTTCCCTCCATACAACATGACCAAATGGTGAGTACCTCCTGAAATAATGATTTTTTTTTTCGATTAACTGATTGATTGAAATGTTTCTTTTAGGATCTATCAATTCTCCCAGACTTTGGGCCGAATCCTGATTTCAACAGCCTTTTCAAGTTGCCAGACTCGATTCTTTCTCAATCATCCCAATATTCTGATAGTACTTTTTACCTAGATTCAAAAAGGAAGCAGTTGAAAAGCAATGAATTGAAGAGAGCATCTTCTTGCACATGCACAGATGAATCAAACTATAAAACATTATCAGCCCCAGGAGATAGTGAAGAAAAGACAATATTTCTTGAAGAAAATATCAATGGTTTGTTTTTCAATCTTTTGGAAACAGAACAACTATGTAATTTTTTAAAATGACTTTCATTTTCTTATTTTCAACAGACAGCATCTGGGAAATAGCTGCGACAGAACCTTTTTGTGAAAGGAGAACTTGGGAGGATTATGGACAAGCAGAGCCTGAAAAAGAGCCAATATTTTTATCGGAATTAGGCGACTTGGCATCGCTGTGGGTGGACAATCTTCATTCAACACGGTTCAATAAATATTTCAGGGATGGCATTGTGTTTCGGCCTGAAGTTAAACCAAAAAGAAAGTTCATTGATGATTTGAAGTACTTGCTGGGTGAGTTTATTTAAACTACACACAGTTGAAAAAAAGCTTTTATCAACAGTACATAACATTTTTTAAAGGAGATTATAAAAGTTAATGAAATATTAAAAATTTTTATACTTCTACCGATAATTTTTTTCTAGTCGGTATGGCGTCTGAATCGTTCACTTATAATGATTTTGGAGTACTGATTTTGATACCTGATATAACTTTGGAAGGGTTAACAGAAGATACACTGGAAGAATATAGCAAAAGTTTCACTTTCAGTGGAACTTGTTATAAAGCTTTGTATGAAATGAGCTTACCAGATCCTCAAACCAGCAAATACCGATGTAACGGTTACATATTTGCAGTGAGTTTCACAATATTCCTGCGTTAAAAACTAAATTATGATTTTCTTCATTTATTCTTCCGTTTTTTCAGGAATTATGTGAGAGTATAAATAAGTACTTACTCTTCTACAAGACAGCGATAATGAGTATACCGAATTCTATTAATCTCCTAGAATTTAGCGAGAAAACTAGTCATCTGAGGATACAGATTAACACGTTGGCTTCAATCTGCAAAGTTGGTCCTTACAAAGAAAGTGAAGAGATTCCTCATGGCGTCGCTTTATTGAATTACTTATACCAGAAAGTCATCGAAGTTATTGATAAAAATATAATTCTCGTACTTTATTCCATACTTTTTCCTTGCTGCCAGATTTATTTTGGGTGAGTTACGTAAATATTCATTGTTTCGTTCAAAAATTATCATTCTTCGTTTTATATTATTTCATTCTTTTTTGAAAATGCAGGCGTTTCATACTTCAATGGATATTATATGGATCAGTTAATGATCCGTACGATGAGTTCTTCATAAAGACGAACCACAAGTTCATTTCGACAAGAGGACGCACCTATTGGACCAGAAGCTTCGTAATTCGACAAGACATTATTCCGGAATTTTTAAACGACTTGAAGGAAACTATACTTCTTTGTGGGAAAATGATGAACTTATTGAAGGTCTGCAACCCATTTGTAAGTACCCATTCATCCTCAGTGAAATAAGATAAAAAGTCGAAAGAATAAATGGAGAAGAAATTGAAAAAAGAAATTTTTTTTCAGAACAAACTTTGTCTGTTTCTGATGGGCAAGAAACCTCACTTAATATCTTGTTGCATAACCAGAGACCAACTCATTCTTCTTGAGCAAAGTGCTCAAACTTATTACTTAGAAGCATTGGAATTTTGCGGTCGAAAGCATTCTATAGCTTTTCTGATTCGGAGAGAAAAGGAAATAAATGAGGATTTACTTGAATTCATTTCTGAGAAACGGGCAGCTACGTTGAAGCGAATCGAATGTAAGAATTTCTCCTTTAATACCATTTTTTTCAAATAAAAAAGCGGAATATCTATTTTATTGAAAAATTGTTTTTTGTTCTAGAACTAGGATACTTTTTAAATTTTAGGTTTTTTGGAAAAAATATTCGATAAATTATTAGGTTCAGGTTGTATTAAAAATAAATTAATTTACTTAAACATTTTAAATAATTTTCAGTGGAGCGACAAAAGTATGCTCAGGAAGAGTATGAAAAAAAACTTGAAGAAAGGGCTATGTTAAAGGAGCAATATGATATGGCTCTACATCAAAAACAATTCTATATACTCCAGGATATTGAAAGAGAAATCAAATCAATTGAAACAAGTATTCAAATTTCGAAGAGGAGGGAATATATGATCCAGCAAGAAGCGTGAGTAAATTCGAGACATTTTAAACATTGCAAGTTCATCAATGCTTAAGTTTAATCCCCGCAAACTTGAATTTGTGAAGTAAACTCAAGAAAATTCAATATCAATTATAATTTTACCATGTAAATGTTGATACGTATTTTCAGTAAAGATTTGATAGAATATTACGAAGAACTATTTAAAATATCAGATGCTAAGAGAGAACGGATTGAAAAACATATTGAAGCTATTAAGAAGTTTCAATTAGACCCCACTCAAAGAAATATACAAGTGAAATATAAAACTGAAGATGAAACAACAGATAAAAATTCAGAGGAAGTTAAAGAAGATGAGCAAACTCTGGTTGTTACCCCATCTTTGATACCGGAAATCAACATAGGCGATACCAAACAAAATGATGAGGGGCCCCTTCAAATCCACTCCGCAAAATCTCTAGACGAGCTTAACGCTAATTTGGAAGAGGAAACGGTCGAAATAAATCAGCCCCGAACCGAAAAATCGAATAACAATTCTACATCAGAAAACGCAAGAAATGACAACTTCAAACAAACCCTTGAAAATTTCGAAATGGCCAAAAGAAATAAAAGACGAGTTATGAATGAGGAGTTGGGATTCAAAATGAGCGATCAAGACGATAAAACAAAATGTAGGGTAAAATGGGGCACAGACGATTTAACGGATGCCCAAAAAAATCGAATGAAAGTGATGTCTTCAGAGTTCGACATAGAAATCAAGCCAAGGGGAAGAATAGATAAGGAAATAACAATAACTGATATTAATAAATTCAAAATGATGACGAGCACCATATTCAGTTATGAAAATTATTCTGAGAAGAAGGTCGATAACGTTAATACCATCAATAGCAACACTCTTGCGGAAGCAACAAATAATGATGCCCAAGTAACGAACGAAATGGAGCAAAACAAGAAAATTAACGAGAAGAACGAAAGGGAAAAAATGAAGAAATCCATTTCGCTCAGTTTGGATTTTTCCTTCAAAAAGGACAAGAATAATTTTGAAACTGATAAATGCTTACCTATGTCCGTCGATACAACGCCTTTTAGTGATGTAACAAGTATCTCGACGATGTCAGTCGCCAGCAGGATATTTCAAGAAGATAGAACGAACAGTAGTTTTCCGACAACCGCAGGAACTGAGATGACAGATGACGGTGCGTTTAAATTCACCGAGAATTATAATATTCCCGAAAATCCCAACATTCAACTCGACAAAGCTCATTTTTCCAAAGTTTTCTCGAAAGAGGACGTGGAAAATATAAAACCAATGTGCTTGAAAATGTTTTTGAGTCAGAGTTTGTCGTTTTCGTTGGTAGTGCAATCTAAACTAGTTAGCAGCGAGCTCTTAAGTTACTTCATTGAGGATTTGAAGTATTTGCAACACCTAAAAAATTTGAAGAATTATTTCTTTCTTCAAGATGGTGAATTCGGCAGGACCATTACCAACATTTTGTTCCAGAAGTTGTACAGCGTTAAGTTCCCAATAGAATTGATCAATTGCAGAGTTCTCAGCTACATCATACACGGTTCTCTGGAGGACTCCAGCAAAACCGAGGGTTTTAACAATTTGTCCTTCAAAATAAATAGTTTGCCCGATTTTTTCAACCTTTGCGACGTTGATGTTTTGAGTTGTTTGTCTCTTACGTATAAAGTTGATTGGCCTTTGAATATCTTATTGCCTTGCGATGCTATCGCTAAGTACAACGATGTCTTCAAATTCTTATTGAAAATAAATAGAATGAATTGGATTCTGAAGAAAATGTTCATGGTAAGTTGAACCCAAAAAAAGTTGAATGGCTGCAAAGATGGCAAAATCTCATCAAGAATTAGCTTGAGAATAAATTTTTTTATGATAAAAACTTTTTCTAGAATCTTAGAATGCTGGCTAAAGAAACAGGTACAAAAGAACAATACCTCATGATTTCCATACATTACCGAAGAACGCATCTGTTTCGGCATGTTATGATGCATTTTGTCCAGTCGTTACAAAACTACATAACCGGGGAAATATTTCAAACGCAATGGGCTATTCTCGAAGAAAATTTGGAAGGTGTTACGAATTTAGACGAGTTGTACGATGCACATACCCGTTACTTGAAGAATATTTTGTTCATGTAAGTCACCACTTTCTTAATGAAGTTACTTGTTAAAATATCTTTTAAAAACATATTAAAGGATATTCATCTTGTTTTAAATGATTGATGGTTGCTTTCAGGTGTCTATTAAACCAACACTCTGCGCCGTTGAGGAAAGTTTTGGATAAAATTTTTACCGTTATCCTCAAATTTTATGATATTTTGCGTTCAAAGAAATGGGAGTGCAAGGAGGGGACGTTCGTTCATCCAAACTTCAGTAAATTGGAGAGGATATATGAGAATTTCAATGAACTTGTTCTTTATCTGTTTAAAATTGGTAAAAAAGTTGTTAAGAATGGTTATCAACCCCAATTCAAACATTTCTTAGATTCGTTAAATACGAACAGTTTTTATTCAAAAATCTCATGTGATAGCGCATAATGGTGCAGAAGAAGCTCTTGTAATTGTTATTATAATTACAAAATGATTTTACTGTGTTTCTATAAATTATTTAATTAAACGTTACTTTTATACTCGTATTATGATTGTTTTAGTTATTTTGCTTCCCTTTTGACGTGGTTATTACTGAAATTAGCATCAGGTAACAATAAACTGTATGCTGATGATAGCAAATGGATATACAAAACAAATTAAAGCAGTAAAATTTTTTTTATGAAAAATCTACTATTCTTTGATGTTTAATTTTTGAATACATCATGCACAAATTTTGTTCAACCAATTAGTGTTTCTTTGAGTAGAAGATGTATCGTTTATTCAGCAGGATACTCAGTTGAAAGTGAGCTGTCTAAAAAAAGAATATATTTCTGGCGGATGCGCTAGTTGATTGACTACAAGCACCGTTTAAATTTCTTAGTTGTTTGATAATGAGAAAATTTATGTTATATGAAGAAAATCGATTCATCAAATCAATAAAATTCAACTCGAGGGGAACTGTATAATTTTTATTCAACTTTCATTACATAATGGCGGATGCACAACCGGCAATTACAACGTCGGGGTGTGATGGGAAGAACTTTGAGCCTTTCAGTGCCTCCTGATAAGTCTAAATCCTGTGTTATGTTGCCCAAATTATATTTCGTTTGAGGTGAAGCCGTATTGTTTAAAATAACCCACGAAATATCTGCCTTATCTCGAAAAAGGTCATTAGTGATGAGCATTCGAAATATGGCTCAATTCAGATTAATTTTGTATTTTACGTGGATTAAATTTTTCCAAGAAGACGAAACAAACAGTCAGTTTAGATGCAGTAAGGTGCGAAAAAATAGTCTACTCTGTTCACAAATTCCATAAAAGAGAAAGAAAAAGAAATTAATGAGATTTTATGCTTCCAAAACGCGCACGTATGATGACTCAAACTTTTGACATATGCGATATACGTTTTAGTTCGACAAAGTTTTCCGTACAAAGCATCTGTTGATTGCGTTTTTTTTATTTATTGTGAAGTGTCGTTATCTTAGTTTTTTTGTGCGTAGAGGCTCCCAAAAAAACTGGTGTTTATTCGTTAGTACCGAGAGGACCTATCAGTTCGACAGATGTTTGAACTCAAACAATAAGAGCAAACACAACTTAACCTATATTTATTTTCATCATCAGGTGATCTCTGCTCACGTCTGCGCGCACTACAACCGCCAAGATGAATTTTGAAGTTTGTATGTCATGGACTCACTCAGTTTATGTTTACCGGGTAGCTAGGTTATTCGGTTTGAGATCATGCCGTCTGAGAAAATAGAGAAAAGTACGAATCTTATGCTGAAACAGTTCAAAACAATGGAAGTGGACATTCCCCAAAACCATTCCCAAGCGGAATTACTCCAATCGAGTGTGGATAACTCGCGAAATACCGGTGAAACTGCCGAAGTTGAAGATAAAACTTTCAAAGATGTAACTACTCGTGAATGGATCGCTATATTTATTTTGTGCTTCGTCAATTTGATCAATTACATGGATAGATTCACCATTGCAGGTGAGTCCCCCATTCATGATCCTATTCAATAATTATAATAATAATTATGAGCGAAGATTGCGCGTCTCAGAAAAGAGATACATCAATTCATAAATTCGTGAATTCATGGAAATGAATCAAATTCTATATTCATTCATGCATGTTTAATTTGTGCGAAAATTCGTTGTCAAAAATAGTGTAAACAATACAATTCGGTTGTTTACATTTCTGACACCCCATTCTTGTGGGACGCTAACTCATTGAAACTTGAATACTTTATGGCCCTTAGTCATAAAGTGAACGAAAATAGTTTTTTATAGCTATTGCATTAGTTTTAACAGTTTCAACATTTTTCATTCGGAATTGGCAATTCTGAAAGAATCCCATGAATGTTAGATTGTCGGCAGCTTCGTCTGAAGCCAATCTTCGACCTTCTTATGGTAATTGCCGTTGTTGATGATATTCTTATTCACCATTGAAGTTTTCTTCGCCATTGAATATTTTGACGATGAAAAACTCTGCTCGAAACCATGAGAAATTGCTAAACATACTACATAATTCACTATTTACTCTTGTTATTTTGTAAGTAAAGATTTTGTTTTTAATAGAAAGTCAGTTTGCCATGATTTAATGAAATTTTCACCTATATTGTCATTTTAATTTCTTTCAATTCATCCATTTTAGCTTAATTTTTGTATATATCATTATGAAAATTCATATAGTACATACATACATATATAGAAAATTAAATAGTTTTTTGTCACGCTTTTTCTAAACATTTTCATTCAATGAAAAAAAATCAGGTTGAACTTTAATGTTTGTACCTAGAAATTTTTTTCGACTATTGTGTATCCGTGTTTATCATTATTCGGACAAATTCTGGATGGTGCGTCTTCAACGATTCAATTTTCTATATTCCGCCAAAATTGGTGATACCTATGAAAATAATGCTGATATTGATGGATTAGAAAAAAAAATTGATGTCTTGGGGCAAATTACAAGTAAATAAACTGTAAAATAATTGCTAATTCGTCATTTTTGGAAGATTCACAGCAGATAATAATTGTATTTTGCGGATTTGAACAACCACAAATTTTTTGCCTCATAAATAATTAACTTCCTGGCGAATTCAATAGTATCACCTGAAAAAACATTGAAACGTGAATAAATTGTAATCTTGTTACGTAAGATCGTACGATGTCGGGTAGTGGGATTAATTATTGTGATATTGATAAGGTGCCAAGCTCCGAACACTTGTATTCTCAACCACTTATCGGCATTTTATCTTTCTAGGTTGTCAATTACATGGCATTATCCACGAGGGAGTAGATACCTATTACCTACTCAAAGAATCGCACAAACATTTCGCCACTTTCTAAACCGCTACTTTTCATTAATTTTTGGTGGAGAAGATTATCCAAGGCCCAATTATCTTCTCGACAAAACTAGCGAAATTTTCGGAAGAAATACATTTTGACAGTAGTCGAGGACCATAGAATTGCGACCAAACTGAAGATTCATTCCCACTTCCCACAGAACACACAATTTGTGTCTTCTGTGGTACCATAGAAGGGGAATGACGGAAAGGCAAAGAACAACAAAGAAATCTGATGTTCTATGCATCGTTTCATTCGCTTCATTTGCTTATTTGTTCACATGTAACTTTTTATTAGAGGAACGCAACGATGCGTTCAAAGCGTGGATTAGTCGTGTCCATTCACTGCTTAATCTGGAGACAGAAGCCGAATTAAGAACGCATAAAGGCGAAAGCGAGAACCCTAATAAGATCGAATTATGTGTCCGCTATGAATGGAAACGTTCCGGTGAAGATCAGACGGAACGCGAGCCATGAAATACGAGTCTCTTTCCATTCATGACTTTGATTGCTGGCGTTCACCGGCTCCATTCTTGCATGTTTCAACTGCTTCCGCCTCGAAACGAAGATTTATGCCCTGTTAAGTGCACCTACACACTCTCTAGCTTTTTTATTTATATTTTTCTCAGCGACGTTATCGTTTTATTAATTCGATCTTTTCTTGGCGGAAGCGATATCAATTTGGACGCTCTAGAAGGCGCATTTTAAGGGATTCTTGGGAAGAAATTCTTCTGGTAAAATCGGAATTCTTCTTTTTAACCTTCTGGACAAAAAAAATAGTAGTAAAAAATCTAATTTTTGAGCTAAAGCCTTTCAGAGGATCTTGAAAATGCAGCAAACCATGTTGAAATTTTTTTATTATGATTCATCGCATTAATACATAGGACATTTTTTTTCAAAATAATACACTCCCCGTCAATAAATTCCGGACAGCCAAAATTTTTGTCAAATTCAACACCCTGTATCTTTTTTCGTGGTTCACAGATTTTGTTGAAATTTTCACCAGGTATAGTATTGGATCTTGTTATATTAAGCTGAAATTTACTTTGCGAAAATACCTATAGTTCATCTGTTATACAGGGTGAAACCAAACCTTGTTTTATACCCTTCATTTCTAAACACCCTGTGGTGAATTTGAGGCGGAAAATTTGATATCATTCAGTTTTAATTTGAAGTGTGAACCTTTCTTAACAAAATGTTTTATGATTCACGTCAGTATCTGCTTAAAAAAAAGATACACATTTTCAAAGAAAGTGTTGCATTTTTTCAATTTTTATAACAATTCGAAACATTACAATACCTTATCGACTAGTAAACATAAACAAACGTCTGAAAATTAATAGCGTGTATTTCCACCTCGCTTTCTAATCACTTCTACCATACGACGTGGCACACTTTCAATGCATTTTAGGAATTGCTTCTGGTGGAATATTTTCCCGTTCTTCAAGAAGGGCTATTCGTAAATCGGGCAAGGTGTTGGGCTGCCGATTTCGAACATGTCTATCTAGCATATCCCATACATGTTCAATTGGATTTAAATCCGGCCTTCGGGCTGGCCACACGAATCGTTGAATATTCGCCTCTTCAAAGTATTCTGTTACAACCCGTGCAACGTGAGACCTAATAGCATTGTTCTGCATTAACAGTTGTTGCTTCCCCCAGAAGCAATTCGTAAATGGATTGAAAGTATGCCACGTCGTATGGTAGAAGTGATTAGAAAGCGAGGTGGAAATACACGCTATTAATTTTCAGACGTTTGTTTATGTTTACTAGTCGATAAGGTATTGTAATGTTTCGAATTGTTATAAAAATTGAAAAATGCAACATTTTCTTTGAAAATGTGTATCTTTCTTTTTGAAGCAGATACTGACGTAAATCAAGAAACATTTCGTTAAGGAAGGGTCAAAGAATTTTCTTTTCTTATTAAAACTGAATGATATCAAATTTTCCGCCTCAAATTCACCACAGGGCGTTTAGAAATGAAGGTTATAAAACAAGGTTTTGTTTCACCCTGTATAACGGATGAACTATAGGTATTTTCACAAAGTAAATTTCAGGTTGATATAACAAGACCCAATACTGTACCTGGTGAAAATTTCAAAATAATCGGAAAACCACGAAAAAAGATACAGGGTGTATTTGGCAAAAATTTTGTCTGTCCGAATTTATTGACGGGGAGGATATTTTCAGTTTGAAAGTATTTTTTTTTAAATCTTTGCCGTGAAAAAAATGTTTTTCGACGTTGCTTCGATGAGTACGGGTATTAAATTTCGGTAAACAAGATAAATTCCGGGGGTACCATTAGACGTTCTTTTTTCAACGTCCATTATAACCGGTACATTGACCACGAATAATTATTCGGGGAAATATAATCGCCGCGGGGTGTAAACCAATTTCGTGATCCATTGTGATGGCTGCCCACGTAAGATCGTGGGAACCACATCAACTTATAAATGGAGCTACAACAGACCGATCTTAGAGAATGTGGCAATAACTGAAAGCGACGAATCGTTTCTGAATCTGCTGTAAACTAGACTAAAAATATGTATATTTCCTTCAATATTGAATATGATCATGTCCTATACTGGTACAAATTTATTAGAGCTCAGAAACTCGTTCATTAATCATTCAATTAATTAATCAGATAACTCTAACTCGAAGCTGTTTGAATCCATGTAAAAATTTCGTATCATTGACATCACACTTTCATTATCTGAAAGAATTAAGTACTTTTCATCAGTAAATAATCGCATAAAGATATCTATTGAATGGAAAACACATACCAGTGATAATAGAAAAATTAAATCGCCTTGTAATATTAATCTTGAACTCTCAACCTACATCTATGATTATAGCCAGTCAATCCACCCAATTTCGATAAGAAGTGCATGTTATTCGCGTGCATATTATTCGGATTTTTCGGAGAATCTTCTCGATCCATTATCGAATGAAACCCGTGTATACATCGGTTTTATCAGCTTGCAACATCAATTAGAACGTCGATAGATTGCAACACGAACATCGCCCTCAAAATGTTTATAATTTATCGCCCGCGAATTCGCCTGTTTCTCGAAAATACTTTAAGGAATCGTAAGATTTCGCAATCCTATCCCTATCAGAGTCGTCCCTTTTTTTAAACAACTGTGTATAATTTCGATAATTCCCCCTTTAGAATAGCTCGAGTCCAGTGACATAATCTTCATAAAAACCTCTACTTTGAACCTTCTGAGTAAGAGAATACAAGTGACGACATCTTTAGCGTCGAAAGAGAAGTTCCACATCTCTAGCTACATACTGAAAAGAACTGCGACATTCTGTCTCATTATTTGAGTTCACAATTCCTGTTTTTTATGATCTCCACAACAATCTAAATATATAAAACTAAGTCGGTCATATTGTTAGTTACACCATTTATAACTCAAGATGGGATGAACTGTTTGTTATGAAAGATTTTTTGTTGGATTCTTCTAAGGCGGGGTTAACATAAAATATCATAAAACCCTGAAAAATTGGATGAAATGGAAAAAAAATTAGAAATAATTTTCATTCTTGCGAATAACGCCAGTAGGTGTCGCTACGGTTATTAGTGTTTTCGTGAAAGTATTACATTTGATATTAATTCGATGAACTACAGTTTCTAATAATATTAACGCATCTGAGTTAATGTGTTATTACACCTATCTTTCTTCCGAACACTACGGAAAATTTCATGATGAAATGTTTTGAACAAATCCGCATTCTACTATTATCGGCAATGTAAACAATTACTGTGTATTTTGAGTTGCCTATCCTCGCCGATTCACAAAATGTTGTTCATCACAAGGTACTACAATGAAGGAATTGTAAAATATAAAAAAATAGTTACCTCTTAAATAAAGAGAATTCTTCTGATGAATGAATAATAATGTACAGGGTGATTGTTTATATTTTACTCAATAGCTATCTCAGTTGGTTGTGCTCTGGGAATTTTTTATTGAAAAAAAAAAATTTTTCCCCTGCTATTAGTAGGTAAAATAGAAATAATTGATGAGCGAACTCTAAATGTTTTTATTTGGAGCTGATATTTTCACAAAGGTCTTTTTTCGATACCCTGAAGATAATTTTGAAAACAAAAATAGTCGATTGAATCAGTCTAATATATAATATTGAAGTTCCTGTTTTATTTATCGATTGAGGCAGTACGAACTCTGCCGGGTCAGCTAGTTGAACAATATTCTCAATCTCAACAACTCCAAGAATAACCTTGTTGGGTACTCATAGACATAATCGCGTTAAAATTGAATAAAAATGGTTTCTTTACGTCTTCCTCGCTTTAACCCAAATAGACCTACCGTTCCGTATGAAGAACACCTATCTGAAAGTTTTCTCTTCATGCTAAAAAAAAAAGAAACAAAGAAGGCGTCAATATAAACACATAAATTAATGCTTTCTTCAACACTGAATATAACCTACAAAGTGCTCCAGTATTCAAATTCACTTTAGAGCCATGTTAACTTCATAAATATATCAATTGTTGCAATACCTCATTTTGTCCGGTGGTGTATTTTTTTCATATGTATTTATTTCATCGCGTTTTCGAATAAAATAATTATATCTATGGTCGGATGAATCATATAAGAGGCGAATTCATCTTCTCCATTATTTCAAATCCTGATTTTTGCTACGTAAATGAAGGCGTTCTTTTATCGGAACGGTAAGATTATCACCTACTCTACTATATTACCTGAATATATTGTTATATTTATTGGAAAAATAATCTGACTCTGCATGAGATACTACATCATGCAGATAATCTGGATATTATTTCAGAACCACCTGATAGCAAAATTTTGTTCTGCACATAATTCAATAGTTTTCTGTAACTGAAATAATATCATTGACCAACCAAAATTCATGCAACATTAGTTGCATGATCCCGTAAAAACATGAGTTAGAATCGTATTTCGACAAGGACAAAAATTGTATTTCCCACTTCTTGCACACTGCTTTGACATGGTTGTCCAAAACGCAGAAATAGTAACAAACTAGACTAGCTATCATCGCAACGAGATTGCTGGAAACTAATAGAAAAACAACAAAAACAGGACCATCCAAGCAATCAAAGAGTTTACATCAATCTTTAGGATGGGTCAGAGTAGACCATCTGATTGTTCACCAGAATAAAATAAAAAAATTGTGAGGTGTGGCATAAAAACCAATATTTTATAAGTATAAAATAGTATAACATCCGAAAAATTGCTTCAATAATTACGACATATTATAATTCAATGTTCATTTTTCATAGAATGAATTTTAGTAGCTCAAAAACCTACCGTTCTTTTAAAAGAACATCACAAATTTTAACTTTTCGTGAAAAATAAGTACAGATCAAGATGAAAAATATGAAAAGGCTCAATTTAAAACATAATCTGACACAATTCTCATTGAAATAAAAGAAAAAAAATTTCAGGTCTATTTGGGTTAAGATTGAAAGACAAAATTAAGGGACGTAAACAGAAAAGCCCGTGTGTGGGACCCCCATGCGGCGTTGCCATATTTCTGTGTAAGGGACGATTCTGGCAAGGTACTTGCACTTACGTTTGGAATCGACCAAACAGGCACACCTCCATTAACCATAACCCATTCATCATTATCTTGTATGATCCGACCGACTATTATAGGTGTACGGTGACGTCAGGTGGTCGAGATAAGGCCACGGTATCTCCGCTGCTCCCCGCCACGCCGCCTCCGAACCGTTCGAAAGTCTCCTGATCGACGTCGGCCAATAAAAACCGAGACAGGGAACGGATAAACATAGCGTACAGAAGTTACGCTTTCTGTTTTTGTCCGATTGCGCTCAAAGTTCTCGCGATTCCTGGCTCGTGTTTTGGTCGCGCGATTGGCCAACGGCCTGCCACGCCGTCACGTTGGTCCAATTCGGACAGCGACCTTGGGGACTTGTCCGATACCCCGTTGCAGTGTTGCATTTCCGTGTTTCGCCCCCTTGTATCCGGGGTTTTAGGGAAATCTATGGTTCGCTTTTTTCGCAACGATGGGGCTGTTAGGATGTGATCAACTTTCTGGAATTACAGTTTTTCATTGGTTCTCTGGTAATCAAAGGCATTAGCAAGAATACCAAGATCTCTGCATTTTCAGGGGCCTAACTCTCATCGTATATTCAGTTGACGTCATTAAAGAAAAACAATAACTGATCTAAACTCATCAGAAACTCGCACAAGATAAGAATTCTTTCAATGTCAAAGTGAGAAAGACGTGAAGCAACTATTTTCATTCAGTTTTTCTCGATTATCTCTTCGACTACCAACACGGCTATTCTTGGAGTTGTTAAGATTGAGAATATTATTATTATTATTATTATTAAACTACAATAAAAGTGGAGGTAAAACCTATGCACTCAATACAGAAACTTGAATATACAGTGGAACTTCCCTATAACGAATACGCTAAATCCGCAAAAAAATTTCGTTATATAGAAATTTCGTTATGCAGAAATTTTTTTTTATTGTGTCAAGTGTCAAAAAAAGCAACGTTCACTTGCATTTTTTTTATTTGAATACATTATACATAATTTACTTAAGCACTTCCTTCTGGACATTTTCGCACTACTTTTTTATTTACGATCAGAGAAAAACTGAAAACTGAACAATCTGTATAGCCTCCTGTTTCAGAAGGAACTCTCCGTCCGTCGTAATGGTTTAGTTTATGATCGGGATTTATTACCTACGTCCGACAGAATTACGGAAAAAACCATCCCTAAGTATACTCTGGGAAAAACCTTCTTACCAATACGCATTTAGAGAGTGATTTTCTTGGAATAATTCGTTATAGAGAGAATTCACTTCGTTTTAGAGGGTGTTTTTAACAGGGTATTTGGTTTCAAGGTGCAATGACAGATACGAAATTCGTTGTACAGAGACATTCGTTGTAGAGACGTTCGCTGTAGGGAAGTTTCACTGTATATACATATACAGATCGTGGATGCTAGCAGAAAAAATTCGTACTGCCTCAATCGATTAATGAAACAGCAACTTTAATACACTCCCTGTCAATAAATTCCGGACAGGCCAAATTTTTGTCAAATTCAACACCCTGTATCTTTTTTCGTGGTTCTCCGATTTTGTTGAAATTTTCACCATACCTGTAATTCATCCGTTTTACAGGATGAAACAAAACCTTGTTTTGTATTTTGTACCCTTCATTTCTTAACACCCTGTGGTGAATTTGAGGCGGAAAATTCGATATCATTCAGTTTTAATTTGAAGTTTGACCCTTTTTTAACAAATTGTTTTTTGATTTACGTTAGTATCTGCTTTAAATAAAAGATACACATTTTTAAAGAAAGTGTTACATTTTTTCAATTTTTATAACAATTTAAAACATTACAAAACCTTATCGACTAGTTAACATAAACAAACATCTGAAAATTAATTACGTGTATTTCCCCTCGCTTTCTCATCACTTTTACCATTCGACGTGACATACTTTCAATGCATTTACGAATTACTTCTGAGGGAAGCAACAATTTCTGTTAATGCAGAACAATGCTAGGCCTCACGTTGGACGGGTTGTAACAGAATACTTCGAAGAGGCGAATATTCAACGATTCGTGTGGCCAGCAAGAAGGCCGGATTTAAATCCAAATGAACATGCATGGGATATGCTCTTTGAAAATGTGTATCTTTTTTTTTTGAAGCAGATACTGACGTAAATAAAAAAACATTTTGTTAAGAAAGGATCACACTCCAAATTAAAACTGAATGATATCGAATTTTCCGCCTCAAATTCACCACAGGGTGTTTAGAAATGAAGGGTACAAAACAAGGTAGTGAAGGCACATCTGCTCAAGGTTTTGTTTCATCCTGTAAAACGGATGAATTACAGGTATATTCTCAAAGTAAATCTCAAGTTAATATAACAAGACCCAATACTATATGTGGTGAAAATTTCAAAAAAATCGTAGAACCACGAAAAAAGATACAGGGTGTTGAATTTGACAAAAATTTTGCATGTCCGGAATTTATTGACGCGGAGTATATTTAAATAAACTATTATGGTATAATACCTTGGAAGTAGACATAAAATTGTCCTGTACAATATGTGTTGTGCCAAACGATGTCGTCTGGAAGCTGTTATATTTTTGAATGTTGACCAAGTGTTCAGAATCATTTCCTATCCCAGAAACTAAAGAGCGTAAGGGATCTGTCTGGTGCTGGGACCAATTGTGGCAATTGGCAATTGGATAAGATAGCTGATTCGAAAAGTTTTGTTGCGCTTAAGAGATGAATAAAGTTGCACTTACCATTGGTTTTTCTTTAAGAAGGAAATATATTAGGTGAAATACAAAAAATACAACGAAAACGAGAGAATCTATATTTTTTAAACACTGCTGAAATTAACCTCAATAAAGTATATATATTTGAAATCAGAAGAAAGTGCTCTACCGATTAGAAAAATAAAATATAGGGTGTACCCTTTAAAAAACAAAAGTTTCAGGTCTTCGATGCCTTAATTAATTTCTTAGTACTGAATTATGAATGCCCATGAAAAATATTTCAAATTTGCCCATCCAAACGTTTTTGTACGACCAATATTAACTGAGATAGCTATTGAGTAAAATATAAATAATCACCCTAGACATTGTTATTCATACATCGGAAGAATTCTCTTTATTTAAGGGGTAAAGAGGCAACTTTTTTTCATATTTTACAATTCCTTCATTGTAGTAGGTACCTTGTGATGAACAACATTTTTAGTTTTTTTCCCCGAGAATGCGAGAATAAATAGGGCAGATCGCTGATTGTCCATTGCTCGGTCCATTGTGAATAGGCGCGTATAGGCAACTCAAAATACACAGTTATTGTTTACATTGCCGATAATAGTGGAATGAGGATTTGTTCAAAACATTTCATCATAAAATTTTCCGTAATGTTTGGAAGAAAGATAGGTGTAATAACACATGGAATAAGATGCGTTAATATTATTAGAAAATGTAGTTCACCGAATTAATATCAAATGTAATACTTTCACGAAAACGCTATCAACCGTAGCGACACATACTGGAGTTATTCGCGAGAAAGAAAATTATTTTCTATTTTTTTCCATTTCATCAAAATTTTCAGGGTTTTATGGTATTTTATGTTAACCCCGCCGTAGAAGAATCCAACAAAAAATCTTTCATAACAAACAGTTCATCCAATCTTGAGTTATAAATGGTGTAACCAACAATATGGCCGACTTAGTTTTATATATTAAGATTGTTGTGGCGATCATAAAAACAGGAAATGTGAACTCGAATAATGAGAGAGGATGTACGCAGTTCTTTTCAGATTTTGTCTTTGAGAGAATTGGTTACTAATGATATAAAATAAGGCTCTTCTCTCTATGACAAAATCTGATTTCATTTACCAGCCTCATGGTAAAAGATCTGAATTGAAAATGGTATTTGAAAGTAGATTCCACCCGAATCCAACATTCCTATGTTGAACATCCGCAAAGATAATTTATCATTCGCTTATTTGCTAATTGTAATGTAATTGGTGTCTGAAACCGGTCTGCCACATATAATTTTTTTCGGCGCAACTTATTGATCCTAAGGTATCATTAATGAGATTAATTTCCCCGTACCAGTAATAGCGTATTAACAAATTATCCTTGATGTAATGATTGAAAAAAATTGTTGAATTGCGAAAAGTAACGCTTATAAATGCATATGAGTTATTAGAAAGTTTTCGTGGAATTAAAGTCCTCAATATGTAATTTGTAAGGACATTTCCTACATAAACCATTTTTATGTTATTCCACAATCGTAGTGGCTGTGTGTTGTATTCTGCATTACCATTTGTCCATGATTTAACATGTAGGATAGCGTAGTTTGAACCATTCTCTTTGGTGGTCAGGGGGCCATTTCTCGTGACCTGAAAATTTACATATTTGTCCATATTTTGTGGGGGGTACACCATTGTTTCCTTCTTGAACTGACTGATTATTCGATAAGTATGGGTTGATCTTCTAATATCCGAATGACTTCTTATGTCATTTTATCAACCGACCTTTTAAGATCTGCCTCATAAAGTGTTTCATAGAAACTTGATTGTTCCATCAAAAAATATTTATAAAGGAACTGATCAAAGAAATTTCAACGAATCTCCACTGTATCGAATGAAAATGAAATTTCACTGGTTCACTTTCATATTATACAAGATTGTTTTTTCTCTGGCAGATAGTGGACTGGTTGGAGATAAGGATATTTTGGCTTACGTTCAATTGGTAGAGATCACGCCAAATAGGTCAAGGTGTGACTTCTGGTTACCATTCGAGCTGCTAGCAACGTACAATTATCTCTTAATTCAACACAATTAAGTCGTTACTTCGCTATCATATTCTCAACCTGTTTCTGTCGTTTGCCCAATTGTTCTCCACCTAGTTGGAAAGCTTGATTTTTGTTGCGACGTTGTTTGCTTTTGTTTCGTGACGAAACTAACAGTTTTCGTCTTTCTTATCTCTTTCATTAGCTTTACGTTTTACTACAGGAAAATGGAACTTGCTAACTACATCGTTCAATGACCTCTAGGACAACTCAGACATGAAATTGAATAATGAATTGAATCGAAATGAAAGAATGAACTTATTGAACACTTATCCAAGAATGATTTTTGTTTAATGTTCTGATTCGTTGAATTTTGTTCAATATTCAGGTGTTTTCAAGAAGTTATTGTGGGATTAACCTTTGATTTTCCATTAGTAGATTTTTTTAAAAGATGAGATTTGTATCAAATTTCATGATTATAAAACTCAGCTTGGAAATAGACGATTGCTGTTGGGCCCCACTAGATGCCTTCGAATAGTTTCCCAAAGCGTTATGCTTCTTTTCTTTTTCCCCATCCAATATTCAACTGCGTTTGAGGTTCACGTGAGAGAAGAATTCATAAACCGGCGTATATTCAGAGAGCGTATACCTTCGTAGCTATAAAACGGGTGTAATTAAAAACAGTAAATCTACGTCAGCTCACGGTATGAGTACTCTGTCTCGAGCGCCATGTTTGGTTAGCTTTTTTAACTCGAATCAAAGCTTTAGGCCTTTTCTAGAAATCCAGTTTCCAAGAAGGAACGAAAAAATTCTTGTTCTCTTTTCATAATTCGAAAGTTCGGTCTGAGGGTTATGATGATAGTTTGAATGAAGTTGGATTAACAGTATGTACCAAAACATAGGCTGATAAAAAGAACATTAATTTCTTTTATAGTTCATCAACGAAAAACATAAAACAGTTATACCCTAGTATCAACATCTACGTAACGAAATTCAGGTACTAGATTCAAAAACACCAAAAACTCATTAGTTGTAAAAATAAAATATTTTTTCAGTTCAATACAGAATGTGAAGAGCAACTATCAAGTGTATCAGTTATTCAACGTTTAATAATTTTTTCAATAGAAACGATCGTTTGTAACGAAATAACCAACTTGTTCAATGGATTCACGATAAATCGAAGGAAGCAATTGCAGTAAAAGTAGACTGTTGCTTGCAATTTCTCTGGGTTATTACTTTCCATGACTGCGATACATTCACAGCATCCTCTCGAATCGAAACCACGATACAAGTATAGAAAGTTGGAGTGTCCGAGAGTTTAATTTTAGGAATTCTGTTTACCGAACATTGATTACTTCGAGTGTTGTGCAAGTTTGAAATTTGAACATTTTCATTTTGAAGGTGAAAAATTTCAAAATCGGGAAAACTGGAATTATTTTACCGTCATCAGATAGATTGACCTCGAAAACTTGAATTTCGAATGCAAACTCGAATGAATCGGATTCAGTTTTCACGAAGAAAAAAAGTTGTTTTTTCATTTTTCATTTTCGAGTTGACTTCAAAGGGCTGTACTGACAACGCTATGTGTGACAGTGAGCCACTAGGTATATTTTCTGAATCTGCTCGACCGGTTCTAGAACCTCCATGCACAAAAATTACCCTAACCCTCCTGGGTTGCGTGTGAGAATGCGAAATATAGCGTTTTAGGGGGGTTCTACCCCCTACGATTTCTTCGGCCAAAATTTCAAAATTTCTTATTGCGTTTTTGTGTTAAAATTATAGTGCTGTCCCCACTGATTTATTTTCTGCTAACCAGACATCACTCTGACGCGAAGAAGTCAAGATATGCAAGTTTGAAAATTTTCATTTTGAGGGTGAAAAATTTCAAAATCTGGAAAACTGGAATTATTTTATCTTTATCAGATAGGTCGACCTTGAAAAACTGAATTTCGAATGCAAGTTGTTTTTTCATTTTTCATTTTCGAGTTGACGAATGCGAAATATTCAAAATTTTTATTGCGTTTTTTTGTGTTAGAAATGAAGCGCTGGCACCACTGATAACCTTACTGAAACCCTGGCTGATTCGGGTTCCACTGAACAGATCTTTTGATCTTCTTCGCCACACTCAATCGTCCCACTGTATCTCAGCGTCAGCTCTCGCATCAGCAAGCAATGATGCATTCAAGAAGCTCGCGACAGACGTTAAGCTCTCTATTTTCGATCTTCCTTTCCCCGCTTTTCGCATAGTAAAGGCCCGTCTGAAATAGCCACTAGAAAGGTCATCAACACGTGAACCTTATTCCCATACGTTTCTTCGTTAATTCCTTCATGCACTCATATATTCTCATAACAATTATCGAAATAGGTTCATTCGATTGCCTACCATGTTCTGCAGGTTCCTCCTCAATTGGTTCAATGGAACAATGAACTCTCACTGGTTGTCAATCAGAGTGTGATGAATGGTGTTTTACGAGGTCCATTTGTCAGTCGATTGATTCTTAATAGAGGTGTAATATCAACCTTTGGAGCTTTCACACGGTATGTGTTGAGCAGTTCTTTAATTGCTCGTGAGTACGTGATTTGATAATATTGAAGGCTGGATGAATGAACTCCTTCCAAGATTACGAGGAAATTGTCTTCGACGTCTCTTCAAATCTAAATTAATTTCATAAATGCAATGCTGCAAAAGTAATTTTCTCTATTTCAGTATCGTAATGTCTTCATTACAGTACTAAAAGTAGTGCTGTAATGGAACTTATTACAGCATTGTTTTCAGTTATATTTTTCGTTTTATGGTTGACAGTACTGACCTCAGTACTGACCTCCGATCGAATCAATGGCGGTATTCTGCTTTTTCTCTGTAAACTACGAATCTGTAGCGTACGATTGATTTGTAATTTATCTATGGATCTGTATGTGGCTGACTTACAGATTCGTAAATTATGACATTCTGAAAGTTTTTCTGTAACTCTCGTATTAGAAGTATCAATTTTGAACTACTCCCTAATAAGATCGTAACTACTCCGTAATAAGATCATAAAATTGAATTTATTTTACTATCATTTTGGCTCGTAAGTATTGATTATTGGATATATTTATGTTCAATTCGTGTTCGTTACAACGGGAAAGAGAAATTTACAACCGAAGTACAAAGATGAATTACAAAAGTAGTTGAGTTTAGTAAAGTATTTTATATTCTCTGACTAAAACAAATCATTCAACATAACCTCACAATATACCTTTCGATATGTTTCCGCTCACCTGTAAGCTACAGAATTATAGAAAGCGTCGAGAATCGTAATTGTCGTGTCAACTTATGAAAAGTTACAGATTCGCTTACAGATGAAAGCAGAATACCGCCATTGTTTTAGAATATACTGTTAACATTTATTCCAACCTCTGATGACCATATTTCATACCTTTCCACTCGCCCTAGCATTTAATCATAATCTCAACTGGAAATTATTCACGTACACCCCCAGGCAATATATCTTCAGATAACATTCGCAAACAAAATCCCATGGAGATGACCGAGGATGTTTGGCTTCATCAGGCGTACGTACCCCGTTGTCCCGAGTCGAGCTACGCTCGTGTTTATCCAAATTGTTAACCCTTTACGCAAATACCCCGAGAGGACGTCCCAACGTTAATTATACAAGGTGCACCTACAATCTACGATTCACACGGAATGTTTGTCGTTGGTCCGTACGTTATGAAAGTTCGTCAACCTTCTCGCACCGTCTTTGCGTTCCGAATTATGTTGATTTCAACGGTACGACGAAGTTATCTCTCAACTGAACGTTGGAATCGGTATTCACTTTATGCCAGACTGGAGATTATTGAAACATAGATGAATTCAAAATAGTAATCATCGAAATGAATACCATTTTCAATTCCCAGGCTCAGAGATCTTTTATCATGAGGTTGGAGAAATGATATTAGATTTTGTCACTGAGATGAGAGATATACCGGTTTCGGCCTTGTTGAGCCTCATCGGTATCCCGCACATCTCAGGACAAAATCTTCATAAAAAACTTCAGAATTTATAGCAATTGGTTTTGAAGTAATGAGTAAAATATTACAAAGTACTAAGGTGGTGACATCCAATTGCGTCAAAATGAAGTTTCACATCTCCAATCAAATGCAAAAAAAGAAATCTGTACTTCCTCTTTCACTGAATGAGATTTTAGCAGTGGCTCTATTCAGGGCCCGCTTGCTAGTTTCTCAAAGTGATGGAAACGCAAGCGGGCCCTGAATAGAGCCACTGCTAAAATCTCATTCAGTGAAAGAGGAAGTACAGATTTCTTTTTTTGCATTTGATTGGAGATGTGAAACTTCATTTTGACGCAATTTGATGTCA
The DNA here is from genome assembly GCA_038502775.1 of Hippodamia convergens. Taxonomy (NCBI): domain Eukaryota; kingdom Metazoa; phylum Arthropoda; class Insecta; order Coleoptera; family Coccinellidae; genus Hippodamia; species Hippodamia convergens. The sequence continues at coordinate 9,149,350 of CM076612.1, read as the reverse complement.
CCACCTTAGTACTTTGTAATATTTTACTCATTACTTCACAACCAATTGCTATAAATTCTGAAGTTTTTTATGAAGATTTTGTCCTGAAGATGTGCGGGATTCTGATGAGGCTCAACAAGGCCGAAACCGGTATATCTCTCATCTCAGTGACAAAATCTAATATCATTTCTCCAACCTCATGATAAAAGATCTCTGAGCCTGGGAATTGAAAATGGTATTCATTTCGATGATTACTATTTTGAATTCATCTATGTTTCAAAAATGTTCTCGATGTGCCTTCGTAAAGGCAACGAATTTTCTTTTTCTGGAGATTATTATTTCTCTATTTCAGTATCGTAATGAGTTCATTACAGTACTAAAAGTTCGAATCAAATCAATTCAAATTCCGTGATCTGTCAAATTTCGTATGTCACACCAACTGCCAAGAAACAAAACAAAAGTCACTAATCTGAATTTTCATTTGAATTTCGAGAGGTTTTCACAAAACTTGACTGAAATAGAGAAAATACCGTCTAATACCCGTTGCAGAAGGCAATTCCAACACTCATGCTATCGAAAACTCGCTCCTTCGTCGCTCGTTTTCGAACTTCGCATTCGTGTTGGAATAGGAGCTCATTCTGCAACTTGTTTTAGAATATACTATTTCATGACTGTCAAAATGAGGGATTTTTCTTCACCTGCAAGACATCATTAATATATTACGTACAAGCTCATACCCACGGCTCCGCTCGCGTTATATTTCAATTTAAGACGGTACTGATAGGTTTGCATCCCCACATTCATAACCCCGTATCGAAGGAGAGACAGCACGTGTATACATAACGAAACGATGTCGCGTATAATTTCTTGCTCAAATTCACACTCGTTCAACCTACTGTAACTTTCAAAGTATCCATTAGAAAACTCTACTGTAAAAAACATTTTTCATCAGGAATAAATGCCGCAGATAACAGTCACAATTATTTTTATATTCATGCATTCCATGCCAGTCAAAAGCCCTCTTCAAATTGACCATTATTTTGGATTGAATTGAAAATGCTAAAAACGGCTATCGTGGGTTGTCTTCGGCAGTTAGACATATTCCGTTTTCTTTGATCTTTTCAAGCACTACAAAATTGTCTCTGACCATGTTTCTCTATCTCTTATAGTTTACGCAGCGTCGCCCGTAAAAACCGGAAAGTACCGGAATTTTTCATGAAAAATCGATATTTCTTTTTATTTCTTCGTTATATAGAGACGAACCCAACATGAATACCTCCAAAAAAATCTCTACAATATTATAATAATAGTGAAAGTTTCATCAAAATCGGTCATCTGGTTCCTGAGTCCATAGAAGACAAACAAACACACGGACATTCACATTTATAATATTAGTATGGATAACCCCGTTAATCCGAACAAACGAAAACAAACCCTGTTCTTCTTGTTCAAAATACAAATGAATTTTCTGTTTCTTTCTTTTTCAATCAGTAAATGTCAATTTCCAACACAATATTAAAGAAAAAGAGAGATTGGTCAAAGACATTCCAATTTTTAAAATGTTCAGTAGTTGCATTTGTATAAAAATTTTATTAAATACGTAGCGCACGAGTATATTGACGATGGACGTTATTGGGTTGTTTCCTAGTTTATATAACTTGTTTTTTTAAACGACGATTGTTGTTCCTAAAAGCAAATTATACAGCTCCACAAGCCGCTGTAAAATCATTTGAAACCCAATAACGAATCGATCCAATAAAAATCAGTATGATACATTTCGTCAATCTGGTCGCCTTCTTTCTTGAGTTTGGTTCTTTGTATATGCTTCATGAACGTTCTTATTTTGAAATAGAGTCAGTTGATGAACGGCCAAGACGTAAATCAACAAACGCTAAGTCTAATAGGGCCATCGGAATGTTACAGGGTGGCCCAACTCAAGTTGTTGTAGCGAAAAGGCTCCAATTCAGCCAAAGTGTGATATCTCGACTTAGAAATAGGTTCATAGAGACAGGTTTCATGTTGGAAAGACCAAGGTTAGGTGGGCGACGAAAAACAACACCTGCTCAGGATCGTTTCATCACTGTTTCGGCGAGAAGAAGGCATACATCTACGTGTAGAATGCTCCGGAATACTCTTCAAACTGCAGATGGGGTCCAAGTTTCCATCGAAACCATCTGACGACGTTTGAGAGAGGTTAATCTAGGTTCTAGACGTCCATCAAGAGGAGTTCCATTAACACGTGACCATAAGCGTCGAAGACTGGAATGGGTGAGGCAACATATCAATTGGAAGGATCAATGGCATAGTGTCCTTTTCACTGATGAATCCAGATATGGACGATTTTCGAATTTTCGAATTCTCGAAGAATAGGGGTGTGGACAATCCCACGCATACCCCGTAATCGTCGCTATGTCCAAGAAGTCCATACATTCTGAGGGCGTAGTGTTATGGTATGGGCCGGGATATGTTTCAACGGACGCACAGATCTACACATTTGTCCTGGGAATATGACCGCCTTACACTATAGGGAGCATGTCATTGATAATGTTTTGCCAAATTTTGACGCTGCTATTGGTGAATCTTTTCAATTTCTAGACGATAACGCTAGACCGTACCGTGCAGCCATAGTTGAGAATGCTCTCGAGGAGCTTGGTATTCCACATTTACCAATACCTCTGCACTCACCAGATTTGAATAGCATAGAACATGCATGGGATATGCTCCAAAGAAGATTAGATAATCATCAACCTACCCCAAAATCCTTAAATGATCTGAGAGAGCTTCTGCCCCGGTTATGGAACCAAATTATTCAAGAAATGTTCAAGAACCTCGTGTGTAGTATGCAAAGAAGATGTCAAGCTGTTATTGATGCCCTTGAAGGCCATACATTGTATTGATAGTCTTAAAATGCTTGAATTCTCTGGGAATAAAATTTCGTTATTTTACTCTATTTTTCTTAACCACCCTGTGTACGCTGTAGACGTACAGGCTAAAATTAACTTTGTTTCCTGCAACTTGTAATCATATTAATATGAATTTTCATCACGAAATCTCATTTAAAGTATATATTTCTGCAATTGAAGTCAATATCCCTAACTCATGTGGAGCAGTTTATATAAGATCAGAGGGAAGGACAATGGAGAGTTCGGACTAGCGGATTAACAAAACTCTTCTGTACTCACAGATTTGCCAGACCATTTTATTTTACTAATCTTTACCTCCTTCACTAGCACTATCTTTTCCACTGAAAAAAAACCAACCCCTAAATATGTATAAATATCGCTCAGATTTACAATCCGAACAATTCTTCTTGTCTATGTTTGCTGACTAGGATAGTAAGTGTCGAAAATCAACTCCTGGATTAAATTGCTGTTTTTACGCTTATATCTTTGACAACTCAGACCCCACGTTGGACCAGTGATAAGATCAGTGAGGGACCTCCGAATTGGCATCATGAACGAACGTTTTCTCTTGTATACAGCAGTATACCACCCTCCGAGAGGTCGTTACTGTCTATTCATTGCGCGAGACAATAATAATAGAGTTCGAAATAGGGGGTGCGGTTTTTGGAGTGTCATCTTCCCCCAGTTTATTTGTTTTCAAACAGATGTCGTTTTTTCTCTCGCTGCCACACTGCCGTTTGAAGTCGCTTTTTAATGGGTATGAAGAGTGATTTAGGACGTTGGGGATTCGAGTGTTGAATCGAAATTTAACAGTCGATATATCACTGTAGAGGTGTGTGATCTTAAGATTGGAACTGGCTATTAGGACCGGTTTTACAATCGAAAGTTAACCTTTATGGTTAGGTTACCGGCACTCGATGGTTAACTCGTACCTGGCGTTTTACAATAATTTTACCGATAGAGGTTTCGTAACTATAGTCCGTTTCAAAATGATTGTCATCAGAGCAAGCCATGGAATTCCAGCCGGGGCTTTATTTCTAGTTACAAAAAGTAACTAAAAATTTCTGTGGGTTCATCATAGATTGAAATATATCAATATAACCTATAAAATGATTGAATATATTTTTCAAGGCAAATAAATTTGAAGATTTTTTTTTTGGAATAATATTATTTTCGTCATTGTTGGACACATTTTCAAACTCAGCTTCAATTACAAAAGAGATGATGACTAAAATATACACACCCACACTATTTCGCTGTAGATCAAGCATGGGAATTGGAAATTCAGGATTGATAATAAAAATAGCGTGGAATACTTCAACAAGAAATCTTGGAGGCTTTCGAGGAACTCCAATGTAGAGATATCATTCATTAAATAATCAAGGATAACTAAAAGTTCGTTCTCTATGAAGACTCTTCCGCAAATTTTGGAATCTTGATTACTATCGAAAATTCAGCCAAGTTCTCACCCTGTGTCATTTTTTCTGAGTAGGTATTGAGGAAAAGAAAGTATAATGAAGCTGACATAACTTTATGATTCCATAGCCAAGTTGTTGAAACAAATAGACTATGTTTGTTGACAAATTGTGAATCATTGGAAGTGTGATATGCTATAAAATAGATCACTATTATTTGTATTTTTATTAATACTGTCTTTTTCATGTTTCATTAAATAATATACCAAATGTTGATTTTGATTAAAACTCTGTTACTTTTCAGGCAGTTCAAAAAATATGTACAAACTGATTTATTCATTGTTTCTGATTTTAGAAAGAATAACGTCGTATAATGTCTCTCTGAAGGTATAATCATGTGGAATAGGTTTCCATCCACTGCTCACTCCTGACCGTTAATGACTTGTCTTGCCTTCTTTTTCTCCAAAATTCATCTGAAAGTTCTAGGTGAAAACTGAAATTTGAGACTTATTTATTTAATCGAAAACACCTCGAACAAGTAAATGATTGTTACCTGAATAACTAGCAAACGCGATTAAAAGCAGAAACCTGCTGAATTGTTGAAAAACTCGCAATACCGACGAAAACTGCTTCACGTTTCCTTGTAGTTAGGCAGGGCGAGAGGTATCTTGATGAATTCCAGCCACTTTCAATTTGGTAATACTTGAGAAATATTCAAATTCAAAACTATTTTTTCGATTTAATCAAGAATATAAGCATACAGAAATAAATTCGAAAGGAGGTTAATTCAAACTCTGAAATGTCAAAACTTAGTGTTTTCAATCAACACCAACCTAAATCCTAGAACTCAAAAGTTACTGATGGGATATTACCAACATATTTTCGAGATTCCACAGCCGCCCGAGATGCCAATCATTTTGAAATGGACTATATGAGTTGAGTTTAAATTTTATTAAGTTGGTAGAAAAAAAATGGTTCTTTTGATCTAAATAGTAGGTCGGACGCATTAACGAATTTATAAGACGTCATATTCATCAAAAGATCTGAGGCGGCCAATTTCGAAAAAATTACGGACAAAGCAAAGTAAGCCTCTGAATTCAAAATTTCATTTTTATTTCAAATGATTTATTTTGTAAGTCTGAAGGGCTAAGCTCAATTGCCTTAAATACAGCTATTTATTTATTTTATTTTCAAGAGGAGTATCTAGAAGAACATGAAATAAAAATGAAGATCTCACGTCGAAAATTGGCATTGATGGATAAGAAATGTGCCTTGCAGAATATTATAATCGATGATTGATTTATACAAGAATATATTTAATGTTTATATTTCAGTTTAATAAATGTTTCCACAGTTTTGTCAATGCATACATGAGTTCAATTATTTCTGTTATTCAATCTATTGAATACATGTTTATGAAGGTATATCTAGTAGAAGTACTTGTATTATGCCTTTGATCGGGAAATTCTGAAAGATCAACATTTGTAGTGAATTCTACAGCGGCTTCTTCTTCATCATTGACTGGAGGTCAGAAGGTGTCCTTGGATTTGCTAAAGGTGCAATTAAATAAGGCTTAATTCCATAGCCACTATCTCCTACTAATTACACTGTGAGGAAAATCCCCTCTTTCCATAGAATTTCGAAAAATATGGCTATCGTTAGCTCAACCTGGCCATTTAGCAACGATGTTCCTAATTTTAATACACGGATCAGCTACTGTTTGTACATTCAAGGAAAAAAAATTTTTACGGTTCCTGAATAATTCGGCTTGATCACCTCCTGGCGATTGAATATTTATATGAGTGCATTCAATAGCACCTATGCACCTTGGAAAACTGACAATACTTAAGAGTATTGATAGCTCTAGTTACACGTCTCACAACCAAACTTGCAGTTGCTTTGCTGACACCAGCAAAATCTCCATTACATCTCAAGAATGATCCAGAAGCATAATAGTTTGTGAGTACTTATAAAAGTATTGCATTTTAACTACCTTCTAGTTGGATGAGCTATCAAATGTTCTATTTGGCTGAGAATATCCAAAACGCATCTTTTCGATAATCTGAATCGTTTGAAAAAATCATCATCGTCGTAAATATCGAAATAATTTGGTCTATGACGGATCACCTTAGGTCTACGACATTGTTTAATAAGTCAATGGTCTACGATAATCCTCTTCATCACTGCTATAAGCGTTTAAATCATAACCCATTAAATCCATATTAACAGAAAATCTGAAGTGTAATTATCAACCAAAATAATTTTCGTATCGAAGAAAAACGAAACAACATTCGTTTTTAGGTTATATACATTTTCATTTTTGAATAATTCTATGGTTCTTGGATTAACTTCAGGTTTACCCACACTTTCTGTGTAGGTTAAGTTAACTGATAGTTAACCACGTTTCGTGCTATTGTAAAACGCCTAACCTGCAAAATTTCCTTAACCAAAAGTTAACCTTCGATTGTAAAACCGGGCCTTAAAGGGTTCATCTTTCCTTATCTGAGTTTCCTAGCATCTTAGATTGCAGCTTCCTGTGTTGAAACAATTCCCCAAGAGATGAAAGCTCTTTTGGGGTGGCATGCCATTATCTTAATGCATATGGCCCATTCTGCTCGGCCACTAAGAAGAATTGGCAATTTGTCAAACTTCTCGGCGGTTAGACTAGGATAATCCGCGAGCAAACGTTACCAATAACCGAAGCAGCGGGACGAATCACCCCCAGAGGGCGCTGCAGTAACTCATCTGAATATAGTGCGCGACCGAATAAAATTACGTGTAATTTCCGGCTGTCAACAGGCCTCGAGAGGCGTCGTGATTTACAGCGTTCTGCCTTATCGGCCCTCTTGGCTGATATTCGATGTTCACTCCCACATGCCCGGCTTCGAAGTTATTGGAAATTGTGTTGCACACAATCATTCAACAGCTGAACCCATTTCTTTGATAATAAACTTCCCCTGAAGCAAATCTGACCACCAAAGAAAGAATTGTTTTAAAATTTTAATTTCCCTGGTCGTAATTTTTATTTTCCTTCAACAATCTCATTTATGTTCACCAACATCACAGTTTCTTTGATATTCAACTGATTGTATGCAAGATTTGGAAGAAACATGCTAGAATTTCCTTTATCAACTTTTATTACGGAAACATTAGACAGTACATATATATTCCCCAAAGTAATGTGACACCGTACAGACCGTTTTAATCGGTTTCCAGAAATAAGATATCACCACAATCATTAAGTGTTACGTTATCGAGTGGAGAAAAAAATCTTAAGAACTTCTTGGTCTAAAATAGGATCGTCAGTTCATTCACTATTACCTTAGTGTAACTGAAGTATGTCCCTTTTAATAGATTGAAGTTTTGAGTGAGGGGAGTCCTGACTAAAATAGCGTTGACTCATCTAGTGTCTGTCACATCCTGTGAATATCGACAAATGCAACAAATATTTGTCTATTGGAATACAGGGGTTGGTTAATTCAAGCTCATATGCTTCATTTCTCTTATAGTTGAAACTCGTTTAATCTAGATATAGATATAGACTTACACATGAAGAATTTAATTTTTCACCTCTAACAGCCGATCAGAAAAGCGACCGGTGTGAACTTGGCAGACCGTTTCCAGCGGCCTCCAGCGGCCAGTTTGGCGAAAGCACCCGAACGGCGGGGTCAGTGGCGTGCAGGTCGATCGAAAATTATTAACTGAAATCTGTCAAAATTCGATATCTCGGAGAATATATGTTCGAGCATATTGGTATTTCGTGTTCTAGATTATAATTCGAATATCGATATTACCAGAAGTCTATCGACTTCCCGTGGGAGCACGGGCTAGTTTATACAACCTTTAACTTTGAAAAATTCATATCTCGGAAACTATTCTTCGGAACACATACAGATTTTGCATGTGGGTTAATCATATCGATACTAATCACCACTGAAAAAATGATCGACTTCCCGTGGGACGGAGGGGTTGTTTTTTCAACCCTTAACTTTGAAAAATTCATATCTCGGAAACTATTCTTCGGAACACACACAGATTTTGCATGTGGGTTAATCATATCGATACTAATCACCACTGAAAAAATGATCGACTTCCCGTGGGACGGAAGGGTTGTTTTTTCAACCCTCAACTTTGAAAAATTTATATCTCGGAAACTATTTTTCGGAACACATACAGATTTTGCATGTGGGTTAATCATATCGATACTAATCACCACTGAAAAAATGATCGACTTCCCATGGGACGGAGGGGTTGTTTTTTCAACCCTTAACATTAAAAAATTCATATCTCGGAAACTATTCTTCGGAACACATACAGATTTTGCATGTGGGTTAATCATATCGATACTAATCACCACTGAAAAAATGATCGACTTCCCGTGGGACGGAGGGGTTGTTTTTTCAACCCTTAACTTTGAAAAATTCATATCTCGGAAACTATTCTTCGGAACACATACAGATTTTGCATGTGGGTTAATCATATCGATACTAATCACCACTGAAAAAATGATCGACTTCCCATGGGACGGAGGGGTTGTTTTTTCAACCCTTAACTTTGAAAAATTCATATCTCGGAAACTATTCTTCGGAACACATACAGATTTTGCATGTGGGTTAATCATATCGATACTAATCACCACTGAAAAAATGATCGACTTCCCATGGGACGGAGGGGTTGTTTTTTCAACCCTTAACATTAAAAAATTCATATCTCGGGAACTATTCTTCGGAACACATACAGATTTTGCATGTGGGTTAATCATATCGATACTAATCACCACTGAAAAAATGATCGACTTCCCATGGGACGGAGGGGTTGTTTTTTCAACCCTTAACTTTGAAAAATTCATATCTCGGAAACTATTCTTCGGAACACATACAGATTTTGCATGTGGGTTAATCATATCGATACTAAACACCACTGGAAAAATGATCGACTTCCCGTGGGAAGGAGGGGTTGTTTTTTCAACCCTTAACATTAAAAAATTCATATCTCGGGAACTATTCTTCGGAACACATACAGATTTTGCATGTGGGTTAATCATATCGATACTAATCACCACTGAAAAAATGATCGACTTCCCGTGGGACGGAGGGGTTGTTTTTTCAACCCTTAACTTTGAAAAATTCATATCTCGGAAACTATTCTTCGGAACACATACAGATTTTGCATGTGGGTTAATCATATCGATACTAATCACCACTGAAAAAATGATCGACTTCCCATGGGACGGAGGGGTTGTTTTTTCAACCCTTAACTTTGAAAAATTCATATCTCGGAAACTATTCTTCGGAACACATACAGATTTTGCATGTGGGTTAATCATATCGATACTAATCACCACTGAAAAAATGATCGACTTCCCATGGGACGGAGGGGTTGTTTTTTCAACCCTTAACTTTGAAAAATTCATATCTCGGAAACTATTCTTCGGAACACATACAGATTTTGCATGTGGATTAATCATATCGATACTAAACACCACTGGAAAAATGATCGACTTCCCGTGGGAAGGAGGGGTTGTTTTTTCAACCCTTAACATTAAAAAATTCATATCTCGGGAACTATTCTTCGGAACACATACAGATTTTGCATGTGGGTTAATCATATCGATACTAATCACCACTGAAAAAATGATCGACTTCCCGTGGGACGGAGGGGTTGTTTTTTCAACCCTTAACATTAAAAAATTCATATCTCGGGAACTATTCTTCGGAACACATACAGATTTTGCATGTGGGTTAATCATATCGATACTAATCACCACTGAAAAAATGATCGACTTCCCGTGGGACGGAGGGGTTGTTTTTTCAACCCTTAACTTTGAAAAATTCATATCTCGGAAACTATTCTTCGGAACACATACAGATTTTGCATGTGGATTAATCATATCGATACTAAACACCACTGGAAAAATGATCGACTTCCCGTGGGAAGGAGGGGTTGTTTTTTCAACCCTTAACTTTGAAAAATTCATATCTCGGAAACTATTCTTCGGAACACATACAGATTTTGCATGTGGGTTAATCATATCGATACTAATCACCACTGAAAAAATGATCGACTTCCCATGGGACGGAGGGGTTGTTTTTTCAACCCTTAACATTAAAAAATTCATATCTCGGGAACTATTCTTCGGAACACATACAGATTTTGCATGTGGGTTAATCATATCGATACTAATCACCACTGAAAAAATGATCGACTTCCCATGGGACGGAGGGGTTGTTTTTTCAACCCTTAACTTTGAAAAATTCATATCTCGGAAACTATTCTTCGGAACACATACAGATTTCGCATGTGGATTAATCATATCGATATTAAACACCACTGGAAAAATGATCGACTCCCCGTGGGAAGGAGGGGTTGTTTTTTCAACCCTTAACATTAAAAAATTCATATCTCGGGAACTATTCTTCGGAACACATACAGATTTTGCATGTGGGTTAATCATATCGATACTAATCACCACTGAAAAAATGATCGACTTCCCGTGGGACGGAGGGGTTGTTTTTTCAACCCTTAACTTTGAAAAATTCATATCTCGGAAACTATTTTTCGGAACACATACAGATTTTGCATGTGGGTTAATCATATCGATACTAATCACCACTGAAAAAATGATCGACTTCCCGTGGGACGGAGGGGTTGTTTTTTCAACCCTCAACTTTGAAAAATTCATATCTCGGAAACTATTCTTCGGAACACATACAGATTTTGCATGTGGGTTAATCATATCGATACTAATCACCACTGAAAAAATGATCGACTTCCCGTGGGACTATGGATACCCTTTATGGCATTCGGATGTGTGAAGTTTGAAGACTTCTTTGTAGTTTATATAAAAATATAAAAACAGATACTTCAGAGCTATATTTTCTACAAAATTATATTCCAAGTATGAAATCCGAAAGAGCATAACTTTCCCTAAACGATTAATGCTTATTGACATGATAAATTTGGCAAATTTGTGAATAAGAAAAAGGTCTAGTGGAACAGGTAAGGAGCAACCATTACTTGTAGATATCAAATAAGTGTCTGTTGGATCTACTTGAATATTATATGAATATGAGTTATTCCAAGTTATGGGACTATCGAAATAAAGCAATGGAAAAACAACCCCTCCGTCCCACGGGAAGTCGATCATTTTTTCAGTGGTGATTAGTATCGATATGATTAACCCACATGCAAAATCTGTATGTGTTCGGAAGAATAGTTCCCGAGATATGAATTTTTTAATGTTAAGGGTTGAAAAAACAACCCCTCCGTCCCATGGGAAGTCGATCATTTTTTCAGTGGTGATTAGTATCGATATGATTAACCCACATGCAAAATCTGTATGTGTTCCGAAGAATAGTTTCCGAGATATGAATTTTTCAAAGTTAAGGGTTGAAAAAACAACCCCTCCGTCCCATGGGAAGTCGATCATTTTTTCAGTGGTGATTAGTATCGATATGATTAACCCACATGCAAAATCTGTATGTGTTCCGAAGAATAGTTTCCGAGATATGAATTTTTCAAAGTTAAGGGTTGAAAAAACAACCCCTCCGTCCCACGGGAAGTCGATCATTTTTTCAGTGGTGATTAGTATCGATATGATTAACCCACATGCAAAATCTGTATGTGTTCCGAAGAATAGTTCTCGAGATATGAATTTTTTAATGTTAAGGGTTGAAAAACAACCCCTCCTTCCCACGGGAAGTCGATCATTTTTCCAGTGGTGTTTAGTATCGATATGATTAATCCACATGCAAAATCTGTATGTGTTCCGAAGAATAGTTTCCGAGATATGAATTTTTCAAAGTTAAGGGTTGAAAAAACAACCCCTCCGTCCCACGGGAAGTCGATCATTTTTTCAGTGGTGATTGGTATCGATATGATTAACCCACATGCAAAATCTGTATGTGTTCCGAAGAATAGTTTCCGAGATATGAATTTTTCAAAGTTGATGGTTGAAAAAACAACCCCTCCGTCCCACGGGAAGTCGATCATTTTTCCAGTGGTGTTTAGTATCGATATGATTAACTCACATGCAAAATCTGTATGTGTTCCGAAGAATAGTTCCCGAGATATGAATTTTTTAATGTTAAGGGTTGAAAAAACAACCCCTCCGTCCCACGGGAAGTCGATCATTTTTCCAGTGGTGTTTAGTATCGATATGATTAACCCACATGCAAAATCTGTATGTGTTCCGAAGAATAGTTTCCGAGATATGAATTTTTCAAAGTTAAGGGTTGAAAAAACAACCCCTCCGTCCCACGGGAAGTCGATCATTTTTTCAGTGGTGATTGGTATCGATATGATTAACCCACATGTAAAATCTGTATGTGTTCCGAAAAATAGTTTCCGAGATATGAATTTTTTAATGTTAAGGGTTGAAAAAACAACCCCTCCGTCCCACGGGAAGTCGATCATTTTTTCAGTGGTGATTAGTATCACATGATTAACACACATGCAAAATCTGTATGTGTTCCGAAGAATAGTTTCCGAGATATGAATTTTTTTATATTAAGGGTTGAAAAAACAACCCCTCCGTCCCACGGGAAGTCGATCATTTTTTCAGTGGTGATTGGTATCGATATGATTAACCCACATGCAAAATCTGTATGTGTTCCGAAGAACAGTTTCCGAGATATGAATTTTTCAAAGTTAAAGGTTGTATAAACTAGCCCGTGCTCCCACGGGAAGTCGATCGCCTTCTGGTAATATCGATATTCGAAATATAATCTAGAACACGAAATACCAATATGCTCCAACATATATTCTCCGAGATATCGAATTTTAACAGATTTCAGTTAATAATTTTCGATCGACCTGCACGCCACTGACCCCGCCGTTCGGGTGCTTTCGCCAAACTGGCCGCTGGAGGCCGCTGGAAACGGTCTGCCAAGTTCACACCGGTAGAAAAGCGTATCTATCCCTTACTAGAGGTTAACACGTCTACCAATCTCTCTGCAACCTTTTTTAGCCGCAGAAGCTAACCAGTAACAATTTCGACTTTATATAATATGTGGGTTATTAGGACCATCAAGTTTCATAAGGAATTTTTTCCGAAGCTCATCAACTTACTCTCGATGTTATCATTATGCAGATAATGACATGTGGTTATGCAAGAATTGTAGGGTAATCATTCGCATCAGCTCAATTTATCTTGTCAGGTTTGCAAATTTGTTACGTCTAATAGATTTCATGTTTGCATTACTTCCTCCTCCAATATTGGAGCACAGCAACAGTTTGTTGGGGAGGCAATAAATACACTGCACAAAAAAATTGACGCTCATTATGGAAATCTCAAATTTATTCTACAACTGAAGGTGTTCTCAATGATAATTATTTTTATCAGAATTATGCAAGAATACGTTATCTATTTTCAACGTTTTTCTTCAATATAGACGTTTTTTCCCAGCAGGAATGAATAAACATGATATGAAATATTGAATGTATCGGCTCCATTTTAAAATCAGTTGTTCTCGATCAATAGTTTTTCTTTGGTTTAATTTTCTACAATCGATCGCTATGCAACTCGAAACACGTTATTTGACCCAAGAGGAAAAATTTCGTACCACAATTGCTTGAAACAATCTTTATAGATTTTCTAAACAAATGAACAATCAAAATTATAAGAAGCTCAGCGTCCTTCTCAACATTATCCAAGAACCCATGAGACTGCTGAGCAAATTCAATAGCACTAGCTAGGATGAAAGGATCAGCATCCTCAGCAGGATGAGCTATTGCGCGATTTAACTTTGTGGTTTGGGGGAAAAGGGTTACGTTTTTATCACAATATGGTGGTCTACAACTCTTATTCTTGACATTCAGTTCTAAAGTTCGTAGTTTCTTAGGTATTTTACGTTTCATAGTGAAAAAATGTGTGTGGAAATTTGGCATATTTGAACGTATGATTTCTATTTGAACTATTTGTTCAAAAATAAATATCGTAATACTGTCTAGACGCAGAATTTAATGCTTAACATTTTTGAATACTATAATGTTTTTGATGAAGTGCGAATCAGCATAAAAACAGCTGCACATATCTATAAGTCTATATGTCGGCCACTTTTGGAATACTGCCACCCAATATACCTGTCATCAAATAAAACCACCAAGAAAATTCTCCAGATCGCAGAAACCACCTCTCTCAGAGCCATCACCAAAATGCGACATCCAATGAATGAACTCTTCAACCCCTCCAACAAACTTCTGTACGAAAAAAACAAATATCAAACCGATCGAACAACGCCTCAACGATCTGTCGACAAAATTTTCGCAGAAAGAAGAGAATATACAAATCTTGAGAGAATTTTGCACTAACAGGACCGAGAATACAAGTCCGCACAGAAAATATCCTCTGAATACCATATGGGAAATTATTCAAACTCTACAAAAATAGATTCAAAGTTTCTAATGTTTTTTTTTTTTTTTTTGTAAAATATTGTTGCTCACTTATTTGTCAAATAATTTTTTAAATTATCAATAAATTCTCTTTTGTAACCAGGCTGAAGGACCTCGGTCGATGGCCTTTTGGATCTTTTTCCAATAAAGAACGTTTATTATTATTATTATTATTTGATGAAGTGCTCAGTTTAGGAGCTATTCGAGATAAAACTAGAATAGTCCGAAAATTTCGCTCCACTTGAAAATTGGGGCAAAGCTCAAACTACTCTTGTTAGAGGCCTAAAAGATTGATTAAGAGAGTTTCCCGAACTCCACCAATTATTTCCAGGCACACCATTTTTTTTTAGCTTATTTGCATGAGGGCCCTGATTTAGGGCCACTGCTAAAATCTCATTGAGTGAAAGAGGATGTACAGAGTTCTTTTTTCGCATGTCATTGGAGATATGAAACTTCAGTTTGACGCAATTGGATGTCACTACTTTGTAATTTCTGCTCAGTACATCGCACCCGATTGCTTCAAATAGTTTTTTATGAAGATTTTGTCTCTGAGATGTATGGGATACTGATGAGGCCAAACAAGGCCGAAACCGTTATATCGCTCATCTCAGTGACAAAATCTTATATCCAAAGATTATAGAGTTAGAAAGATAGGAAACGCCCTTGTATCTGTGGTACCAAAATCCGACTACGATTTTTGGCTAGTTTCTTACTTGTGACACATAGATGACGTTGAAAACATTATTTAGTACAGAAAACTATTTTAATGGGCGCGAAATTCGAAACACATTTCTCATAAATTTTCATTCAATTGAATACTTTGTCGAACTTTTAAAAAAATATCCTGATTGACAAAAAAAGCAGGGCTCTGCTTTTTGATCAGGATGATCTTTTCTCCTGCATATTGCTTTGAATCAAATGAAATACGCTTCTGGATTCTTTATATTCTTATTCGAAATGATTGTGTAAAATCAACTGCAATACAATAATTATGAAATTGAGTACATTTCAAAAATTTGTTCACATATTAGAGAATTAACATAACAATTTCAAGAACTTATTCTGAATGAACTCTCGATGAATCTAACATCGATAAATCAAACAGTTGTTCTGGACCCGATTCATACATATCTTACCCAGTGTATTTTATTTAACCTCAATGAGTCTAGAGGGTCTAGTAGATGAGTCGAACTGCTGGAAGGGTCGTCAAGAGAACCACCACCTCTATGAGTCGTTCTTCTGACCACCATTGCCTCTATGAGTGGATCTTTTTGATCTAATGAATGAGAACGAAGAAAATTCGGTTCGCAAACAAATTATCCAGAACAATATATTTTTACCCCGAAACCTGTATCCATTTGACAACACTGAAAATAAAAAGCAATGAACAAGACAATTACATGATACGAGTTTCAAAACTTACATTTCTATTCTCTTTGGTAATGAAAAGAATGCACATTCAAGTTTGTTCTTATTCTTTCTTGAGGGCTGGCGACGTAAAACAGGCATTAAGCTTCTATGGTATAGGGGATATATTTGTAACAGAAAATGTGTGTGAATAAAGTTGATTTGATTTGTTGTAGCGAAAAAAAAATTATTATTTCTGCAATAAATCGCCATGCATTTCGAATGTCGGCCAGTTTTTAACAAAAAATTTATAACAGAAAAACACACAAACCAAGATTATGGAGTGAGCTAGTTGGTTCTCTCGTAGATTTCGAGTTATTTCAGTGGAAAATACGCGACAAATATACAATCATCATTCAGCAAAAATATTTATTCAAGTATTTCTTTCAAAAATGACAACAACCTACTAATAATTTTTATATAATCTATGCCAAATGGACCATAATTAAATATTTTAACCCCGATTTTAACCAAAACCCGATTACTTTTGAAAAACAGATGTCGCTGACATCACTGTAGTCGCTTCGTTTCCCATCTTTATACTCTATAATCTTTGCTTATATCATTTCTCCAACCTCATGATAAAAGATCTCTGAGCCTGGGAATTGAAAATGGTATTCATTTCGATGATTACTATTTTGAATTCATCTATGTTTCAAAAATGTTTTCGGTGTGACCTCCGTAAAGGCAAAGAATATATTTGTTTACCGTTTTATTCTTTTTCTTAAAAACATTTGTTTGGCCTATTAAGGGTTGTTCAGATTGAATTTCATTATAGAATATTTCATATTTTGAGTTGATAAATCGGTAACTCCTATTGATCTTCTGGGGAATAATCCCCAAGGGTGACTTTGCCCCCTCCTGAGATTCCTACTATTTCCTAATAGGTTTATCAAATTGAAAATTCGGTGGAAAGATGAAATTTCCCGGGAGCAATTTTCCCGCGCACGGCCAAATTATCACCCCCATTTCACCTCCTAATATCGGCGAGAGCAATTCGGCGCCCCCGTCAAATGTTCGAGTGCGGCCAACCCCTAAACATCCGCGTCTCGAAATTGGGGGTGGTCCATTTTCATAGGGATAAACGGCGCGTGCAATTTTCACCGCCACTTGTAATCCAATTTCCCCGGGACGGGAGGCAAAAGGGCAGGATCGGAGCGAAAAAATAACATTGGCGAGAGCGAAAACGGGTCCATTGGAGTGTGTTGCACAAAAAAAAAATAATAAGACAACGATGCAATCACTCATTTGTTCGAATTTCCCAATTCGGGGTTTCTGGTCCTTCGCTCCGGATTTCCCAAAAGTGATGTAAAAAAAACTGGGGCAATCTGGCGGTGTAATTGCCCGCGTTTGGCCCCCCTCGGTCCGAAGTGGTCGTGACAGTAAACAGAGGGTCGGATCTGGGCACGGGTTCCCTTGGGGGCGGCGATGCGTGAGTAGGCGGCGTCTAGCTCTATTAGGGGTGGCAATAACGTCCAGGCGAATTGCGACGTTTCAACGGGATCCGGATTTTTCGATTCGCGAAATTGGACACGAATTAATTTATACATATTGATGATATATATATATATATATATATATATATATATATATATATATATATTCTTATGAAAAAGAGAGCTAAAATAATACAATGAATGTTGAAACAAGAAGAACCTAAGCTGAGGTAAAAAAAGGACGGGGTATCATAACATTCTTCGTATGATACTATAGAATCATACGATACTATCATCACTAGTATCATACGATACTATAGAGCCAGGGGAAAAAACCTCAGCCGAAAAAACCTGCCTCCCCGTAAACAAAATAACATAAAATATCAGGAAAATCTTGAAAGACATCAGTGTGATCATCTTCATGATATCCGTCGATGGTCTCGGATACACAGATTCTTCCCAAAACGACTCGTAATTCTTAATCTGAAATGAAAAAAAAAAAAACAAACGCAGAAGAGAAACCGATTATTCAGAATAAATCGAAGGCATTTTGGAAATGCATTTGCTACTTTAAAAAACATCAACATTTAGATTTCTAGGCCAAATAATGTTCGGAGATTTATAAATATTTATGACAGAAATGTCACAAAATTTGAAAGAAATGAAAGAAAAACTCCATCAATTTCCCCTTTCCGAATCTGTTGAAAGTTACGTAACTGATAATTTTTCAACATAACAAGCTGAACTTGTAAAAAATCAATTAATACATAACTTTCAAATGTCCTCTTTCACGACGATTCTGTTGCCGTGTGGGTTTCTTGCAAAAGAATCTCTTTGATACCATGTTCATCAGCTAATTTGGAGACGTAATCACACTTGTCTTTCGAAATTCCTTCGATATTCAAATTCAAAATCCACAAATTGTTGCTCTCTGGTCGTGCGGGTTTTTTCAAACCAGATACGACCTTCCAGGTGATGATTTTTCGGCACTTCAGATGTTTGAAGACCGCTACGGGACCCCAATGAAAGGCAATCATCTCCAATAGATAAACCAAACATGTTATAACACAAGAAAACAGAATATTTTTCAGGAACAAAAACTAAGACATATTACGAGAATTGTCATTCTGACAATATTGATGATATCACCCAGGAACAATGGACAAAGCACTTTACAAACCTATATGAGGAAGTAGAAGAAAACTACAGAGAAAACAATACTGCAGACAACAATGCCAACAGAACGGAAATTACCCAAGAAGTAGATACAAGAATAAAAAGACTAAAAAACAGGAAAGCACCTGGTCCCGATGGAGTACACAATGAGCTGATAAAATATGGGGGACCAACATTACACACTTGGTTACTTAAATTATTTAAGAACGTAATAGACACGGGGAAAATCCCAGAGGAATGGAAAGACAGCCTTCTACTACCCATACTTAAAAAGGGTAACAGAAAAGACCCAGAAAACTACAAGGGCATCAGCTTGATGAATAGCACTTTGAAACTACTAACCGCAATAATAAAAGACAAATTAGAAGAACAAATAGATATAGCGAAAGAACAATAACGTTTTAGAAAAAATGGCAGTACCCTAGATGCAACATTCATCGTCAGACAAATAGTGGAAAAATCAGTGGAATACAACAAACCCGCATACATGTGCTTTGTGGATTTAAACAGTGCCTTTGATCGAGCAAAAAGAAATGACATCTTGAAAATTCTCGAACAAAAATATGTAGACCACAAGCTAATTAAACTAATAGATGATAAGAGAATAAAAATCATAACAACGAAAGGAGATACAAATCCCATACTTGTAAATGGAGGGATACGGCAAGGCGACTCGCTCAGTCCTCTTTTATTCAATGTCATAATGGATAAAATAATAAGCGAGATGGATATAGAATGGGACCTAACAAAGTCAATATAGTATGTTATGCGGACGACGCACTACTGCTAGCGGACAATGAAGACGACCTACAAAGACAACTGCATACATTTAACATCACGGCGAAAGCCAATAACATGCAGATTTCTAGAGAAGAAACAAAATGCATGGTGATTAGCAAGGAACCTCCAAGGTGCAAATTGGAAGTGGACGGCAGAAGCATTGAACAGGTTATGACATTTACTTACCTTGGAGTTGATATTACCAGCGACAGAAACTTGACCGCAGAAGCAAAACGGCAGGCAATGAAAGCAGCAAAAGTAAGCGGATGCTTGAGAGAAACTATATGGAGGAATAAACACATGTCCACAGAGAGCAAGGTAAGGATATATAAAACAACTGTGAGACCGATTCTAACCTACGCGGCAGAAACTCGAGCCGATACAAAGAGAACAAAACAGCTAATGAGTAATGAAGAAATGAAGACTTTAAGAACAATAAAGGACACAACACTCAGAGACAGACAAACAAATAAGAACATACGGAAGCAATGCAACATCCAGGACATCAACAAGTGGATAAAAACAAAAAAAAGAGACTCGGATAATCATGTTGATAGAATGGCACCTGACAGATTAGCTAACATCTGTAAAAATAATAAACCCTACAGCAAGAGACCCATAGGAAGACCAAAGAAAAGATGGAAGGACAACTTACTTACATCAAAAACAACAGAAACAGAATGAGAGGCAGACAAACAGGACTAATCTTAGTCAGAAGAAGAAGAGGAATTGGACCTTGTTTTGAGCCCTGTGGGACTCCTTTCACGTTAAATTTCTTCGAATCAAGTAATAAGGAGCAGTTTAAGTAGCAACTTGACCTAACCTAATGGGGATCCTTATGAGACTCTTTCCAAGTTCAATTTCAAAGCATCAAATAATCGAGTACAATTTTCATTTATCATTTTTTCAAATACACTGCGCAAAAAATTAACGCACATTCTGAAAATCTCAATTTTAATGAAAGTTAACACTACATTGACTTTATAACTTATTTTTATGTTCTCTCGGGAAGGTTTTGAACGAAACAAAACAAATTAAATGAAAGAAAAATTCAGGGGTTCACCGAATCTTATGTGAAAAAAAGAAAAATGAACAATTTTCAAAATACTGAAATGCTGATAAGTGATTTAATACTTGGTATTTCCACCTCTTGCGTTAATTACAGCTCGGCAATGACAGCTCATACTCAAAATGAGTGATCTTGAAAAGTTCTGATCTAATCCTCTCCAGATTTCTCCGAGTTGATTTCCTAAGTCATTAAGAGTAGCTGGATGATTTTCTGAACTTCTCAGCCTTCTATTGAGGTTGTCCCAAACCTGCTCAATCGGATTGAGATCTGGACTCCTTGCTGGACACTCCTTTCGAGAGACTTCAACCTCTTCAAGTATCGTCCATAAAAATGAAATTGTCACCAATGTATAGGGCAAATGGCACTACATGCTCTTCAGGAATGTTTCTCATATACTTATCAGCATTCATAGCTCCATTATCAATGACCACTAGGTCTGTGCGAGCAGTCAAAGATATTCAACCCTATACCATAATCGATCCTCCCCGAAACCAGTAGTGTTCAGGAAATTGCACTCAGCATATCTTTCATGTGGAAGTCTTTATACAAGGAAACGTTGATCACAATGATAGAGGCAGAATCTAAACTCATCTGTGAAGAGAACTCTTTCCCAATCGGCCCCTTCTCAATGGATATGCTCTCTCGCAAAATCCAAACGCGCCCTTCGAGGGCTGGGGTAAGAGCTGGGCCTCTTGCCGCGACACGAGGCCTTAAATCATATTCTCTGAGGCGATTTCTTTTTGTCTGAAGGCTAATTTGCACCCCATGAGTTTGCTCAAGCTGATTTTGAAAGAGGCAAGCGGTTGCAAACCGTTGTCTCAACGAAGAAACTCTTGAATGGAGTTGTTACCCGTGGTCTACCCTGTCCTGGTCTTCGGACATTCATACCTGTCTCCCTGAATCGCTGCAACATTCTGGACACACTTGTATGAGAAAGTCCAAACCTTTCTGCAATTCTTGTGTATGTCCACCCTTCTTCTCGCAAAACTACCGCTTGGGACATTCCTCTTGGGTCAAATTGCGTGTTTCGCGTTGCATATCGATCGAGTGTAGAAAATCAAACGAAAGAAAAACTATTGATTACTAGAATTGATCGAGTACAACTGATTTTAAATTTTTTTTTTATTATTATCATATTACAAGCAATCAGAATAAGTACATTCTATAAGCTCATTTGCTGGCTTCAGAGCTGCATGCTCTCAAATGTCGCCCAGTGGCAGTTCCTCTTCACATCTCTTTCAGATCTGCTGGCCATTTTCTTTTCAGTCGATTGTCGTTTCGCACTTCAGTCAGTGGGTGAAGTAAAAGATTCATGTGGCCCTCTAGCTTCGTGTGATGTTTCTCGCTTTTTTCCTTGATGACGTCTTTCACGTATGGTACTTTCAAGTCTTCATGTAATGTTTGATTTGAAACATACCATGGTGCGTTTGTGTTCATTCTGAGGATTTTGGACTGACTTCTTTGAATAATTGCCAGGTTTGATTTACTGGTACATCCCCAGAGCTCGATTCCATATGTCCAGTTTGGCTTTATGATAGCTTTGTATATAAGGAGTTTATTCTCCAGTCTTAATTTGGATTTCCTACCGATAAGCCAGTGCAATTCCTTAACTTTTAGGTCAATTTGGTTCCGCTTTTTGATGACATGTTCTCTCCATGTTAGTTTTTGATCCATGTGTATGCCCTGATATTTCACTGTTGTAAATGCAGGTATTCGAACTCCGTTTATGGTGATTTTAAAATGGAGCCAATACATTCAAAATCTGATAATATCATCTTTTTTTATTCCTGCTGAGACAAAACATCTGTATTGAAGAAAAACGTTGAAAGTGGATTACCTATGCATGCATAATTCTGATAAAAATAATTATCATTGAGACCACCTTGAGTTGTAGAATAAATTTGAGATATCCATAATGTGCGTTAATTTTTTTGCGCAGTGTAGTTCCGGTTTCCGTAGCTGGCAACGCAGCTTCATTCTATAACTTCCCCCGCGTGGATGGGACGGTTGTCTCGCCCCTCGGTCATCAGGTCTTGTAATACCTCGTGTATCGCAGATGTCTTTTCCAGATTACCAAATCGGGCAGTCAATCGGAACGTTAAAATCCATACATTGGATTATGAAGAGCAGCGCTCCGCGCCGAGGGAATAATACGAGTTGTTTGCGAGTTGGAAATTAGAATATCTGTTCGGGACTGATAAGAACGCAACCTGGGACGAATACAGGAGATGTATTTCAACCGGAATCGTGAACTCCACAGGGATTCTTTAGGGTTTAGACTCTGGAGCATCTGAATGGATCTGTAAATCTCTTTTAATACCTCCTAAAAGTTCGTTTCTGTTTGAACAACGAATATCAGTTCTTATGAATCAAGGAGAAAGAGTACAAAGCAAAAAAAAATTCCACCAAATTTCGTTTTTAATTTCTTTATCGTTGGGTTGTTTAACTTATACTTATACTACACTATTTCCAAGTGTAATTCAGAAATTGTCGAGTGTATTTCAGATTAGTTTCTTTAGCGTAAATGGATTTTCAAATTAGTCAATCGAATTTCAGAAAACATCAAATGTATTTCGGATAACTCAATTGAAATTCATATGATATCTTCTGAAATTCAATTGCGAAACTGAAATGTTAATTTGATGTGTTTTTGATGTTTTCTAAAATACGAGTGATGTTTTCTGAATGTGAATTGACGATTTCTGAATTACAATTGGAAACGGTGTAGAGCAGACTAGAATTATACAAATGATTCTTGACTTATACCCATTTTTAGAAACAGATTTTGGAGGCCAAAGAAAACGTTCCTTCTTATATAGCCCGTTTCAAAATGATTGGCATCTCGGGCGGCTGTGGAATCTTGAAAATATGTTGGTAATATCCCATCAGTAACTTTTGAGTTCTAGGATTTAGGTTGGTGTTGATTGAAAACTCTAAGTTTTGACATTTCAGAGTTTGAATTGAGCTCCTGAATATGTTTCGAATTTATTTCTGTACGCTTGACTAAATCGACAAATAAGTTTTGGATTTGAATATTTCTCAAGTATTACCGAATTGAAAATGGCTATAGAATTCATCAAGATACCTCTCGCAGTGAAGCAGTTTATCGCGTTCTGCTAGTTATTCAGGTAACAATCGGATACTTTTTCGAGGTGTTTTCTGATAAATAAATGAGTCTCAAAATTTCAGTTTTCAACTTGAACTATCAGATGAGTTGGAGAAAAAAGAAGGCAAGACAAGTCATTACAGTCAGGAGTGAGCAGTGGATGGAAACCTATTCCACATAATTATGCCTTCAAAGAGACATTATACGACGTTATTTTTTCTAAAATAAAAAATAATGCACATCTCTTTTGAACTCCCTGAAAAGTAACTGAATTTCAATCAAAATCAACATTCGGTATATTATTTAATGAATCATGAAATGGATAGTATTAAATACAAATAATAAGTGATCTAATTTATAACATTTCACACTTCAAATAATTCGCAGTTTGTCAACAAAGATTTTCTATTTGTTTCAAAAACTTGGCTATAAATTTGTAAAGTTAAGTTAGCTTTATACTTTTATTCTTCAATTCTCAGAAAAAATAGCACAGGGCGAGAACTTGTCTGATTTTTCGATTGTCATCAAGAATGCAAAGATTGCTGAAAGGTCTTCATAGTGAACGAACTTTTAGTTATTTTTGATGAAGTCTTAATTATTCAATGAATGATATCTCTACATTGGAGTTCCTCGAAAGTCTGCAAGATTTCATGTTGAAGCATTCCATGCTATTTTTATTTTCAAATCCTGAATTTCCAATTCCCATGGTTGATCTCCAGCGTAATAGTGTGGATGTGTATATTTTAGTCATCATCTCAGCTTATTTCTCTTTTGCAATTGAAGCTAAGTTCGAAAATTTGTCAATACAACTATGACAAAAATAATATGATTCTACAAAAAATTCTTCAAATTTATTTGCTTTGAAAAATATATTCAATCATTTTATAGGTTATATTGATATATTTCAAAGGTTATATTGATATATTTCAATCTATGATGAACACAAAAATTCTTAGTAACTTTTTGTAACTAGAAATAAAGCCACGGCTGGAATTCCATGGCTTGCTATGATGACAATCATTTTGAAACGGAGTGCTCTAGTGTGAGCGGGGCCTAAGACTGAGAACCCCCCTAATTGTTTCGTGGCTTACGTGGCGGAATTATCTGACGTACGGATCTTCGAAGGAACGATATTCCGTTTGTCGTACGAGGCTTTTGCATCATTATGCGCGATCTCATTAGCATAATTTAATAATGCATCAAGTTTTATGATGGGTTGGTTCGAGACTAATTGACGGGAAGATTGACCCCTTCGCGAGGATTCCCAGAAAGGGTAAGTCCGTGGGCGGACCCGTACCTCAGCTCGATGTGAAGAAAATTAAAAAAATCGTATTAAAAAAATCGATTACACACTTTCGGAGAAGCTGAATTGATGTTTCAATAAATTAACTGGATTTTAATCAGAGATGTCTTCGTTTTGAAGATATAGATGCTTCATTCCCAGTAGAATGAATTATTTGAAGAAAAAGAAGAAAGGAAAAAAACACTTTTGTATTAAGTTTGTGAAACCGATATTATTGGCAGGTTAAAGGTAGAAATTTTTCATAAAGCTGATGAGGCATCGATCTGTCTCTTCTCTCAGTGACAAAATCTCATTTCTTCTGTACAGGGTGATTCACTTATCTTGGTAACCCCAATTTACTCGGAAGAGTCCCAATATTTTTTCATTCTAAGCGTTTCGAACAAGTGAATATCGACTTTGAGATGCGCATAAAAATCTGCAGAATAAATTAAGACGCCAGGCGTCGCGGCGCTATCAAAAATTTTTTCTCCAGGGACATACCTTTTTTATCATGTCATTCGAAAGATAATTTCATTCTGAACTTTTTTTTCGAATACAATTTTTATCCATTTCTAACCGTCAGCTATCTACAGCGTGTTTTATGTTAATTCTAATCCATTTATTTTTTCTGTATTGTGGTAGTATGCCTTTATTTTGAGACGTAGATATGATTTTGTACCTTGAAATCAAGAATATCAAATAATATGAAATATGTGGATACAGCAAGATGGGGCTCCATGTCACAACGCTGCCATTGTAAAGAGATATTTAGATCAAGAATTGGAAAATAAATGGATAGGAACGAATGGACCCCCATCAGTTTTCGCCAGACCTAAAGCTCATGGATTATTTTCTGAGGGGTACCCCCAAAAATATGGTATACCCAACTGATTCTAATAACTCGGACCATTCGAAAATGAAGATAAGAAACGCATGTATCCAATAAGACCCTTATATTCTGACCAAAGTAACATATAATGAAATAATGTATGGATCATAATGGCCGGTATATAGAACATATGATTCGAAATGTTTCGTTTGTTATTTAAAAAAATGTTTATTGTTATAAGATATAATATTCAATGAATATAATAAAAGGGAAATAGTTTGTCACAGACCCTCCGTCATTTTACGAAACAAAATCATATCTAGGTCATCTAGCCATTATGATCAATACATAGTTTATATCATTTCCCCAGATCTTTTTAAGTTACTTTGGTCAAAATATGAAGTTTCATTCATTTTAGAATTATTGATCTCAATATCTCTTCACAATGGCAGCGTTGTGACATGGAATTCCATCTTGCTGTATTCACATATTTAATCTCATTTGAGGAGCCAGATTGTTTACAAATCTAGCCTTCTTCGATTCAAGGCACAAAATCATATCAATGCCCCAAATAAAGGCATTCTACCACAATACAGAAAAAAATAAATGGTATAGAATCAACATGAAACACGCTGCAGATCGCTGACGGTTAGAAATGGATCAAACTTGTAATCGAAAAAAAAGTTCAGATTGAAATTATCTTTCGAATGACATGATAAAAAAGGTATGTCGCTGTAGAAAAAAATTTTAATAGCGCCGCGACGCCTGGCGTCTCTATTTATTGTGCAGATTTTTATGCGTATCTCAAGTCGACATTGACTTATTCAAAACGCCATTCACAGAATTAAAAAATATTCGGACGTCTTCGAGAATATTGGGGTTACCAAGATAAGTGAATCACCCTGTACAGGTGGACAAAATTTGTGATACCTGTTAACCTTTCACCGAGAGAGATAGAGGAGAATGAATGACACATTACGGTCGTATTTTTTAGGTACTGATAATGGCATCAACTGCATTCCTCTATCTTCGCTCGTTTTCGAGTTAAAGGCCGAAATTTTTCTTCCGACTTCTATACTCCAATTATCTCGGGGTTATTGACTCAATCTCGCATCTCACTTTTCCAATTTTCCCGTCGGTTGACGTCCCATTCGAAAGGAGTAGTAGATTCATCATTTCTTATTATCAGGCGTCAGGCTAAAGTGATTTATGCTCCCCCGGTATAAAGCACGGTATACGTCATCCCAACAAAAATATATCGCGTCGAGTTTCTAGGGAGCGAAGCTCGTCTAATATAATGAAAATTTCCGTGATCTTTGAAAGTGTGCCCGTCGACTAATTTATTCAATTTAAAGCCAGATATCGGGTTTCTCGGCAAGTGGCGTAATTGATCGAGGGGAAACCGTACGAATCGTGTACTTGAAAAAAATTGGATGGATGTACGGGAGATCGAACGATGGAAATTAAGAAAAGAATATTGACTCAAATTGCAAAAAAATATATTTCAAATGAGATTTTGCGATGAAAATTCGTATTTATATGATTTCAAGTTGCACGAAACAAAATTAATTTTAGCCTGTAGGTATGCATGGTTAATCCTTAACTGTTATGGCATGGTCAAAATTTACCTTACTCGAATCATTTTGCACCATAGCCAGATACGGAATGATTCTGGTTTCTTCTCCTTTTAGCTATTCTCCTAGTATATTGATGTGACTAATATACGCTACAATTTTTTTCCTTAGCGCCTCTCATAAAACCGTGACAGCAGGCTTGGGTCAATTGTGACCCTGCCATACCACTAACGTCAGAAAAATGGTGAAACCTGCCGAAGATTTTGTGAGACTCCAAAAAGAAGTTTGCTGTTTTTATGTCAAAAACCATGATGAACATTTCAATTCATGTGCTGATTGTAAAAAAATTGTTTGCAACAATCGATGTTCGGTTAGAACACTGTTCCAACATTATGATCGATATGAAAATAAAATGAAATAGTACCATAATAACATGTTTGTTAGAATATTCCTGGTTTCGTTTTTTTATATTTTTCTTGCATATACTTTTTAAAGAACTCGTACCAAAGCTTTATTCGAGCGAAAATTCATAATTTTCGTAGTTCTTTTTTTCTCAAAGATATGAATTAGTATTTTGCCGCAGTGTCTGAAAAACATGTTTGTTAGAATTTTCCGGGTTTTGTTTTTTCATATTTTACTAGCATATACGTTTTAAGAAACTCGTACTAAAACGTTATTCGAGCTAAAATTCATCATTTTCGTAGTTGTTTTTTCTCAAAGATATAAATTAGTATTTTGCCGCAGTTTCTGAAAAATTTATTATTCAGTCAATCAATATGTTTGAATTACAATAAATTAATTTTCACTGTGTAGTTTTATTATCAAAGAGAAATTCTTGATGAAGAAAAAACTAAATTGTTTAGAACTTGATAGAAAAAATACACAGGGTCAAAATTGAACCTACCATACCCTAAAAGTAAATTTAAAGCACCATACCAGTTAAGGGTTGAGAAAACTCGAGTAATATATCGCAATTTTATTCTCAGAGAAATCAACCATTTTAAGACTATCAATACAATGTATGGCCTCCACGGGTATCGATAACATCTTGACATCTTCTTTGCTCACTACATACGACGTTGTTGAACATTTCTTGAGAAATTCGGTTCTATAAACGGGACAGAAGCTCTCTCAAATTAATTAAGGATTCTGGGGTAAGTTAATGATAATCTAATCTTCTTTGGAGCATATCTCATGCATGTTCTATGCAATTCAAATCAGGTGATTGCGGAGGTATTAGTAAATGTGAAATACCAAGCTCTTCGCCCGCATTCTCAACTATGGCTGCAGGCTACGACCTAGCGATATCGTCTAGAAATTGAAAAATTTCGCCAAAAGCAGCGTGAAAATATGGCAAAACATTATCAATGACATGCTCCCTATAGTGTGGAGCGATCATATTCCCAGGACAAATGTTTAGATCTGTGCGAACGTTGAAACATATCCCGGCCCATACCATAACACTACCCCTTCGAAATGGATGGACTTCTTGGACATAGCGACGATTGCGGGGTATGCGTGGGATTGTTCATACCTTTATTCTTCGAGAATCTGAAAATTGTCCATATCTGGATTCATCAGTGAGAAGGACACTACGCCATTGATCATTCCAATTGATATGTTGCTTTGCCCATTCCAGTCTTTGACGCTTATGGTCACGTGTTAATGGAACTCCTCTTAATGGACGTCTAGAACCCAGAATCACCTCTCTCAAACGTCGTCAGATGATTTCGATAGAAACTTGGCCCCCATCTGCATTTTGAAGAGTATTCCGTAGCATTCTACACGTAGATGTAGGCTTTCTTCTCGCCGAGACAGTGATGAAACGATCCTGAGCAGGTGTTGTTTTTCGTCACCCACCAACCCTTGGTCTGTCCAACACGGAACCTGTTTCTCTGAACCTATTCCAAAGTCGAGATATCACACTTTGGCTGACTTGGAGCTTTTCCGCTACAATAACCTGAGTTAGGCCACCCTAAGCATTCGGATAGCCCTAGCGTTTGTTAATTTACGTCTTGGCATTTTCAAAAAACTCGTTTCAAATCGAAGCCGTTGATGAACTGACTCCATTTCAAAATTTCCAAAATTCCCGAACCAAACTTCAGACAAAAGATGACCAGATTGACTAAATGTCTCATACTGATTTATATTGGATCGATTCAAGTTTTTATTGAATTTAGAATGATCTTGCAGCGATTTTCTCGAAGATTGCATAGTTTTCAAAACTCTTGTGGAGCAGTATATCTAAACGGGAGGTTCTTGGGATAAGAAAGGAACACCTTTTGTCTTCACCATTTTTTTCCATTAGACTCGGTCTAAAAGATACAGATTGTTCAAAATCCATGAAAAAATGTAACTTTTACTTTTATCTCGTGAATGATTTTGTCGAATAAAAATGATTTTCGGAATGTGGATTTTTCTACGAACATAAAATTCCAGTAATTTTTTCGAGTGATTAATAGTTTAAAAACTCTATAGCAGCGAATAACAATGGTTACTTTGGTCGAATGCAACTCTGCTCAAAAGATTCACAAAATTTACTTTCTGTTAAATTTTTCGAGGGTTTGGGCGGTAGATCTAATACTCGGGAAAACTTGAGTGGCCTGTCTCCAGGGTTGCCGTGGCTCTATATCTGTAATATAGCCACAAAAATCACATTCATGTTGAAGATCAACACCCTGTCGCTTGAAGCAAGATCAACCACATCGTAAATTTCGAGATAATGTGCATGAACAAGACAACATTAAAATATTTCATGGTTTGTGCGCTGTCAGGAACTTTATAGGCGGATTGGCACTTCGAATGAATCAATTTTATTATGTACTATTCACGTAGTACACCTCCGAGTCAGTTCGGTGCGTTCAAGAACTTACGAAAGACAGAATCTCTTCTTTAAATCTGTTCAAAACTTCGTAGATGAAAACACCAAAAGTGACCTGCAACTGGTTTCACTATAATGAGTTCTGTTTGTTTCGATTTGGATCAGGCCTGTGGCCTGTGTCACTTGTTTTTCCGAGAATTTCGGCCGCCGTTTCGCCAGTTAGAGTGTCTGGCATCATCAGGAGTTATTCTCACAGAATTGAGCTCCTTGATTATGTAATATCGGTCGCGAAATCCTAAATCTATGCGTGGAGTGCTCAAGTAAATTTCAGGTCATTTTGCGTTGATATTTCCTGTTTGTGAATGTCTTCATGCATTTGTGTGGGCGATCATGTTCTTGCCGATTGACACCTCCTTGTCGTGACTCATTCAATGACGCGTTTTAACGTCAATTGTCACCTCTTCTTCAGCGAGATGAAAGGAATAATTGATTCAATTGAATACCGCCATCAGAGAGACCCTATTTACACACGTGCCTCTTCGTAAACTCTTGTCGGCGTTAAAATAGGAGCTGTTGTCGGCATCTGTTCTAACATCCTCGAGACATCAGAGTGCCCCGTTTGATATTTTGACACTTCTTCTGGAGAGCTTTTAAAAGAGGATGTCCGATTGTTGAGAGCTCTGTTCTCGCTCTTAGCTTCGGCGATTGACACTGGCCCCCCATGCTTTTCGTCCAGAATGAAGGACTACAGGGACGCCCAAATGTATTCGAGATCAGGAGGTCATTCAACCAACTGAACATGCGATTTTCAGAAGAATTTCGCCGACGATTTTATCGAAAAAAATTTCGTATGGCTTTATTTCATCCTCTGAATCGGAAAAAGTGCTGAAGAAAGAAGTGTTGCTTTCGATCTCAGGCATCTTCCGTTTAACCCTTAACTGGTATTTCAGGGTCAAAAATGACCCTACTCGAATCATTTTGCACCATAGCCAGATACGGAGTGATTCTGGTTTTTTTCCCCTTCTGCTATTCTCCTAGTGTATTGATGTGACTAATTTACGCTACAATATTTTTTGTTAACGCCTCTCATAAAACCGTGACAGCAGGCTTGGGGTCAATTTTGACCCTGCCATACCACTAACGTCAGAAAAATGGTGAAATCTGTCGAAGATTTTGTTAGGCCCCAAAAAGAAGTTTGCTGTTTTTATGTCCAAAAAACGATGATAAACATTTCAATTCATGTGCTGATTGTGAAAAAATTGTTTGCAACAATCAATGTTTGGTTAAAACACTGTTCCAACATTGTGATCGATATGAAAATATAATGAAATAGTACCATATATAACATGTTTGTTAGAATTTTCTTGGTTTCGTTTTTTCATATTTTACTTGCATATACTTTTTGAGGAACTCATACCAAAGCATTATTCGAGCTAAAATTTATCATTTTCGTAGTTATTTTTTTCTCAAAGATATAAATTAGTATTTTGCCGCAGTGTCTGAAAAACATGTTTGTTAGAATTTTCCGGGTTTTGTTTTTTCATAGTTTACTATAATATACTTTTTAAGGAACTCATACCAAAGCGTTATTCGAGCTAAAATTCATCATTCTCGTAGTTGTTTTTTTCAAAGATATAAATTAGTATTTTGCCGCAGTTTCTGAAAAATTTATTTTTCAGTCATTCAATATGTTTGAATTACAATAAATTCATTTTCACTGTGTAGTATGATTATCAAAGAGAAATTCTTGATGAAGAAAAAACTAAATTTTTTTGAACTTGATAGAAAAAATTCACAGGGTCAAAATTGACCCTACCATACCCTGAACGTAAATTCAAAGCACCATACCAGTTAAGGGTTAAATATCTGTAGAAGATTCAACCTGTATGGTCCACCAGAATTCTGATAAAAATCCAACGAGAAAATAACGATTTCATTAATTTTTTTTATTCTCTTCCAGGAATTCTACCGGACATACAAAAGTATTTCAACATAGATAATCAGCGAGGCGGTCTTCTGCAGACAGTTTTCGTCATCACGTACATGATTTTCGCCCCCATTTTCGGATATCTTGGGGACAGATACAGCCGAAAGCTGATCATGACTGCCGGTGTCTTCCTTTGGAGTTTAACAACTCTAGCGGGATCATTCATGACGGTAAGTCCAATGAAGAATTGTTGAATCAACCTGATATGGTAGGTAAAGTTAAAGAAAAATTTTTTGTGTATGGTATCTTAATTACACTGTTACCTCGAATTGAGGTTCTTGACACTGAACTAGAACTAAATGGTGATATATTCACCATTATACAAGGTATTTTAATTCTGGAAAATTTCTTTTTTGTCTTGGTAGGGAAATTTGAGTTTTCAGTAAAGAAATTGTTACATGTTCTGTAAATTATTCTTTCAAAAGCATTAAAAATTAATTTTCTGTCTGCATTCCTGAGAATTTTTTACGTAGACTTCACTAATACTCACATTGAGAACAAACTAATTGTTGCTCTCACATAACAGATGATAATTCAAGAATTAAACTCGTCTGAACTGAGGAAAATATTTTCTCAATAACAGAGATTTCCAAAAATTTCACTTGACCGCTAATTATTTCCCAGTGAAAAAACACATTCGGAATGAGATTGAAAATTGAAGACAAAATCGTTTTTTCTGAAATCTCGAAACAGGATTTTGGGATAAAAGCCTTGGACGTATGCTCGTATCATTTTTTAACGAAGATTTCGAAAATTCTTCGAAAAAAATGGGGTTCCATTAAAAAAAAAAACAATTTTTTGACAAATAATTTGTGACCTCCTGTATCATATTCTGAAAATTGCGCTATCGGAAGAGAAGCATCAGCCTTTCTTCTCGGAGATTTTCAAAAATGAGAATTTTCAATGAAAAAACCTCGAAGTTGTCTGCTTTTCAACAGAGTTCAATTTTGAGATTTTTTTTTCGTATTTCTTCATTTAAAGAGAATTTTCTCGGTAAAATTCAAACTTCTGGAATCAAAAAGCCTCGGAAGCCAATGGAGAATCTATTTATGCAATAAAAAATGGGTCTTCCCGTTTGAAAAACGAAAGTTGATGTCACTTCCGGAAAAACCGGAAGTCCTAGAACCTTCAAAAAATATACGAAAAGACGTCTTCTTAATTGAAGCTCACCTTCAGAATTTAAATACTGAATCTTGTGTCTTTCCTAAAAATATTCTATAGAGCCATATTCGTGAATAACCCTCTATAATAATCAATTGGAAATAGGAATTTCATAAAGGTCGTTTTTGGATATCTGAATACCTTTTTTCAGAACTACTGGTGGTTCCTGCTGTTCAGAGGCTTAGTGGGCATTGGAGAGGCTAGTTATTCTACCATTGCTCCTACAATCATCAGCGATCTCTTCTCTGGTGACATGAGGTCGAAGATGTTGGCTCTTTTTTATTTTGCAATACCAGTTGGAAGGTGAGTTTTGGTCATATTATTTTTCTCTATCCATGCAGCTGTGCTTTAAAGCTTCTTTCTCGTTCTTCTCTTCGATTGCGAAGAAAAAAAAGTTCTATCAACGTTTCCCTTTCAGCGGTATGGGTTACATAGTTGGTTCAGAAACTGCCAAACTGATGAATTCTTGGGAGTGGGCGCTGAGAGTTACTCCAGTCCTTGGTATAGTGGCGGTCATCCTGGTGTACTTCGTGTTGAAGGACCCTGTAAGAGGAGGTAGTGAAGGAGGCAGTCATATGGAGACCACAACATTCAAGGAAGATATCAAAGACATAGTTCGGAAGTGAGTATGGATGTTAATGTTTCTTTTGAGTATTTCGTCATGGGTTTAGTTTGTTAACCGTTCTACAAGAGTTTAATTCTCAATCTCAAACCAATTCAATACTTTTATTTTGTCTAACTTTTTTTATTCTTGTTTGTTTATGTCAAAACATAGCTAAAAAGTGAAAAAGAGGCCAAGCATGCTTGGTATTCAAGGAGGGACACCGGAAAAATTGCTGACTCCTTTTATGTCTATTTTCAGTCTAATTTTTGATATATGGTTTTGTTTATTTTCCAGTCGGAGTTTTATGTTTTCAACAGCTGGTTTCACCTGTGTTGCCTTTGTGGCAGGCGCTCTGGCTTGGTGGGGACCTAAATTCATATCATTGGGCCTGTCGCTACAGGAGGGACAAAAAGTCGACGATGAAAGGTAAATCAATGTGATCCGTACAGTTTATTTTACTTGAATATTTGTACAGTTATTTTAATGTTTTTTTTCCACTTCAGTTGCCAAGGTCTGAACATATTTTATTCAAGAGAAATTAAGGATCGAACCAAGGATATTCAGTCAGTAATTTCTTTCAGAATTGAAGTAGGTCTCCTAGTTGCTTGGTTTCTTATTTCTTTAAATTCTCCTATTTCTTCGGAAATTTATGATTCTTCATTTAATATTTAATAACAGTCGCGATCGTGTTAAGATAACGTGAAATCAGAGTCTACAAGTCATTGTACCCGTTTGTAGGAAGTAATGTTTTTTTCAAACGGTAAATACTGGTTTTCGGTTTTTCCGTCTGTTTTACTCGGAAATGGGAAATTCTCGAGGCGTGAAAAAGAGGAAATTTCGTCGCTCCCTTCATTAAGTACATGTGATAATTGTTATCACACCGCAAACAATTTCATTTGCTGATAACATTCCGAATGGATCATTGGCGAATACATAAAAATATCTCCTTTAATGGAAGGTGTTATTGTGAAATTTCGATGATAATCCTGAATTGTGAATGAACAGATACCAGTGAATCAACAAACGATATTAAAAATAAATAAATTTTTCAAACATCAGTGTAAAATGATGTGAATTTTGTCGATTGTTTATACAAAATAGTTTTGTTTTTAATTGGTAGTTCAGGAGTGGAATGTGCCGATATCGTTAATAAGTAGACTCTTAGATATGGAGCCTGGTTATATAAATAATGGAAAAACTTTATAATGAAGCTTGTTATTTTTTCATGTTTTGACCATCGCATCCTTAGAACTGTTGTAACACTGAGCAAATAAAAAGTTTTGATTTATTTCCTACTCGAAATGAAGTAATCTCTGCGCTACCAAAATTGAGTAACAAAATTCTAAAACAAGTTGCAGAATGAGTCATATTCCAACACGAATGCGAAATTCGAAAACGAGCGTCGAAGGAGCGAGTTTTTTAAAGCATGAGTCTTCTGCAACAAGTATTAGACGATATTTTCTCTATTTCAGTCAAGTTTTCTGAAAAACTCTCGAAATTCAGATTAGTTACTTTTGTGTTGTATCTTGTCAGTTGGTGTGACTTACGAAATTTGACAGATAACGGGATTTGAATTGATTTGATTTGAAAATTGACAGTATCCGAGTCAGTACTGACAACCACGAAACGAAAAATATAACTGAAAACAATGCTGTAAAGAGTTTCATTACAGCAATACTTTTAGTCCTGAAATGAACTCATTAGGATAATGCAATAGAGATTAGTATATTTTGAGACAAGTTGCAGAATGAGCTCCTATCCAACACGAATGCGAAGTTCGAAAACTAGCGACGAAGGAGCAAGTTTTCGATAGCATGAGTGTTGGAAGTGCCTTCTGCAACGAGTATTAGACGATATTTTCTCTATTTCTGTTGAGTTTTGTGAAATACTCGAAATTCAAATAAAAATTCAGATTAGTGACTTTTATATTGTAGCTTGGCAGTTGGTGTGACTTACGAAATTTGACAGAACACGGAATTTGTATTGATTTGATATGAAAATTGAGAGGATCGCAGGTCAATATTGACAACCGCGAAACGAAAAATAAAACTGAAAACAATGCTGTAATGAGGTTCATCACAGCACTACTTTCAGTACTGTAATGAACTCATTACGATACTGAAATAGAGAAAAAATACAGTTGATAGTTAATGGCGAATATACCATTATCATCAATTTCCCAGATACCAGAACATATAACAATTCTGTGGCATGTTCAATTTCTTTGTGCTAAATATCTGTCATTAGTGTCTTAACGTCGTGGTAGGTCAACTGACACTAATGACATGTATTCACGGATACCAACACAAAGAAATTGGACATGCCAACAAATTATTTTCTCTTTCAGTGTATGGCAGCAAATTTATACCACAGTTATAAAAAATACCTTCATGTTTTAGCGTTGCCTTGACATTCGGAGTAGTTTCAATGGTGTCCGGCCTACTGGGTGTACCAGCAGGAAGTTACCTAGCCCAAAGGCTCAGGCCCCATTACAGTCGAATAGACGCTCATATATGCGGGGCTGGCCTGCTCATATCCAGCCCCATGGTGTTCATAGTGCTGCTCTCTGCGTCTTACAGCTCGTTCATCTGCTACACTTTTGTGTTTTTAGCCGAGTTCTTCCTCAATTTGACTTGGTCGATTGTTGCCGATATACTACTGGTAAGAGATGGGTGACCTGCTACTAATAACTGAGAGTTGAGCTGATCGACCGTTAAACAAATAAAAGGATCGGTTTTGAGTAACGGTTGGATGTTTAAATCCTTAATATTTTCAATACGCAAGCGATGAAGATGTTAGAAGTGAAGACTAGCTTCTTATAGTACACACCAGTTGAATTGATCCCTGAATGTCTGGATTTGGTACAGAAGCTGCAATAATAGAAGCAATGGAGAAATCTGGTCTTCCAATGAGTGCAAATCTGAAGGAGAAGTTCTATTTTTGTCCTGAAAAACTTGTAAGGGAGAAAATCATGGAGATCCAATTGAAATGTCCTTCAAGTTTGCAATTTTGGGATGGGCGTATAAATACAGGGTGTACCAAGTTCGACGGCCTATTAGGCGTTTCTGGAGAACTGGACCTATTTGAAATTGGAAAATTTTGATTTCATTATTGTTTGACATTATCTACCGATCTAAAATATTCTTGGAGCCTGACCAGTTATACAGGGGGAGAAAAAAATGTTTTTTCTGTTTTTTTGTTTTCGATTCTGATAGAGTATGCAATTCTTAATATATTCGTACTCAAATCGTTGCATTCATCAAAATACTTTCCAGAAAATCGAGAAAAAACTGGAGAAAAAAGGGAGTTGAGAGTATACGGTATTATGTTTGTTATTCCTTACCTTGATATCGTAAACATAAACCGTTTTCACATTTTTGAAGGCGAAGACTGTGGAAATATTGTACATTTTCAGAATTTTGAAAAACCCGTCACAGGGTGTTCCAAATGTTGGTTCAAAAATTAGGATCAAGATTGGCCATAACTTTCGTTATGGCGTTTTCAAATTAGAACCCTATTTTTTTTATGATCGCGTTGGATTGTGCGAAGAAAAATGATGATAATGTGCCAACATGATGATTCTTGAATTATTCAGGATTTCCTGATTTCATGTCGTACGTAGCTTCAAATTCATAAAATATGTTTCATATGAACAATGACCTTGGTCATAGAAAATAAATTGTTCAAATAACTCACTAGTGACTACCTCTTTTCTGAATTCATTTATCATTGTCAATATGGAACAGATTTCATGAATTAGACGCTTGTACGACATAAAATCAGAAAATCCTAAATAAATCAAGAATTATTAATTTTATAAGCATTAACATGTTGGAACATTATCATCATTTTTCTTCGCACAATCCAACGCAATCATAAAAAAATAGGGTTCTTATTTGAAAAACGAAGGTTATGAGCCAATCTTGATCCCAATTTTTGAACCAACATTTGGAACACCCTGTGACGGGTTATTCAAAATTCTGAAAATGTACAATATTTCCTCTTTCAAAAATGTGAAAACGGTTTGTGTTTACGATATCCAGGTTAGGAATAACAAACAACACCGAATACTCGTTTCTCCTTTCTTTCTTCAGTTTTTCCTCGATATTTTGGAAATTATTTTGATGAATGCAAAATTCGTGTACGAATGTATTCGGAATTGAATACTCTATCAAATCCGAAAACAAAAAAACAGAAAAAAAGATTATTGAAAATTTTTATTCTCTCCCAGTATAACTCAAAGTGGTCAGGCTCCAAGAATATTTTAGATCGGTAGATGAGGTCAAACAATAACATAATCCCAATTTTCAGATTTCAAATAGGTCCAGTTCTCCAGTAGTAGAACTGTATACTAACTGACGAAGGAACTGCAAACCCAAAAAGAGCTGTTTAAATTTGTTTTGGTGAAACATAGATAGTATATGGAGGAGTAAACGATTAAAACTTTCAGGAATATTGAACGATTTGGCCCCAGGTGGCAGGTTTATTGGTAAAAGTCAGCTATGTGTCGGTCAGCTCAACTTTTCTTCCTCGTTGTTTCAGTAACTCGTTCATGTTTGGCGGTATAACGATCGCAGCCGGTCTGGTCGGCCTCACGCTTGGCGGTTACCTGAGCCAGAACCTAAGGGTCGTGTACCAGAAGGCCGATCCCATCATTTGCGGGGTTGGCCTTTTGGTGTCTGCGCCCCTGCTCTTGGGCTGCACTTACGCGGCCACCAGCAACGCGGCCTTGTGTTACGTACTGTTGTTCTTCGGCCAGGTCACTCTCAACCTCAATTGGGCAATAGTCAGTGACATACTACTGGTAAGGAAATCAAAGAAAACAGCACAGATTTTTACTTGTACAGTGCCGTCCTCGAGCACAAAATGGTGGCGTAGTTTCGTTTTACTCTTAGTGGATGTAATGCTGGTTGAAGTTTGCGCCTAGATACCCGGGTGTTACAATGAAATGACCGATGTTGAACGTTAATCGAAAATTAGTGATGTACGAAGTGCGATTTCTTCGATGACATGCGTTTTTATTTGCATCCAGTACAGTTGTAGCGTAGGTGTATGTAGAAGTATGTTGACAACGCCATCTGTCAATTTCAGTGACATTTAACACTTACAGAACACTCAAAGCACTTTTGAACATTCATTTTTGTATTCCAATGTCCGAATTTTCCATGATTCAAGTTGGTTAAATAGAGATGTAAAAAAATAGCCCAAAAGAGAACAATCAACATCAGTTCATGTATTGTAACACTCCTCTCAGAACCATTTGACATTCATGGGTAACTCAAATAATTTAGGTCTTCAGCTTTTTTATTTATGGCTCTTTTCGATTTTATAAGGAATTTGTGGAATAACACAGATAACTATAAAAAAACTTGTTACATAGTTTCAAGTAATTGATAGTTGTTATACAATCCTATAATACATTTTCAGTTCTCATTTGACAACAGCTAAAATATTAATTCTATGTCATGCAGACATCTTGGGGAAACCATGTAAAGAATGTTGATTTGAAAAGACATCACTCATTTTACATTGGGAGCTCAAATTTTCATGGTAATAATAGTAATTTCCCTCATTTGTGTGCTTAATAAGACGCATTTTGTTTTTGTCTGAGGAAAAGGAATTGAACAATTTCTTTGAAATTGTTACGAAGAAACTTCAACAGCATTAAATTGCATCATTTTCTGCTTTTGTTGCTTTATTCACTTTTTTATTAATATAGGTACATAGATACATTGCAGCTAATAATGCTCACTTTAACTGCTTAAGTCTAAAAAAGGCAATAACCTCTACTAAAAACCATTATGTATATCAAAAATCATAGTGCTCTTATCAGATATGAGCTTCACTAATCAAATAACCTCTAGATATTATTAATTTTCCCTGTCAGTATAAAAAAATAATGATAATTCAAGAGAGTTTCCCCTTTTTGTATTCAAATCAGAGTACCACTCCTGTTGCCCAATTTTTTTTGAGAACGTGTTAAGTGTAGCGAGATACTGAAGCAATAAGTGAACAGTTTTATTCTCGATTTTTCTCAAGTTATTTAAGTTAATTCCACAAAAAGTGAGAAAGTAGAAGATATTGGTTTAGAATTGTGTACATTTGATAATTGCTTCTATTCAAATCGATCTAATAACGAAACTAATATTGCTTATCATTTATTGAGAAGAAAAAATTACAGATTTGCATTTATTTTGCTCGATCTTAAATAGTTATTGAGATTCATGACATTTAAAATTTTTAAAATAAACTAGGGAAGAAATCATCTAGTTCCTTCTCATTAACATGTTATAAAAATTCATTGGTCTGTATTTAAAGCAAAATAAATGACGAATACAACCTGTATATTTTCAGTCTTACTTAACCATCTTTCTCTAGGAAAAGATTTTGTACAGGTTCTTCAATTTTCTACATTTTACATATCGATGCTTCTTGTATATTTTCAAATGTCTGAAAGAGTGTTTGCTACTGCAGTTCTTCAAATATTTATTGAGTTCATTCGTTGTCACTTTGGGTCATACACGAAAATTCTGGGGGAGAGAAATATACTTCGATACTATAAATTGGTTGATCATTTTTCAGTATGTGGTTATACCAACGAGACGTTCAACAGCAGAAGGTTTCCAATTGCTCTTTTCCCATGCTTTAGGCGATGCTGGAAGCCCTTATTTGATAGGAGTGGTGAGTCACTAATCCTGAATGTATATTTTTTCGCGATTTTAGTTCTCTTCATACAGTTATAATGCTAACAAATTTATTTTTCAGCTTGCAGACGCCTTCAATATGTCAATGTCAAAATCCTCGTTCACATCGAGCTCGAATTCAACCGTAGATTATAACGAATTCAAATCTTTGCAATACGCTCTGTTCACCACGTGCTTTGTTGAAATACTTGGCGGATTCTTCTTTTTGATCACGGCTTTCTACATTGTAGAAGATAAGAGGAAAGTAGAAAAGGCTGTACATGGTAAGTATAAACCTTCAATTTCCGTGGCATGAGCCTCAAGTCCATAGAACACAGAAAAAAACACAGCACTGGAATATTGAAAACATTGGTAGCAATGGCTTCAGTGTGTCAAACCAATTAATAATGAATCATAATGTGCTAATACTTTGAAGTTCCCTATGGATCAGTTTTGTGTAGATTGAACATCTCGTTTCCTCATTTGTGAAGAATTGAGAGACTTGAAAGCATTAAGGAAAGAAGAGTTTTTTCTGGTTGGATTCTAACCTATATCAATCTTCTTAGAGTGACTCGAAAACAAATCAATGTCAATTAA
Organism: Hippodamia convergens; assembly: GCA_038502775.1. NCBI lineage: Eukaryota > Metazoa > Arthropoda > Insecta > Coleoptera > Coccinellidae > Hippodamia > Hippodamia convergens. The sequence goes on along the minus strand of CM076612.1, from coordinate 9,108,149 downwards.
AGCATCTATAAAATTAGAATATTATTTTCGAACAAGTTACTCATTTATTGTTGAAATTTTCACTTTATTCACCCTCGAGGAGAGTTTAAACGCTTGAATAGTGACAGTATTTGACAGCATGATTTTCGATACTTGCTCATTGATTGACATGAAAACCATATCAAGTTCCTGTCAATATTAGTGTAGTATGTTAATTACTTCCTCATTTAATTATGAATCAATCAATTTGTAATCAGTCAACGATTTTTTTTTTCAAATCGAACATCATGTCTGATCTCTATCCCCTATTTTGACCAAATAGTATTTCATTAAACTTTTTTGATGATACAGCCGATCAGCATACCCACCGTAATGAGGTTCTGGATTACATTGAATCTACACCAAGTCGAATAGACTAGTATGTTGAATTTTCTCCAAATATATGTGGTGAAGGTGGTGATGGTTTTTTATGTTCGTCTTTACTTGATGGTGTACATTTCAACACTTCATCTTTTTTCAGACTTTCTCTAACCGAAACATTTCACTTTCTGTTGTAACTAATTCATATTGTCTTCATTCATCGAAACTGTGCATAAAAAAAATGATATTCAGTTTCATAATAATGCAGAAACATTGAAAACTAAATGAAAAGAACATAAATCAAAATAAATGTTTTTATAAATATCGGTATGAAATATCTGGAGAATTTAGACTTATTTATAATTTTTTTCATTATCTTCATATACTGCTGTTTGATTAATGATTAAACAAATCGAAAAGCACATTTTCTTCATGTCATGGGTTCCAGCAAGGCCTGCTTCTCAATCATTCCATCATTGTATGAATGAAATGCAAGGAAAACCTCATTTTTTTATTCACGTGTATGTTGCTAATTGTTCTTGTGTCGTAAGACCATTCATTAATGTTATGTTGTTACTCATTCATTTCGAAGTAATTTGATTCAATTGTTGTATTCAGATGAATAGTCAAAAATCAGCAACGAAATTTTTCATTTTTGGTTTATAATTTCCATCTTTCATTACAGGTACAGCAGAGAGGTTACTGGTGAACCCAGCTGAAGAACCTAGCCTAATTTACTAGTATTATTGTTCGGACAACAAACACAGTTTCAACGTAGATGAACATGTGTCCGAAGGAGTTTATGTATGTACTGTTTTATTTTTTTCTAGAGAATGTTTATAGGCGAGTGGTTTAACTAGTTTTACGGTGTATAAAGTGATATTATCTTTATTTAAAGAATAGTGAGTTTAAGATAGACATTCAACGATAACTCCCAAAACTATTTATTAAACATATTGTGTATGAAGTGCTTAGAAGATCAAGATGAATTTCCCTTGTATGAATGTATTTTGAATGATGTGTACTTAATTAAGGACACTATCCGGTAAACGAAAGTCAAGCAACATCTCATCTAGCTCAATTGCAATAGAGTATCATTGAAATATTCATACTGTGAAAAATGTTTACATCTGATATGGTCTTGACAAAAATGCTGCATATTTCATATGAGATAGAGTTAAAATTCGAAAGCTATATCATAAATATTTGTATCTAAAATACAAAAGTAGTATGTTGTATTGCAAATATTGATTTACCCAGATTATAATATTACAAAAATTGGTCAAATTCACACATTTTCGAAATAATAATGTGAAGATTATAACTGATCTATACTTGTGCTGTAAGTTCCTCAATCGAATTGTAATTTTCATTAAAAAGACATATCTGTACAATATTTTAAATGAAGAATTCGATAAACATCATGTGTATGTTCTCAATTAATCGAACCACTTGAATTTTGTGATGAAATTTTAAATTTCGATTATTTGTATATGAAGAGATTTTGACGTCATCCAAGGGTAATCATATCTGTGTGTTGGAATTATAGTTTGACTTTTGAACATATTTAAATCCATCCATACGTAACCTGCTGTTTTTCTCAAATGTTCAAAAGAGAAAAACAATTTTCAACTTGATCAGATTCTTTCATTTCGATGTTCGTACTCTATAAACACTAAGAACTGTGATATATAATGTTGTCAAGAAAGTCTCTGACATTAAGTACGGGTCGGTTCATCGATATATCCAATTTTTGCCCCATACATCAGTTGTCATTGGAGTATGTTTCAGCAGTCTTTATTATTCTGGGACCGAAGAAAAATTTATTTTTCATGTTGAAGCATATTCATATTTTTCCAAGACTGATTTTCCCGAGAGTATATATTTCTTTGATTGTTTCGATCGATATGAAATGTAAGATATATTGTATTTATTGTATGTTTTGTAATTGTGAAATTAAAAAGCTTCGATATATGTTTTTTTATTGCTCAATCCACACACAAGAACCTTTTCCAAAATTCAATAAAAACTCTACTTTCGAAATCCTCTGGGAAAATTCCCAAAGATGAAATGGGTTTTACCAAAATTCATCAAGTTCAATGGAATTTCTACCCAAGAAATTATCATTTTGATACAATTTTGGCGGAATATCATAGAATTCCATCGCTTATACGCTCTTAGAATTTGGGTATGATAAGCGAAAAATGTATTAGGATCACAGGAGGGCGAGGAGATATTCAGATACCCAGAGCAACGCCTGAAAATTTTTGAGATAGGCAACCCGTCGTTCGTACATGGAGTATTGTGTGTTGCTTATCTTATAAATTTTTAGGCGCTGCTCCGGGTATCTGAATACCTCCTCGCCCCCCCCCTGTGATCCTAATATGATTTTCACGCAATTTTCGACCAATATCCTGTTGAAACGAAAATTTTTGGGTATAAATTCCGACGAAATTTTCGATTCTAGAAAAATAGTATTAGGATCACAGGAGGGCGAGGAGGTATTCAGATACCCGGAGCAGCGCCTGAAAATTCTCGAGGTAGGCAACCATCGATACACCATTCATGAATGACGGGTTACCTACCTTGGGATTGTTCAGGGGCTGCGTCGGGTATCCGGATACCTCCTCGCCCTCCTGTGATCCTAATACAATTTTTCCGAATTCAACAAAACTCCAACCAAATTTCTATCGAAACGAAAATTTTCTGGTGAAAATTCCGTCGAAATCGAAACACGGTATTAGGATCACAGGAGGGCGAGGAGGTATTCAGATACCCGGAGCAGCGCCTGAAAATTCTCGAGGTAGGCAACCATCGATACACCATTTATGAATGACGGGTTACCTACCTCGGGAATTTTCAGGCGCTGCTCCGGGTATCCGGATACCTCCTCGCCCTCCTGTGATCCTAATACAATTTTTCCGAATTCAACAAAACTCCAACCAAATTTCTATCGAAATGAAAATTTTCTGGTGAAAATTCCGTCGAAATCGAAAAATGGTATTAGGATCACAGGAGATCGAGGAGGTATTCAGGCGCTGCTCCGGGTATCTGAATACCTCCTCGCCCTCCTGTGATCCTAATACCATTTTTCAATTTCGACGGAATTTTCACCAGAAAATTTTCGTTTCGATAGAAATTTGGTTGGAGTTTTGTTGAATTCGGAAAAATTGTATTAGGATCACAGGAGGGCGAGGAGGTATTCAGATACCCGGAGCAGCGCCTGAAAATTCCCGAGGTAGGTAACCCGTCATTCATAAATGGTGTATCGATGGTTGCCTACCTCGAGAATTTTCAGGCGCCTGCAAATTCCCGAGGTAGGTAACCCGTCATTCATGAATGGTGTATCGATGGTTGCCTACCTCGAGAATTTTCAGGCGCTGCTCCGGGTATCTGAATACCTCCTCGCCCTCCTGTGATCCTAATACAATTTTTCCGAATTCAACAAAACTCCAACCAAATTTCTATCGAAACGAAAATTTTCTGGTAAAAATTCCGTCGAAATCGAAAAATGGTATTAGGATCACAGGAGGGCGAGGAGGTATTCAGATGCCCGGAACAGCGCCTGAAAATTCAAGAGGTAGGCAACCCGTCATTCATGAATGGTGTATCGATGGTTGCCTACCTCGAGAATTCTCAGGCGCTGCTCCGGGTATCTGAATACCTCCTCGCCCTCCTGTGATCCTAATACAATTCTACCGAATTCAACAAAACTCCAACCAAATTTCTATCGAAACGAAAATTTTTTCTGGTGAAAATTCCGTCGAAATCGAAAAATGGTATTAGGATCACAGGAGGGCGAGGAGGTATTCAGATACCCGGAGCAGCGCCTGAAAATTCTCGAGGTAGGCAACCATCGATACACCATTTATGAATGACGGGTTGCCTACCTCTTGAATTTTCAGGCGCTGTTCCGGGCATCTGAATACCTCCTCGCCCTCCTGTGATCCTAATACAATTTTTCCGAATTCAACAAAACTCCAACCAAATTTCTATCGAAATGAAAATTTTCTCGTGAAAATTCCGTCGAAATCGAAAATTGGTATTAGGATCACAGGAGGGCGAGGAGGTATTCAGATGCCCGGAACAGCGCCTGAAAATTCAGGAGGTAGGCAACCCGTCATTCATAAATGGTGTATCGATGGTTGCCTACCTCTTGAATTTTCAGACGTTGCTCCGGGTATCTGAATACCTCCTCGCTCTCCTGTGATCCTAATACCATTTTTCGATTTCGACGGAATTTTCACCAGAAAATTTTCGTTTCGATAGAAATTTGGTTGGAGTTTTGTTGAATTCGGAAAAATTGTATTAGGATCACAGGAGGGCGAGGAGGTATTCAGATACCCGGAGCAACGTCTGAAATATCAAGAGGTAGGCAACCCCTCATTCATAAATGATGTATCGATGGTTGCCTACCTCGGGATTTTTCAGGCGATGGTCCGGGTATCTGAATACCTCCTCGCCCTCCTGTGATCCTAATAGCATTTTTCGATTTCGACGGAATTTTTACCAGAAAATTTTCGTTTCGATAGAAATTTGGTTGGAGTTTTGTTGAATTCGGAAAAATTGTATTAGGATCACAGGAGGGCGAGTAGGTATCCGGATACCCGGAGCAGCGCCTGAAAAATCCCGAGGTAGGTAACCCGTCATTCATAAATGGTGTATCGATGGTTGCCTACCTCGAGAATTTTCAGGCGCTGCTCCGGGTATCTGAATACCTCCTCGCCCTCCTGTGATCCTAATACAATTTTTCCGAATTCAACAAAACTCCAACCAAATTTCTATCGAAACGAAAATTTTCTGGTGAAAATTCCGACGAAATCGAAAAATGGTATTAGGATCACAGGAGGGCGAGTAGGTATCCGGATACCCGGAGCAGCGCCTGAAAAATCCCGAGGTAGGTAACCCGTCATTCATAAATGGTGTATCGATGGTTGCCTACCTCGAGAATTTTCAGGCGCTGCTCCGGGTATCTGAATACCTCTTCGCCCTCTAATGTTCCTAATACCTTTTCGCTTTTGAAACACTAATTCTGAACCGTAGCCGTGGGTTTAGGACAGTTAATGATAAACTAGCAATCAAATAATCTTTTTATTAAGGAAACTTTATCGATACACAATACTTTGCACTTATTATCAAAAATATCCATATAAATATAGAACAAAATACAAAACAGTTTACTGTAAACAAAGAGTCTAATTTGGAACAACAGATGCATTCCAAAAATGAACACAAGCAGATGCAAGTTCTGCACAAAACAAGAAGTAGTTTATAACTTTAACAATAATATACAAAAAATATACTGTGTCATTTGTTAATAACATTATATCATAATACATAAAAATAAAAGGAGAGAGCCATCGTATACAACAAATATATATCACAAAAATATGGCGTACACTGAGAAAGAGAAAAAATGAACAAATATATAAAAAGGACAACTAACAATGCAATCTTTATGTTTGATACAAAGTCAGCAACAGTGTCAGATACACCCAATAGCAATTTTCGAGCATCCTTTTTCTGAAAATATTGCTTCGTAATTACTTTTTTTTTCTCTGTCAAACGAAATTGTACTTTCCAATTTTGGGATCTGATAAATGATCCAAATAATCTTCTTTCATCAACGTAAAAATTGATTATGTGAAAGAAGCATCCTCACTTCACACTGTTGATTCCAGTAACTTTAATTTTTTCGTTGGAGGCTGTAGGTTCTCACTATCGTCAACATAATACTCACTATTCGATCGATCATATTGTACCAAATCTGCTACACGTTGTTGCATATCGGGATCCTGGAAAATATCGATCTTTGGAACACCCTAACTTACATTTTCAAATGGTAAAGGGTTTAAATATAGAAAGATGTTAAAATTCAAACAAATTTTTATACTCACACATGCTAACCATGGATGTTCAAGAACTTCTTTAATAGTAATTCGCTTTTCAGGGTCTACAACGAGCATCCTAGCAATCAAATCTTTGGCTGCGTACGAAACATTCGACCAAACATGTGCATTAAAGCTATACTGTCCCGTTAATATCAATTTATTCAATATGGCTCTTTCCGACGACCTAAATTTCCAAAATCTATTAAAATTCATTCGTAAAACAAGATAAAAAGATGAAAAACTCACCTGAAGGGTAACTGTTTGGATAACATATAATACAAAATAACGCCCATGCTCCAAACATCTACCTGATAGGAATATTCCGTGTAGGAACCATCAAGAATTTCCGGGGCCACATACTGGGGGGTACCGCATATAGTTTTCATCACAGTGTATTCATGCAAAAATTTGCTCAAACCAAAGTCAGTTAATTTAACTACAGTTTCAATATCATCACTTGATAAAAGTATGTTATCGGGCTGAAATAGAAGCAAATGAATCAAGATTACTCAAGAAACCTAAACATAAGTCTAACTTTATTAAAAGATCCCTTAATGTTTGAGCTATCCAAAATCGATTTCAAGCAAATAACCGGTTATCATTGGTAATTACCAACTGCATTCAAGCGCTTTTGGTCATTCAGACAGGTCATTCATTTGAGTAAGGGCTATAACCAAAGGCATAACCAACAATAACTGCGGTATTTACCGGTTATTCGCTTGAAATCGATTCAAATGACCTATTCCTTGTCAATTTTATTATGACATTTCCTTCATTTTGACAGTTGTGGGAAGTTGCTTAACACAAAAGAATGGAGGAACTGTCAAGACAAGGGATCTGTCATATTTTGACAGTTTGAAATACATTTACTATTGTCAGACCTTCGAGAAAGTCTCCATCAGGCATTTTACCTAAAAAATATCCCAAATAGTGTATTCTAATTACCTTAAGATCCCTGTGAGCTATTCCTTCCCTGTGTAGATAATGGACTGCTAAAGTTATTTGATAAAACAAACATTTACAATTTTGCTCGGATAAAGGTCGTATTGACAAAATTCTATTGGTTAAATCGCCCCCATCCATATACTCCAATATGATGAAGACGTCTGAATCAGTCTCAACAATTTCTTTCATTTTAATAATACATGGCTGAAAAAGTATTGTTCCTTATTTTATTTGTAAGTTTATATCGAAAACTGCACGTTTCTTTCAATAGAATGTGTAAAACACTTACATGGGCGAGGGATTGAAGAATTTTCACCTCGTTCATAATCTTAAGTGGGTGATCTAAATGGTAGATGTTCCCACTGGAATAAACACCCTTCTTGATTTTCTTCATAGCATATGCTTTAGTGGTAGTCTGTAACAAATTTGGAACATCCAGCACATGTAAAGAATATTCTGACAATATGACCAACTCACTTTTTCGAAAACAAGGTGCACTTCACCACATGCACCTTTACCGAGAAACCTTGACAGTTTGTATTTCTTCCTCAATTCAGGAGGAAGATATTTGCTTGATTCGTCTATTTCCAGGAGTTTGAATACGAATACTGAAATGAAATAATGGTAAAGTTGTAGAACGTTAATACTGAGGTATTAGATTCTCACATTTCTGACAACCCTTGAATCCAACCGACAAAATATCATCATGTTGCAAGATGTTCCTATTTCCTCTTCCAACCAGCGATCCATTTATGAATGTCCCATTTTTGCTTTCGTCTTTCAGGTAGATCAAATCAGTATAAACGTCTCTGATAATAGTGAAATGAGTTTTGCTTATATTCAGTAAAGTTGTTTCTGGGAAATTGTTTTTGCTTGCCACTATAGTACACTGTTCATTTCTACCAAAAGAAATAGTGTCCAAGTTGAGATCTATGAAGAAATTTATACATTATGAATTCTTCACTGTCATTAAAATAGAAGAAACCCTTACCCACTGATTTGAATCCATTCAGACAAGAGTACAGTCGCCCCCATGGTAATTGTATCCCATTTTGTTCTTGACTCTGACTCAAAGGGGTTAATGTATCAGGCAACTTATCACTCGCTTGATTTCCCATCATTTGAATTAATTGAGCGAAACTAACGTTTACAATAAACCTATTATTAATATTGCAAGAAATGCAGAAGCACAACGGAAAATCGCGGGAAGATTGGTTCTGTCAATTGATAAGAACTATAAACAATTTTTGTATCACATATATTTTAACTAAAACTGCAGTATAGCCCTTTTACAACAGCATAACAAGAGGAATTGGGCATTTTCGGTTCATTTTTACAGCTTCAGCTTCCTAGTGTGCTGAATTTGGGAGGGGATAAGAAACAAATCCCATGCGTTTAAGATTTCTACAGGACCTTACCAGCCCTTACTGTCACTTTTTTCCATATACATATTTGTAATATTGTACTGAATGAATAAGAATACTATAGTCGAAATTCAAGAAACATCATACATGTTATTCAGAGAAAGCTAAAACAGAGATTTTAATCATGATTGTAATACTATCATGTTTAGAAAATTGAAGGAGATTCTTATCACTCTCACATTTTATAATCAATCACCGATTGAAAGAAATTACACATTTGAAACTGAATTCAGAGGTACCACTGAACTGATTAAATCTGAAAAATTTATTGTAATACTATCATCAGGGCATAATGGTTTCTGAATACAACCCTGTCTTCATATACAGGTGTTCTCTGTTTTTAATGCTCACTTGAGATAGCAGGTAAAAATGTGCAAAGAGAATACAAACCCTTGCAATTGTGCAAGTGTCGCATAATTTACAAAATGTACATGTGGGAGTAGCAACGGAAGGGAAGCAAATGAAATGGTTTAAACAAAATTCGGCTTTTATAACACTCTTTATCAATAAAATCGTTTTCAACCAACATTTCATAACAAAAGACATTGGACAATCGAAACCAATAACATATTTTCACAGCTGCAATACTTATTTATTCACGATAAGTCTATTTTAACTTATCAATGAACTTTCAACTTTTGAAATTTCAAAATTCTCCATTGGGGGTTATCGTTTAACTTCAATTTAATTGGCTTGAGGTTCTTCTTGACGTTCGCGTCTTGATTGTCATTGGTAGAAAATAACGTGCTGAGCAGCAACAAGTGGTCCCCATCCATTTAAAATAAATTTTCACATCAGTTCCAACAAATTCGTGCGTTTAACGTTAATATTCTGGCGGAATCAGCTGATTTTTTGCAAATTCATAAAGTGCTTTTCCTTCTTTCTTAAAAATGTCTGAAAATGTGGTTGTGATTGGCAGTGGAGGTAGAGAACACGCCATAACTTGGAAAATCTCCCAGAGTAACCTTGTGAACAAAATTTTTGCCATTCCGGGAAGTTACGCGATTGCAAAAGTCGAAAAGACGGTCAATGTTTCTATCGATGTGAATAAATTTGAGGTTAGTATCACAGAACATCCAAATATAGGATAATTGATTGACAGGTCTTCAGAGTATAGTGTGAAGTTAGCCCTTTTTTTATGATATGTTATTATGTGCATAGGCGTAACTATCGTTTTTTCTAAAGAGGTACTGAAATAGGAAATTATCGTAGACCCTTTCTTTAGGGAAATTATACTGAGATTCCAGTAAACAATTAAATTTGTCCTCAAAATCATAGGAGCTCCGAATAGGTTACGAAAATAGCAGATTTTTCATGCCGCAACCCAACCATGATGATGATGTACTTGGAACGTACAGATTTCTACTAACTGCTATTGAGAAATTATTTAAATTCAACGTTTTTATTTCAATACTAACTCGATTTTATTTAAATGAACAAGTTAAATGCTGGCAATGGACAGATTTGAATTCGCCGCATTACCTGAAGAAATTATGTCAATGGAGGTCTTTGAACAATTTTTTTCTGTTTGTAATAGGTATAAATCAAGAGCAGCATATTTTTAGAGATCTTATTGTCCTCGTCATAGTAATTCTTTTACTACTTTTACACTTCATTGAACCTTTTCTATACGTATTCTTCCCATTATTCTGGTTCTATTGTTGACATTCACAGCCTCTTCTACTTCCAGTGGCGCCGTTAAGATTTGGAATGGAGGTTCAATGCAGGTGTTTTCTACTGTTTAGTTTCTGTAAATTCTTGTCCTAATTAGACAGGTGAAACTTAAGAATAATTTTTCATTATGAACTCTAATGCAGTTTGAACATTTTGAATTGCAACTTTCTATAAATAATTTTATTGTTTAAGACAGCACCAGAGGGAGTTACTTTTAGTGATTGATATACTAAACATAAAAAATAATGATAAATAATTCAAATGAAATATTGCAGGAGATCGCGAAATTCTGTAAAGAGAACAAAGTATCCGTAGTGATCGTTGGTCCAGAAGACCCTCTAGCCAAGGGCATCGCTGATTACCTCCAGAAATCGAATATAAGAGTTTTTGGCCCCTGCAGAGAAGCAGCACGTCTAGAATCTGACAAAAGTTGGGCCAAAGCTTTTTTCGACAAGCACGATATACCCACTGGAAGATGGAAATCTTTCAACGATGCGTCAGAAGCCAAAAAGTTCATAAGGGAGTGAGTTGATCAGTTAACAATGTTGTTAACGTTATCAATATCAGTTTTTTCCGACTTTTGCCACTTATACGGTGGATATTCAGAGTTTTTTCACAATCTTGTGAACTTACATATTTAATTTTGCGTAATGAATCTTATCTCGATTTTTGCAGAGCAACCTTCCCAGCTCTTGTGGTGAAGGCTAGTGGCCTTGCAGCAGGCAAAGGTGTTATTGTTGCTTCTAATAAACAAGAAGCCTGTGAGGCTGTTGATGAAATTCTAGGTGACAAGAAATTTGGTTCTGCAGGAGAAACTGTGGTCATTGAAGAATTGCTGCAAGGCGAAGAAGTTTCAGTATGTCTTTTTCTATTTTAAGTGAGTTTGTTCAACATTGTTTCTCAAGGTTTTAGCATTTACTGACGGCAAAACCGTCAAAGCCATGCTACCAGCACAGGATCACAAAAGGATTTTCGACAATGACCAAGGTCCCAACACAGGAGGGATGGGTGCCTATTGCCCATGCCCGTTATTAAACGAAGATCAGATCCGTTTCGTCGAAAAAAATATCCTGCAGAAGACTGTTGAAGGTTTCAGGAAAGACAACATCCCATATATCGGTGTGTTTGGAGACTTTTTTGGTTCTATGAGTATCTCAACTTCGTCTTACAGGTGTTTTGTATGCTGGCCTGATGATCACCAACAGTGGAATCAAAATTCTCGAGTACAATTGTAGATTTGGAGATCCAGAAACGGAAGTTATTCTTCCTTTGCTCGAGTCTGACTTGTATGCCACAATAAAAAGTTGTTGCGATGGGTCACTTGAAAAGGCGGAGATAAAATGGAATACTGACTTGAGAGCAGTTGGTGTGGTTATGGCTTCATCTGGATATCCCGGCACTCCTAAGAAAGGACAAATAATATCAGGTGAATATTGAAAGATCAAACTTTCTTCTCAATGATCTTAACAAACTGTAAACTGTTCTTTTTTGTTCCTAGACCTTCATAAGGTATATTAAAGATCAGCACTCGTGAACTTATATGATTTTTCAGGAATTGAAGAAGTAGAAAGGAAACCAAACTTTGTAGTCTTCCATTGTGGTACCGCTTTGAAAGAAGGCAATTTAGTGACTAACGGCGGTAGGGTGTTAATAGTGGTTTCTTTGGCGCAACAACTAGCTAAGGCTGCTGCCGAAGCTACACGAGCTTGTAAAATCATCAAATTCGAAGGGGGTCAATATAGGAAAGATATAGCCCTCAAAGGTATTGCAAGGTTAGTAAAACTTCTGGTGTTACATACGATACATCGTCTATTTTTTCATTGGAATTTAATTTCACGAAACTGTAGCAGCTGTATCAAACTTAGTGTTGATCTATTTTTCACCAAAAAAACGTGGGGCTAAGGTAAGCTCAATATTGTTGGATTAAGTCTTTACCCAGGCGATGTTCTATGGCATCCACGGCCTACTTAATCTAACAGGCCGGAAGGTTAGACGTTGCCGTTGTTACCAGCAACGTGTCTAGTGGCACGCGTGGATATAGGAAGTACATATACGGTTTCTTGTGTAATTCGCACTGTTTTCGATAAAATTTCGAATTTATTACAATTGACAATTAAATGAAGAACTGTTGGGAGAAAAACAAAACAGCATTCCGTTTATCTGCGGATAATTTCTTAATATTTTATCGCAAATAATCCAGAATTCACCACGGGGAGGTAGCTGTTGTATTGAGTTCCACAAGATTACAATCAATCAGAATGAAAATTATTTTACTTTCTGAAGCGAATGAAGTAGATGAATGAACATCAAATGAGGAAAAAAGTCACAAATATACCTGTCACCTAATAACCTCTTGAAATTAGAAATGGGTACGTTCATCGTCTCTAAATACGACTTCGATTCTCAAATTAATCAAGATCTCAAACCCCGATGATATTTTCGGAAATGCCCCCTCAAATTTCATATTGTAAAACTGAAGAAAGTCATATTCTTTAACGTTGGAAATGAAGTTGAAAACTGCCTTGTCTTTGAATGACAACAAAAGTCGGAAAATCGATCTGATCTTTTTTGTCCCAATCGGTGTGAACATTGTCATAATGGACAACTAATTTTTGTCTCCGTTCCTTAGGATCAGATCTTTTCGGAGTAACTGAAGACGCCATGTAACTCGGTCGATTTGGGAAAATTGAAGTAAATGCATCATCAGTTAATTTAGGAATTTTTCGGGGTATATTAATAACCTTCCTCAGTTGGTTAAAAGTTTTTTTATCAAAATATGGGAATCTACAAAATGTTTCATACAAACTACACTGTCATCGTTGAATTTAAAACTACTTTCTCTATGAATTGCGTTAAGCCATTTTTTTCTCCTCGCGGGATCTTATAGTTGCTTTTGCAACCGGACACGAGGCATAGTACTCAAATCGAAGATTTCTAAATGAAATTTCAATAAATATTAAAATGAGAAACCTTCCTGTTGATAATATTTCCAGATATGAACACTAAAAGTATAAAAATTCAATCACAAACCCGATACAAACCCCTTCTATGTAAAACCAAAAAAATAATAGATGAAAATTCCTCTCAAACTGAATAAGTATTCAAACCTTGAGCAAACAAAGTCAGATAAGACATTCGTTGACATTTTTTGTGGTTGCAGGTCGATTTTAACGTCAGGAAAACTCTCATACAAACAATGCGGAGTAGATATAACTGCTGGAAACGACCTAGTATCTCATATAAAGCCGAAGGCGAAATCTACAAATCGCCCTGGAGTCATGGGCAGTATCGGTGGCTTCGGTGGCCTGTTTGATACAAAAGCTGCAGGATTCAAGGATCCTCTCCTAGTCTCAGGCACCGATGGTGTAGGGACAAAGTTGAAAGTGAGCCTTTAACACCTTTGAATCTTTTCCAAAACTATTATTCTTTCTTTTAAGATCGCTCAAGAAGTTGGTTTACACAACACCATAGGTATAGATCTGGTAGCGATGTGTGTTAATGACGTCCTAGCTCATGGAGCAGAGCCCCTATTCTTCTTAGATTATTTCGCATGCGGCCATTTGGACGTACATGTTGCCAAAGATGTTGTCTCAGGAGTTGCAGAAGGTTGCCTCCAATCCGGATGCTCACTCATTGGTGGAGAAACAGCTGAAATGCCTGATATCTACCCTGAAGGAGACTACGACGTTGCAGGTTTCGCTGTTGGAGCGGTTGAAAGATCTCAGTTACTCCCACGTGTACAAGACATAAAGGAAGGTGACGTTATAATTGGTCTTCCTTCCTCTGGAGTACACAGTAACGGGTTCAGTTTGGTTAGAAGGGTGATGAAGCTTGCAGGAGTAACATACGCAACACCTTGCCCTTTCAGCGATTCAGGAAAAACTTTTGGTAATGAACATTCCGATCCAGAATCTTCAGCATTGAAGTCTTGGTTTGGTTTCAGGTGAAGAACTCTTGACACCCACTAAGATATATGTTAAATCCGTCGTTCCATTGATAAAGTCCGAGAAAATCAAGGCTTTTGCTCATATAACTGGCGGAGGTTTACTTGAGAACATTCCTAGGATCTTACCATCGAATCTTGCTGTAAAATTGGATGCAAGAAAGTGGAGTATACCTAAGGTGTTTGCATGGTTGGCAGCAATGGGCGAGTATTCCTTCTATTAGAGACTAACTCAAGTTATTTTGATTATTGTTGCAGGAGGTGTTAATGAGTTTGAGCTCCTGAGGACGCTGAACTGTGGCATAGGTGGAATCTTAGTAGTTAGAAGAGAAGACAGCGAATCCGTTGCAAAATCCCTCAGATCAGATGGAGGTGTGACAATTGGAGAAGTTATTTCAATCAAGGACGGTTAGTATATGATTTGTTCATTTCCATTTTTAGACCTTTTTCTTGTTCCTGCTTCGGAGGCGATTGTTTTATGGATGAACATTCAAATTGTTGTATTGAATGAGAAGAATCCCGCAACTCTCTTGCATAAAGACTAAAAGAACTTTGTTTTTACAGGAAAACAAGTTGTAATTGACCATTTCGCAGAGGTTATAGAGCCGAGTATGAGGTCTTTCGTCCCATCTCTGATGGAGAGACAATCTTCTGATAAGAAACGAGTGGGTGTTTTGATATCAGGCAGTGGAACCAACCTCCAAGCACTTATAGATGCAACTATGGACCCTTCAAGGAACATAGGAGCTGAGATAGTTCTAGTGATCTCGAATAAGGACAACGTCGAAGGCCTCAAAAGAGCAACAAGAGCAGGAATACCTACTAAAGTAAAAACATTCTTCATTCACTCTTCACCCGTTGTTCACACTTATTTTTCTTCAGGTGATAAGCCACAAGAATCATTCTTCCAGAGAAGAATATGACGGGAAACTGGATGAAGATCTGAGATCAGCTGGGGTGGAGTTGGTATGTTTAGCAGGGTTCATGAGGATTTTGAGCGCGGAATTCACGAATAAGTGGAGGGGGAAGCTGATCAACATCCATCCAGCTCTACTTCCTTCCTTTAAAGGCACTCATGCGCAGAAGCAAGCTATCGAAGCTAAGGTTAAAATAAGTGGATGCACCGCCCACTTTGTTGACGTAAGTTCATCAATAATTCCTTGTTTTATGAGATTTTCCAATGCTTGAGTATCTGTTTTGCAGGCTGGTGTCGACACTGGTGCTATAATAGCCCAAGAAGCGGTAGCTGTTGAAGTTGATGATAATGAAGAAAGCTTGACCGAAAAGATAAAAGTTGCTGAACATAAAGTTCTTCCTCGTGCTCTTCAACTGGTTGCTACTGGTAAAGTGAGGCTGGGAGATGATAACAGCGCTATCTGGTCTCATTCGTGAATAATGTTGATTATTATTCGAACATATTTTATATTTTTGTACAGATATAATACAGTAAAATGTACTAAGAATTTTTGTTTGTTCTATTTCCTACAAATTACTCATGATGAACAAGGATATCTTGTTTAATGGTTTGGAAGTAAATTATGGTCTGTACAACGAAAGGAAAATTTATCCAAAAGAAGTACAGCTACAGAAATAAAAAACAAAGATAATAATCTTTGTTCCATCATTTACAGAGATGGGCCTAGGTTAAAATACATAAGTAGGTCTATGAGATATTCAAAAATGAAGCATACAAAATATGGTGATACTGAATTCTGCAGAATATGTGAAACTTCAAAATACTGCACTTTTTCAGTTCCCGAAAATTGATACAACAACTCATCATTATCTGTATAAGGCGAACAACAACAAATTTCAAAATAATTTATCTTCTTGGGAAATTTCCTCGTAAACAAAAGATATCGTAACTCCCCTCTCTTTCATCTGGAATAACATTCGATATAAAATCATTCAATATAGTTGATCGTAGTTTTAATACCTCGAAATCGAAGCCCAAAATGAATCAACTTAGCCCACATGATAAAGCAATATTAAATTGCGTTTTGAATCCTCAATTACCTTTACAAGAAGTATTAGATGAAAAGATATTTATGGGTGGGTAATTATTTACTGTTTCCTCAATTCTTTGTTATTTAAATGGGTGTTAAAGTGGTAGATATCCAAATCCAATCAAGTGTCAGAGGAATATTTAAAGTTCTTTCATCAGACATTTCGTTGATAGATTATTTTCAATAATCATGTAAAGGATAAAAACGCATGACGCAGGATCTGATGCTAAAGGTCCCCCAAAGAATGAGGTTTATAAAGATAAAAAAAAGATTGAACTCGACCTTTTCACCAAATATTTTACCAATGAACTTTTTAATTAATTTAAATTCATTTAATTTCAGATGAAGAAGAGCTTACTCCTAAAGTTGTAGAAGCTAAAGAGTTGGAATTGAAAGCCATTGCACAATCTGAAAAGGGAAAGCTGCAGGATGCTCTGGCTCTTTTAAATAGAGCTGTCGAAATCGCTCCTGATAAAGCCTCTTTGTATAACAACAGAGGTCATGTTTATCAATTCCAGAGAAAATTTGACGGTAAAGATACCTTTTTTATTTATCAACCTAAAGAAAAAAAATGATTTGAGGTCAAAGGGAAATCTACCTATATCTACTTTTATTGAACAGCTAGATTGAAGAAAACGACAATAAAAAAGGAGCCAGAAATGTTGTCAAATTCCTTATTTGTTTTAATTTGCAGAAGCAATGGAAGATGTGACTAGAGCAATAAATCTGGCAACTGGTACAAAGTTAGAAAGGACATTGTGCCAGGCACATTTACAGAGAGGAATATTGCTTCGGCGAAAAGGGGATGTTGAAAACGCCAAGAAAGATTTTCAAATTGCTGCAGACATGGGGAACACGTTTGCAAAGAATCAGGTACTGTATGAGCTTGGATTCAATTATAATAATCACTTTTATTATGCAATATGATTCTTCCTTCAATATATGAAACAGAATTTTGTTTATATTGGATTTTCTCTCAGTGGAAAGATATTTCGAAAATAAATTACATAATATCAATCTCAATTTTCGTAAATTACCAAAAATTTTCCAGATCGTCGAAATGAATCCTTATGCTGCCCTGTGCAATCAAATGCTCAAACAACTTATGGAAACTTCGAAATGAAAGAAATTATCAACAACAATCTGAGTCAAAACAATTATTTCTTGTGCGAAGTTTGTATATAATGAAGAAACAGAAATCACTATATTATATATTAAAAAGTATTTTAGGAATTGAAAAGTTCGATGTTTTATTTCTATTCCTATACATATTATGTACGAAACATCCAAGAAAAAAAAATCGAGAAGAAAAAACCAAAAGATTAACTAAAAAGATTATGTCAGGTGTGGGGTTCGAACCCACGCTCCCTTTCGGGAACCAGAGCTTAAATCTGGCGCCTTAGACCGCTCGGCCAACCTGACGATGTAAATGACCGTGATTATTTTACATATGGTCCTACAGATGTTCAAGAAAAAATTGCATGGTTCCACAAGGTATAAAAAACTATTGAAGGTTGTTGGGACAATTGATTTGGGAGTGTTTGATGACATTGGAACTCAAATTCACGGATATATTCCATGCGAAATAATAAATAAAAGTTTAGAATTCGAACTTACCACCATTCATTCACAAAATACTCTTTCCATAAAAGAAAGTTACAGAGTTGTCAGCATTATTTTTATCTTGAGTTTCAGTACCTCTTCGAGGTTCAGGGCTTTATAATTTAACTTATTTCCTTATCGAACGAAGGCTATAAAAATATTGGTTCTTAGTTGAGAGATATTTGATTATTCACTAAATTAGAACTTTTCACAGCAATTAAACTGGTATAATTTATGCTTTTAATGAAAAACTTACTTCTGGATACCCTATCATGGTAGCCTTTGGGCTAATATTCCATGTAAGAATCAGCATTCGACTATTCCGATTCCTTTCTGATTAGGAGCAAGGTAAAACACGAAAAAATTCAAAATCCTAACCTTGAATTTCAGTGTCCCTATCATAGAATTTATACTGAAAACCAAAGATTATAGAGCACTCTATAATCTTTGCTTAAAACTGTTTAATGAACCTATGATCACTTACTTGAAAAGAGAAAAAATATAATATTATGTATTTCAATGTTTTAATAGTGTAATTATTGAAAGACAAATGTCCTCAAACTTGAGCACTTGATTTCGTTCAATTTCTTATTATAAGCTTCTCAAATCACAAGTGTTTTTATTACACGTGTTTGAGAAAATTTAGCTATTGCTGAGAAAAAACTTCGATTAGATTGAAAACTGGAATTCACATAGTGAATACTGCTATATTGAACCCCATACAGAAACTCCAAACAAAAACTTCAAGTATTTTTTATATACAATTAATTATGCAGCATATTACAATATATAAAAAATCAATTACTCAGAATAATGTACCTCATCAAAAAATCGTGAAATAATATATTTATATAATTGTGTTAATTCTGTAGCACCACTTTATTTCAAAATATAAAGAATTTCAATCAAAAAAAAAAAAAATAAATGCAGTCCTAACCCAATTGTACTAAATATTTCAATAAATTATTCTCTCCAATTATTTACATGAAAAGGATTTCAGATTTCATTTGCCATAATGAATTTTTCCTCCAGTGTTTGTCTGGTTATCAACAGATGTCATTCGCGAGAATTGTACATTTCTTGAATTACATTTTACGTTTTGATTACTAAAAAAAATTATATATGAGAAATGAATCTGCTCAGAGAGGTTTCTGAAGAGTTCAGTGCATAGCTTAATCTATCCAGCTATTATTAGAAATATTCAAATTAAGATTCTAACTCATGTTGATCTACCATCTCAAAGTCCTTTCCAGTACTCGATCTCTGACTCGATTCGCTTTCGCTCTCAGATTTGTTTCCTTCCAGATTTTCCTCTTCGCTTTGCTTCGAACCGATGAGACTGGAAAAAAAGGTTATATTGGATTATGGGAAATATTTCTTCAGGTGGAATTCACAAAAGCTATTCTAATATATTTAAAATGTTAATCAAAATGATGACATTATGAGACGGGATACTGATGAGGCCCAACAAGGCTGAAACCCAGTGACAAAATCTAATATCATTTCTCCAACCTCATGGTAAAAGATCTCTGAGCCTGGGAATTGAAAATAGTATTCATTTCGATGATTACTATTTTGAATTCTTCTATGTTTCAAAAATTATGAGACATGTCATTCGTTAAATGACATCTCTAGTCAATATTCGATGGACTGCGAATAAATGTCATTTCTGTGCTCTATATCAAATTTGAGTGTTGTACTTTTGTCCTTGCGGAGGCTGCAAATTCGAAAGAGACAAAACATACCCAGCATCTTCATCTCCAGTGTCTTGTCCTTGTACATTCTCAATTGTTTCAGGTTCCAAAGGTGCAGATTCTTTGCTCTCCATCGTTTCTTCGGCATCAGAATCTTTGTCCTTTTTCTTCTTCTTCTTACTCTTTTCTTTGCCCGCTTGGTTACCTCCTTTGTACTCGTACTGAAGTAGATAATTATTTTTAACAAATTTGTGAAAGATATAGGGCAGCATTTCCAACTTGATTAAAGGTATATACGTACATTGTATAATGGCCAAAATGAAGCGAAGAAACCCACATCTTCTGTCAAATTTGGAAGAATCCACAAGTGATGTTTACCGAGCGTTAACATCCAGATAAGTGAGAAGATAATAACGCGTAATACCGCTAAAACAATGATGAATACAAGGAAACCTGCTGCAGCAACACTTAGGTAGTAGACACCTAACCTGAAAATATAGTTTTGACTGTAATCACAGAAAATAGAACGTTCTTTTTTATAGTGAACATTGATGAAAATGGTCTTACCTGACTGAAGGGGGCCACAAGGGGAATAAACAAACTCCTATTGCTCCCAGAACAAAGAGGGTTCCAATGATCCAATAATGGAAAGGAATTGGGTCATATATCCACACGTAAGCATCCAAACTATCCACAAACCTCTGATCATTGTGCATCTCCAACCTTATTTTCTTCTTCCTTTTTTCCTTCTCGATCTGAAATAAAACGACGTTGCAGTAGTTCAAATTGAATTAATATTTTCTTCTATGACATCTCTGAAAGCAATATCACAAACCTGCTGTTCTTGTTTTCCTTCCACAACACTGCTCTCGGCATCTGTGACCTTCTCTTTTTCTTTCTTTTTTTCCTTGTCATCGCCTGAATCGGTCACTTCCTTTTTTTTATCCTTCTTTCTCGCCTTCAATTCCTGCTCCGAAACAGGCACTTTACGGGCTCTGTGATAGAATTTATGTTCAAGCATCAAGTGGAGAAAATCTACCACATCTTCTCGGGATTTGAAGAAAGCATCTTCACCTTGGGCCCATTTTGACTCCAACAGTGCGTCCACCGCTTTTTTACCTGGAAAACACATAGATTGATCTAATTTTATTCTACACCATAAAAGAAAATAAGATTACCGGTGAAATATTCAACAACATAGTTCAAAAACTTTGTTCTCTTGATAGGGACATTTTTTCTCATCCACTTAGCTATTGCATATTCCTCCTTGGATGGTTTTTCAACAACTTCTTCACCTGGAGGGACATATTCCTGAAAAATTAAATATTTTGTTAATACATAAAGAGGAATAGTTGCTTCAACTAAGATATTCTGCTAATGAGGGGGACAAAAAACAAAGGAAACAAACGCACCTTCATACAAATAATTGAGTTGTAATTTCCAATTGAGGGCTCGATAATGGATTGAAAGGTTAATTGGAAAAAATGACAAGCATAGTTTCTACCAATTAATAATCATGATACCCAATGCATTCGATATTTAAATGCGTCATTATTCAAGAATGAATGTGATCGAAAAGAAAAACACCGTTTGACATGGAGCATAATAATATGATGAGAAAAAATCAGGAATCTGAATTAGACGGAAATCAGCTGTTCTTCACAGAGTATCAATTTGCATAGTAATATGCATTAAACTGAAAAGTACTGTTATGTTTTATGATAATAATCTCACACAATGATACAATTCCTCGACCCTTTCTTAATTGACGAACAATCAGGTTTAAAAGTATTTATGCTTACGTGTGAAACTGAAAAAACATACTGAAAATCTCCATCCAATAATAGACATTCGATGAAACGATTAACGGTATTAAATGGGCCGTGAAAAATAGAAGATCGTGATATTATTACTTTTCAAAAGTAAGATAATCAACAATTTTATCAATACATACCTCCTTGCGCTTTTTTCCTTTTCTCTTCTCAGCCATATTGGACGAAATTTATAGGGTGACGGTTTTGAGAATTTTTACGATTTTGTTGGAACGTCACGTCCGAAGTCAAAACAAAAGTTAAAACGTCAAATTGCCCAGCCAGAGATCCTATTAAATGGTCCTTTGGAACTAAAACAATTTTTTATCAGTCTTGAAATCACTTTAATATTATTTTTTTGTTGAAAGAAGAACTCACAAATATATGGAAATGATAGTGAATTGTTCTCCATATCGATTTCTCCACAGAAATTCGGGAGAAAGTAAAATATTACCGACACTAATTTGAAATAGTTCAAATGTCCTAATTTATTTTTTATTTGAAAGGTGAAGGTCATTGAAAATATTTGTTGCTATCACATTCAAATTATATATTCTACGTTTAATTGGAATTTTATGCATAGGTTTGGAGGAAATTTTCAAAAACTGGATATGTTCAGATGAATAGGTTCTCGATATGAAGGTGAGTTATGCGGGAGTTTGTAATAAATTAGCAAACTACCTCTCTTCTTTCAAGATCATTACCTATTCCAAACAATACCGCTAATTATGTAACACGAAAATATATTTATATTGAAAAAAATCGACGAGAGTTAATATTCTCTATAAACATCCCCTTTTCTACGTTTCGTATATCAAGTTTCCACCAATCATATTGCATATATCATTTTGAAACTATTGCAAATTTCATGGATAACAAAAGATAGATTTAAATAAACTGAAGGCAAAAAAAAACGATTAAAAAGAAATTATGGTTTGAAATTATTTTGTTGCACTGTATAGTTAAATGTTTTATCATATTAGAGTACCTCCTGAAATATAAATTTCTTTCGACATTCAAGGCCTATTCATGCAGCCTTCAATGAAATTCATGTTTTTTATGTATAATCTGGATTTTGCTCGTAGTTCTAAGCAAAAATAGGACCTCAAGTGCATGTTTAGACCAAAATTTGGTCCTTGGTGCCTGAAATGTAAAATGAAGAATTTCAATTTCTTTTTTATGGTAAATAGCTTGAATGATTTCAAGATTTATAAATGATTGCTAACAGCAATTGGATCTTCCATGTGTCTGTGACTTTCAGTGATGGTTGATGATTTTTTCCATCTGGATATAACTGCATAGCTTTTTTTATCCTCATCATGAAGATGTTGCTGAAAAAAGTTGATGCAAGAATGAAGTAATAAATAGATTTTGGGACAATCCTTCAGGTGAGTGTTATTATTCAATCTTTTCTTTTATTTCTTTACCACAAACTTCCTAACTCTTCCTTGAATAGTGGCCAACAAAGTTCAATTGGCTCTTTTATTTGATTTTCCTATAATCGGTTTACTACTTATTATATTTCATAGAATGCATTGGTTTTCAGATTAGGTGATAAATATTTGTTCAATTGATTGTGGATTTGAAAATGGACAAGAACACTTGTTGCCAAGTATGCGTGAGAGAATTTTTCAAAGTCAGCAATCTAAGAAGGCATATCAAAAAATTTCACCCTGAGAACTTCGAACCTTTGCCAAAGAAACAATTCGCCTTCACTTGTAAAGTTTGCGGCAAAAACTTCAGCTACATAAGAAATTACCGAAGCCATGTAAAAACCCACGATCCGAATCCACCAAACACAAAAATAATGAAAAAATGTCCTTTATGTGCATTCGTTTCTGAGAAAACTGAGTTGCATGCACATTTTGAAAAAAATCATGGCATAAGATTGGTCACAGAAAAATTCAGTTTTCCTGATGGCGATACTTTCATGAAATGGAAAATGTCGTTAGAAAATGACACCAGAAGTCGTTTTGTTCGTAACTATACACAGCAAACAAAGTATTATGATGAAGTGATTCTTTTTGTGTGTCACAGATCTGGGCATTACTTTAATAAAGTGAAAAATATGGAAAAAGTGAAAAACGATGTTGTGACGAAGAAAATTGGAGGTTTCTGCCCTGCTAATATAAAAATGATGAAGAAACAAGATGGTTCCGTCTTAGTATCTTTCCTACAAACTCACGTTGGACACAGTGAGGAAGTGGAAAATCAGCCTAAGGATCCAGGAAAAAAATTAAAAAGCATCTTGTTGCGACACAAAAACAGCTCCAACTTACAAAAGAATCTGCTTGTTAAATCGGATAATGTATGGCAGTTTCACTCGAAAAATAAGGACGAAATTTACGTTTTATCAGCGAATGAAAATAAATGTGAATCGAAATGCCCTCTCACATGCAGAGACTGTAAAGCATGCATACACAAATATTCCTGTAGTTGTAAGGATTGGACTGTAAAATGGAACATGTGCGTTCATATACATTTGCTATGCAGAATATTGAACGAAGAACAGGAAAAAAAGGACGAAACGATTCTTGAATCACAATCGAATTCAAGTGAGTAGAATTTCGAAAATTTTTTTATTTGAAAGGGCCCTACATATGATTCAACGGCATTGCACTCTTTTGGAGTTCACTTCGATCCCACGAATAAATTAATAAAAGATTGAACATAAAATTTGTTGGTCTAAAAAGTCAAGAACAAATTAAATTGAATTTCACAGTTCTTGTTTCAGATGACAATCTTCTTTTAATGGACAATTTAGTCAGAAAAATGAAATAACTCTTTTCATTAGACTCAAGCTTGAAGAAATAAGGCCCTGAAGACATCAAAATATTTGAAAAACGGTACACAGTATCGAGTTTTATCAAGAGTCGATCATTTTGCTTAAAAAATTTGATATTATAAAAGTTATTTTCAATACTACTTGGTACGAACCGTGTAACAAGCGCCCTCTATGAGTGTCAGGAATAAAAATAAATTCGTTGGTTGTATAAGCATAGTATAAAGAACTTATACTATGGTATAAGCTTCCAAAACTCATCTATATGAAATTTCATTACAATGTTGCCAATAGATTCAACAAAATCTGAAATTTTTCAGTTTTCTTTCTACCCTGGAGACGTAATTACCTTTTTCTGAAACACCTGTATACCTAATTCTGCCCCATTTTCAAATGGAATTCCGAAACCATTAAGTATATTCCAGATTTGTCACTTTAATTTCAGAAAGCATCAATTGAATTTCATTTGATATTTTCTGAAATCCAATTGACAAATCTGAATAACATTTGATGTTTTCTGAAATTCAATTGGAAATGGTGTAGTTATTCAATGAATAGTAGTTGGGGGAGTTGGATGACAGAGGGAGCTTTATTCAACTCCACTATTATTATATTTGCTGTAATAATATCTCATATTTTTCTAATCCAATCTTCAACATATGTCTCATTGGATTTTGAAGAGTTGCATTCAAAGTTCAATCTGAATTGAATTCATGTAATGAGCATCTCAAACCAAAGCGCCACCTATCATCAAACTCCATCAACTGCTGTCCATCGAATAACGAGTTTATCGTATCTTGCGAATGGATATTGTGTGTTGCCTACATTTATGGCAGTTTCGATATTTAAGCAGTTTTATTAATGTATCATGAAAAATTTATTGGATTAAGCATTTAGTCCGCTCTCAAATGTTTACTTGTTGTTTTACAATGCTTTTTGATGGACAATGTTTCTTGAAAATTCAATTATGTTCGGTAAAGCATCATGTATATGACTCGGTAGTCCGTGGGGGTTCTCTAGCTAAATACGTATCAACTTGAGTATATTGTGTCCTCCCGTGTCTAGCTTCGTGGTTACCAACGGGTGCTTGTCACTCCAAATACCATGAGAAAGGTCCCCGGACCCACGCTAGAAAGTAGCAATGGATGTTTCCATTCAGCCACGCGTTTCTCCAGCCAGCCCAGGTTAAGGTGTAACTGGTATGGCGCGTGTTGTTCGTCGAAGCAAAGTAATGCTAGAATCACTTTAGGTGACAACAAAATGGGGCCTACACCGGAAGGACTTTTTTAGTCCTTTTTACCACCATTCTAGCTGTTGTAGGATAGTATATATATAGCATTGTCTTGGTTACAGGTTTGGACATCACTGACCTGATTATATACGACGCGGGGAGGGACAATGGATCCAAACCTCCAGCAGTAGTCCACTCAGTGCACGAAATAACCCCAGAAATACCCATCGAGGAAAAAAACATGATTTTACAGGAGTTCTCCGACATACTGATAAAATGTAGCTCCCCCACTCTTTTTCAAGAGATCGTCACTATTGTTGGCGGTTTGAAGGCCAGAGTTGAATGCGAAGAAGTGTTAACTCCAGCTCAGACCTTTGTACCTCCATGAAAAATTGTGAATGAGATTGTTGTAAATAAAATAATTGATGTATTATGAAGGTTTTGTTATTTGAAACTTTCAACCAATTTGAGTTGATTTGGAAGCTGTAACTTCAAAAATTGTATAGACTGATAAATATCGCCCTTAACTCTATAATAACCGTTCTAAAAAAAATTACATGAGATGCCTTTTCAAATTAGTGCAACAGTTTATCATTTAAGACGCCACAAACAAGAAAAAGTTTCTTTCTTAATATAACAGTTTAGAAAAACAAATCTTCAACCTTGGCATTGTATGCTCTTCTTATTTCAGATAATAATGGCTGCAATGAAACATTTGCAATACTGGAACTCCATCAAAAGGTTTTCTACGTTTATTAAAAAGGACTATAAGGTAGACTTAATACTTTTATTTCTATTCTTATTTAGTCTCTCAAAATTTATGGAAAGCAATAACTCCGTAATTGAGAGAAAGCCTTAAGGTTCGTGCAAACCTCTACGAAGGTTTTTTCAACAGCTATCGTGATGTTACAATGTTTTATAGAACCAGTCGTACAATCGACATCTTGGTACGTTTCCCTGAAGCTTTTTATCTTCTTTTGTAGCATTGTTATGAACTATTGCAAATCGCTGAAGGAAGTGACCAAGAGCAGATCAGAACTGCCTATTTGAAATTGGCAAAGAAGTATCATCCTGATTCGGGATCTGAGCATGCTAGCGCAGAGAAGTTTTATGAGGTTTGTATTAAAATTGTCGACATTTCATTGAAAGCTTATATGCGAAAAAAACTTTATAATGCCTTCTTCTTCAGTTTCTCTTACTTTTTCATGAAATATTTTGATTGTTTGAATTCATGTCTAAACCAGCAATGACGAATTTTTAATTATTACTTACACCTGAATGACATCACATCATGGTTATCCAAATGGAGACTCAGGGTAAATCCAGATAAATCTCAGTTGATAATATTCAACCACAACATCAATCAAGATTCCCCAACAATCTCCATAAACAATAAAAAAGTGAAACCTGCATCGACAATCCAATACTTAGGTATTCAGGTGACAATAGAGCTTATTTACAACTCCACGCAAACAATATAAAAAGGAAAGCTATCGGCAGAGCGAAACATCTTTAATGTTTAACTCATAGAGACCAAGGAATTGACATGAAAACTTCTTCCACCATATATAAAACCATATGCCGACCAATGATTGAGTATGCACATCTCTGTATGCAAATTGTAGAGAATCAGTATTAAAAATACTACAAGTGGCTGAAACATCATCTCTACGAACAATAACAAGATTGGGACATCCCAGGAACCGGCTACAAAACCCGCCTAATAATCTCCTATACCAATTAGCCAAAGTAGAACCGATTAAACAGCGTATGAAAAAATTAAATAGAAAATTCATAAAGAGACTACACAACTTGAAGGATGTAACTGATCTAGCGCAAGACGATGTGCCTAGACAACCACAAAGAAAATTTCCCACATGCACACTTTTGCAAAAACTGAATGTGTTAGATATTAGGTAACTTATATTTGTATACCTTTTTTTGTAAATGCTTACAGAATGTAACTGGAATTCATTATTGGCTGAAGGACTCTGGTCGATGGCCTTAAATACATTTATTATTATTATTAATTATTACTGCGTATACAGAGTTATTCACTAATATGGCTCTATAGAATAATTTTAGGAAAGACACAAGATTCAGGATTGAGATTCTAAAGGTGAGCTTCAAGTAAGAAGACGACTTCTCGTATTTTTTTTTAAGGTTAGAGGACTTTCGTTTTTCAAATTAGAAGACTCATTTTTGATTGCATGAATAGATTCTGCATTGAATTCTGGGTCTTATCGATTCCAAAAGTTTGAATTTGCCCGAGAAAATTCTCTTTGAACGAGGAAATACGAAAAAAAAATTTAAAATTGAACTCTGTTGAAATACAGACAACTTCGAGGTTTTTTCATCGAAAATATTCATGTTTGAGAAATTCCAAGAAGAAAGGCTGGTACTTCTTTTATGATAGCGTTATTTTCGGAATATGATACAGGAAGTCACAAATTATTTGTCAAAGTTAGAAGTGACGAAACATCAAAAACTTGTTTCTTTTCAAATTGGAACCCCATTTTTTCCCATCCTCCAATTATTTAATGACGAAGATTTCGGAAATGCTTCGAAAAAAAGGGATTCCTCTTTGGAAAAACCGATTTTTTGATGTTTCGTCAATTCTAACTTTGATACAGAATTTGTGACTTCCTGTATCATATTCCGAAAATCTCGCCATCGGAAAAGAAGCATCAGCCTTTCTTCTCAGAGAGTCTCAAAAATGAAAGAATGAGAATTTTTAATGAAGAAACCTCGAAGTTGTCTGTGTTTCAACAGAGTTTAATTTTGAGATTTTTTTTTCGTATTTCCTCATTTAAAGAGAATTTTCTCGGGAAAATTCAAATTTTGGGAATACAAAAGACACACAATTCAATAAAGAATCTATTTATGCAATAAAAAAAATGGGTCTTCCTAATTGAAAAACAAAAGTTGATGTCACCTCCGGAAAAACCGGAAGTCCTAGAACCTTCAAAAAATATACGAGAAATCGTCTTCTTACTTGAAGCTCACCTTTACAATTTCAATCCTGAATCTTGTGTCTTTCCTAAAAACATTCTATAGAGCCACATTCGTGAATAATCCTTTATATTGGAAAACTTTTTGAAACTACAGTGGAACTTCCCTACAGCGAACGTCTCTACAACGAATTTCTCTGTACAACGAATTTCGTATCTGTCTTTGCACCTTGAATCCAAATACCCTGTTAAAAACGAAGTGAATTCTCTCGATAACGAATTATTCCAAGAAAATCACTCTTTAAGTGCGTATTGGTAAGAAGGTTTTTCCCAGAGTATACTTAGGGATGGTTTTTTCCGTAATTCTGTCGGACGTAGGTAATAAATCCCGATCATAAACTAAACCATTACGGCGGAGTTCCTTCTGAAACAGTTGTAGATGCACCCCTGGCTATACAGATTGTTCAGTTTTCAGTTTCGCTCTGATCGTTAATGAAAATAGTAGTGCGAAAATGTCTAGAAGGAAGTGCTTGACTTAATTATGTATAATGTATTCAAATAAAAAAAATGCAAGTGATGAACGTTGCTTTTTTTGACACCTGACACAAAAAAGAAAAATTTCTGCATAACGAAATTTCTGTATAACGAAATTTTTTTGCGGATTTAGCGTATTCGTTATAGGGAAGTTTCACTGTAGATCTTTTCATTAATTCCCTTACAGATTGACCAGGCCTTTAGAACCTTGAATGCCAAAATTTCGAGAGAAAGATGGGACCAAGAGGAAGAAAATACTGCAGAACAAGATATCAAGGTAATTCCAGTCTAGATCCCAATTTTCCCTGTTCAAATAAGGCTGTATTGTTCAAAATCGCAATTTTTTCCAGCACACTGCTCCTCAACATAGGCAATACCTCAGCTACGACGGCTACGGCATTGGCAACCCTTTCCAACGGGAGAAACAGTATGTCAAACAGAAGGCTATCAGAGCATCGCAAAATTTGTTCAAACATCGTGTCGAAAAAGCAGCTGCAGAGGAGCATGCTCTGATGAAGAAAAAATCGCTCAGACATGATATAAAAACACAGTATTTATTTCTGCTTTCATAATATGCTTCATTGTTCTTTGAAAATTATTTTTTTAGATATGGTATTGACCGCCTAGTTGAAGACTTGATTCAGGAATCGATGTCCAAAGGAGAATTTAGCAAACTATCTGGTGTTGGCAAACCGCTGAAAGAAAGACATAACAGAAACCCTTTTGTGGATTTTGTAACCCATAAGTTGAACGAAGTAAGCTCAACAATATCTAAGTAACGGTAAATTACAATATGATGAAAGAAACATGTTATTTCAAATTCAAGATATTAAAAAAATCGCTCTTGTTGTAGGTACTGATTGACAATGGTTTCACCCCTGAATGGATCACTTTGAACAAGGAAATAAGGGAGGAAGTGAATAAGCTCCGAACGAATTTATCCAAAGAGAGGAAGTGCTTTCAAAAATGCCCATTAAGCGAAACCGACATGTCACTTTGGCAAGAGTGCTACTCGAAATACAAGAACGAAGTCAAAAATTTAAATTCCAAGATAGATAAATTCAATTTGTTGGTACCGATCTTGGAAAAACAATTTTTTCATGTAAATCTAGATAGAGAAGCTGAAAAAATTCTTTCGAATGGTGCATACTCTGATGAAATTTATGTGAAAAAACGATGTGATGAGAAAAAGGAAACTTTGGAATCTGATGAGACGTTTTTAAGTTTCCTAGATAAAATATTCAAATGAATTTGTTTTACTTTTCCCACTGATGATTTCCGATTTCACTTCATAAAATACCAAGCAATGGAAAAAGCGTCGACTTGAAAAAGTTTATTCTTAAATACATATGTACACCTGTATGGAAAACAACACAACTAATCATTCTGAAATAGCCGATTTAGTTGAAATCACAAAGTGCACATTTTCATAAATGCCTCCAATAAATCAGTTAAACGAATAAAAAAAAAAGTTGACCCTTAATGAAGGAAAAAGGCAGAAATGCAGATATACAAACCAAAGTTGCACGTAATACAAGTTAACGAAATAATTGGGAATTGGATATACAATTAAATGCAGAGATATTGCCAAGATGTATAAGAATATATCAATTTCATTTCATCAAAAAATATTGTGGCAGCTTCAGTCTGAACAGGAA
The DNA here is from genome assembly GCA_038502775.1 of Hippodamia convergens. Lineage (NCBI taxonomy): Eukaryota > Metazoa > Arthropoda > Insecta > Coleoptera > Coccinellidae > Hippodamia > Hippodamia convergens. The sequence continues at coordinate 9,077,664 of CM076612.1, read as the reverse complement.
AAAATTGTGTATTAAATTAATAATTGACATTATTAGAATAATTCTGGTTGGATATCCAACTCACAATCTCGACATCCACGATAAAGACGTAAATTCTAAGTGACAAAGTGGTTATATTATTACATTATCAATTATTTCAGAGTTATGAAATTTTTATTGGTAGATTTCATCAATGTTTTATGTTAAAGGGGAGATTCGTTCGTACTTAAAGTTTCGGAAATATCTCCTTTCTAGTGTGAAGCCTTAAATAAATAAACAAACAATAATCAGCATGAAATGATGAATTTTTCCAATGAGATGTTTTTCGGAAAAATGAATTCGATCGTTGCGTTTTAAACTGATGAAACAACTTTATTAGGTGCATTTTTCAAAGTGCCTCCTCAAAAACGTTATTTACTATTCAGAATTTATTATAAATATTTCAGTCATAATGTACCTTACCTCCATTCGTATACTTCTCCAGATTTTTATTTAGTAGAACAATTACACTTTCCAGAAGAAAAAGAACCCAACAACATCACCATTTTCGATACCTTATCAATTAGGCTGAACATACGGTTCACTTGCGGAGCAACCAATATGTCACATATAAAATTTTAAACAACAAACAAAAACAGAAACAATTCCGGGTATATACATTCATCTCTATCACAACTTTCTCTGTGCGAATTCACACAAGAAAGGCGATTTTCTCCTCGAGAGCGTTATATTTAATGAACGAAGAGGAAAACAATCCATCGAAGAGTGTCCAACCTCTCGCTTACACGGGAAGCGAATTTTATGCGTCTAGATCACTGATGAAAAGTACCTCCTTGTTTCTCAGTCCTGCTTCTTCGATCGTTAATACTTTTTCGCCTGGGAATTTAGGCCTGCAATTCAGAACACGTTTGGGGAAGTTTGTAGTAATTTCGAATGAATCTGGAGCTTTTGGATGACAGAAGACGAAGTAGAAAACAACCTGGAATGCAAAGACGATATCTACTAAAAGTTCTGGAAAAAAGGGATGACGAGTCTCACCTCCAAGGAATGCGATTTTAGGAACCTCCTGTCTAGTCTCAAGCCGCAGGGTAACTTGAATACGACATGGACGGCGTTAGGATCGCTAGGATCTGGTTCGCTCGGTACTTTACTGACCGAGTCAACTTTTTCTTTGGCTATACTTTCACGACGTTCCCTCTCCGCTTGCTTTTCCTGCAAGAAAATTGGATTTGAAATTTAATCAGCTCAGTATATTTTTCTTTGCACATACAAGATTGTCCTTAAAATAAGTAAAGTCTCTTTTTTAATCTTTAGAAAAATGAAATTAGAAGAAAATCATGATTATCCCTGAATTGAATCATTCAGTGAAAACCTTATGTTAAAAGAATCTTAATATATAAAACTAAGTCGGCCATTTATAACTCAAGATTGGATGAACGTTTATTATGAAAGATTTTTTTTGGATTTTTATATGACAGAGTTATGATAAAATGCATTAAAACTCTGAAAAATTTGATGAAATGGAAAAAGAAATAGGAAATAATTTTTCTTCTTGCAAATAACGCCAGTAGGTGTCTCTACGGTTAAAAGCGTTTTCGTATTATATTTGAAAATAATTAGGTGAACTACATTTTCTAATAATATTAACGCATCTGAGTCCATGCGTTATTACACCTATCTTTCTTCCGAACACTACGGAAAATTTTATGACAAAATGTTTTGAACAAATCTCCATTCTAATATTATATATGTAAACAATTACTGTGTATTTTGAGTTGCCTAAACGGACGTTTTGGGGGCGCATTGATTCTTTTCTCTGGTCACTTTCGACAACCATTACTGGTAATTCCAAAATCGATGGCTGCCGATGAAATAAATGCTTGCCTAAAATCATCAACTTCAAATTTGGCTAGGTAATAAAGCTCTCAATTCAGTTGACTGTGGTTGAAATAGTACCAATAGATATTTGCAGCCCACAAAAAGGCAAAAATCTCCTGCACCACAAAAATTGCTGAAAATGATTTTTTGTAACTGCAAAAAAAAGATGCAATGCGTCATGCATCTGCAGAAAACTGAGTCTTTTTTGTAACGCTACAGGTGGGGAATGTGTAGGTGTTAATTGCCAAAACAGTTGTCAAATGTTTGGTAAAGATGAAGAAATAATTGACAGTCAGAATCAGATTAATTTTTTTGCACAAAAAGTATTAATTTCATGTGAATAAAGTGATGAATGAATGAAATGTTTAAATGATATTTTCATTTTGTTATTTTGAACAGATAGAGGTTGCTTTTAGTGATTGAAAAATAAAAGTAACTATAACTAACATTGATTCAGAAAACTCTTGTAAAATTATTTGAAATTAATTAAATATATTAATAAAGACCCATTTTTACACATTTTACGCTGAAAGGGGGTGGTTTATACTGTCTTGAAGTATATGAAGACCTCCATTAAATTTCATAAAACGCTACTGAGGCCCAAAAATTACTCTGATTTACGTTAGAACAAATTTCTCTTAATTTTGAATAAAGGAGTTGTTTTCACCCTTTCAAAATAATAAGCATAAATCGGCATAGGGTAGGAGTAGGAGAGAAGTATACCTTCTATCCAAAATTTCGTTAAAATCAAAGCATCTTGAAAGAATTCCGAGGTAATGCCTAATTTTCGCTAGTAAGGAATAAGTTAAACTGTGCTTACTAGTTCTAGCTGCCGTTCTTGTTCCTGTTGGGCCCTGCGTTCCTCTTCTCGACGACGTTCTTTCTCTTGATCGGCCCTCAGTGATTCTTGGTAGGCTTCATCTTGAGTCGCTCTTATAGATCTATTCAAACTTGCTTCAAATCTGGAAGTTTCGTTTTGTTTGTAATTTTTTTTTTACGAAAAATAAAGAACTGTTGAGTTGTTTCATCTCTCAACACTTCCAATGATGAATGAAATACTATCAGGAAAACATTTTGAATATTTAAAGTACAATAAATTTTTACCAACGGATTTTCAGTCGTATTCTCATTCAGCCCATTATCCATCACATAATAAAACATGAAATTGCCAAACTGACACTGACAGGACAATTTTAAATCATGAAATTATTTTTAAAAAAAATATAGATAAAATTGTACAGGGTGGTCAGATTTCGATGTTTTACATCTCCTGAATTAGGCGAGATAGAAAAAAAGTAATATGCATGTCATGTTCTCTTTTTTCAGGAAACTTGAATTGCTGAAAACCGCAATTTGTTAAGGTGTCTAGTTTCAATGCTACAGGGTGATTTTGAAATTTGGCCAATTATTATAATCGGTTATAATTTCCGCAGTATTGCCGATACGCTCTCGTAATAAAAACATCATCATGGCAGTTTTTTCAGTACTTTTTACCAGTGCTACCGAAATTTCAGTGCCCCTTCAAATTTTAAAGAAATTAAAAAATTAATATTCTACAAATCATTAATCAACATATATTTCCAAGAAAAACTTGTTCATTTCGACAAATGTTACTTCTCCTGTTTGACCGAATTGCTTATAAAATCTACCGTAAATTGGAATTTCATGTGTGATAAAACATTTGAATTTTGACAAACTTCGCGTTATTCACTCCGAAAAAAATTCATCTTACCTCTGCGTTCGTGCTTGAATTAAGTTGACTTCGAAATCAGAAACGATGGTCCGCAACCGCTGCAGCAGTGTACTGCCATCATGGAAACCTTCAACTCTACCGACAACGGTCATCCGTCCTTCCTTAAGGACCAACACGCAAACAGAAGGAAATGTAGACACTCTAATAACCCCCTTAACTCTTCGTCCCTCTTGTGAGTCAACATTGCATGCCCAGTACATAAATTGTGTATTTACATATGTGATGACATCTGCGTTACTCAAAGTTTCTCTAGAAAAAGTCAGGATAACCAGGAAATGAACAAAACATTTTCGATTTTGTATGTTTATGATTCTTACAACAGAGTAATTCTTACCTACAAAATTTCTCAGCTTCTGAATTAGAACTGTTGTGCAAGTAGACGAGAAGGAAGCGTAACTCCCTCTTTGCGTCGTTGAGAACTTGAGAGAATGTACCTTGATAAAATACAGGATGCGTATTACAGATCTTCTCATCATACTCGTGAATAAATTCCATAACCTCTTGGAGGGGCTCAATTCCTGAAATAATGAATTAATTGTGTCTTGTACGAAGTGAATAATTATTGAACTTACTTCTTTGATTTTCGATACCTAGAAGTCTTTGTCCTATCTGAAGGAATGTTATTATGGTGTTATAGCAAATGTTATAGAAAAATCCAACTAAATTCTGAATAAAGCCCCTTAAACCACTCCCAGATCCATCTGAAGGAGGAGTGTAATAAATGTGTTGTCCTAAATGATCAGTAACTACAGCGGGGGGTCTGCTTTCAGAAGCATATACTGATGGTCTTCCTTCTCTCATATTAAGTTGTTCTTGTACTGCCACCTGAGTTGAAATGAATAAGTTTATAAATAAACATGAAATGATTGATAATTTCATGCATTCAATTTGACTTCGTTACTTATTTGGGTACGCTTATTTGAAAACAGTGTTTATAATTCACCTCAAGGTTCCACTGGTGTCTCTGAAGAACATCCCTGCATACCGTAATATCCTCTATTCCAGTTAAATCTTGAAATTGTAGTACTTTCTCCGTTTCCTCAGTTGTAAGTCCAAGACTTGCATTATCTCTCATGAAGTCCATTGCCATTATGCACGGAAGAGAAAACACACAATTACATCAAGTTAAACTAATGGAGTTTCTCTAGAAACACTCGGAACAAAAAGTTATTTACATGAAATTTAGGGAAAAATTAACTTCTTCATTAACTACTCTTATAAGAAATACATATGTCACTGTCACCTTTGGTTTTTGTGTTCCTTGACAAACGTCATTAATTGTCAACACTAATCACGGAAAAGTGAAAAACATAATTGAATGGTGTCTCGAAATACTAAAATTTAAAAAACTAAAAGAATCAGAAACAAACAAAGTGATGGGTGTTCCTGGTCTCTATCCATGCTCTAGGTGAAATTAAGAAAAAAAATGTCTTTTAACAAAGCAAGAATCAAATTGAGTAGTTCTTTTATGCAACGGGTGTAATGTACCTTTTTGTGACATTTATGATTGAACTACTAATCGATCATTGTTATGACAGCAACTGACTTCTTCGACGCAGTCGCTGTCAGTTTAAATAGACTGACGTTCTGCTAATTTTTCAATTCCTATGTACCGTAGGAAGGGCGACAAATATGTTTGGTGATATTTCGTAAACAGCAAGTTGACAAAATTTTCAGTAGTGCATGGGTCGGCTGTCGCAACGGTCCTCAACAGTAATTGCGAAATTACTATACATTTCGTGTTTTCTTACGTGCGAATCGGATGAATTCCCAGGTGGAAAACGCGATTACCAAATCATAGTATAGGTATACAAATTTATCGGAAAAATGCATACGTTAAGAACATTAATTGTGTTTTCTTGTGTAATTCTTGTGGTATTCTGCAAGGTGAGTCAGTTCTTAATCGTTGGTTCCCATTTTTTTAGATCCAAAGCTTGTTTTTGTATTTGAATCATACGTTCTTATTGGTTGAAAATAGAAAGTTGAATACTTATTATGCCAAGATTTTAAATCACCTTGTTGTTATACATAATTGCAAAGTTTCATCTGAACCAGGAGCTGAATAACGAACATTTGACCGTTTTTCGCATGGTTCATCCCTTCAGATTTTGACCCAATTATATGCAGTATAGGGTTTCAAACGTCCCCTTGTCGTGAATACTTTCAGCAACTCCTTTCACTGTTGTAAGGCTTCGAAAAATCCGGTAAAAAAGATATATATCATCTCCCTTCCTTCAGGTATTCATCCGCAGCAAAATATAAGTGTACCTCTGAAAGATCTTGTTTCCTAATTTGTGCCACTAATTATTTGATACTTCATCCCTGGAATGAGTGTATATGTAATAAATTCAAGTTTATTATACTGCAAATGTGCAGGATTTTGTGAGTATTTGGATTTTCTCATCAGATTTCGGCATTAAAGTGTCTTCTTTTAATTTTGTTTTCATTATGAACAACATGAAACTGACTTTTCTACGTTACTCTTAGTTTCTGAAAATCTGCCCTTCCCTGTAATGTTTCAACTATTGGTTTGATTAGGAATCATGAGTAAAGAAAAGTCAGAAGTCCATAAAAACTTGAAGTGTTGAGTTGTTTTCAGAATAATATGTAATTTTGAGGAATCTGTTCTAAAGGGACGGATATCCAAATAAAATTAATGAATACGGCTTAAAAAAAGATAAACTTGTCAAAATATTGCTGAAGGGTGCGATTTTGTGATGTGTGGTGCAATTCTCATTCAAATGAGAGAGTCTTCAAATTTCAGGAATAAAACATTTCTGTATCAGTTTATTCGACAAAGGAGGTTTCAGCAAATAAAACAAGTTCCCTTATTGTGAAACTAGACTTTGAACACGAAATTGTGACCACGATGATGCTACAATCTCTACCTTGTGGCAAGTATGTTCTGACAAATTGTGATTTGGGAATTTCTCAATCGAAATCCGATCACTTGTTAGGTCTGGAAAAACCCTACAAATTTGACGCAAGGCTCTTGATTTCCGTGCTATTCATTTCTACCTTTTCTATAGATAAGAGCTTTGTAATTTGGATTAAACACTTTCGAAATGAAAGATCTAGAGCGAGATTTAGAGTGATTTCGTCGACTCGGGAAACATTCAATGACTTTTCTAGTCTCTGAAACGAAATAAATTGAAAAGTTTTAAATTCTTGCTTTAATTTGCTATTTGGAAGAATGGATAAAACTTCGAACTATCAAAACAAGAACGTTCCGAAAGTTTCTTTGTAAAATTTCGTGAAACGCGCATTTTCGAGTATTTCTGATAAAAATACCCATATCTGCGAAATTTAGAAAAAAATGGTTGTTTTGGACGAATACAGTCCTGTTCAAAAGTATTCTTCTTTTTAGAAGGTTCTGCAGTAGATCTAATGCTTAGCATGTTCCCAGGGATGGCATAGCTTATTTTGAAAGTTTAAAATGGCAAAATCTTTTTAATCTAGGTTGACCTCAGGAATCTGTTGTTATAATATATGTACAAGTCAAAGAATCACTCTGTATAATAAGTGCTCAAGCGTGAAGTTAACCTTTCAAATATTCAAATTCACTATGGATAAAGTTGAATAATGGAATAATTGGATTATTCAGAATGATCGACTTTTCATCTGTTATTTATGATGCATTTTTACATGATATGTCAATATTTATTGGCGAATTAACATAGTTTGCAATCTGCGACCAAGAATATTCAACAAGTCTGCGGTTTTCTTTAAAAAATATTATTTCTACAAATTTTTTGAGTCCGACGCTTGGCCTACTCATGTTGATTTCTATTCTGCGATGATATTCTTTCGTATAGTTGTGGTGAGCTCAAACTTTAACAGGAGGAGAGATTTCTTCTTTGGGAGTATGTCGGGATTCTGTGTCATGTACATACGCAATAAAGATTACTCATTATTTGCATCTCCCTACGTAAACGTCGTTAAAACTGAACGAGGTGTTAATCCATATCTTTTTCGGTATTTTCCAGGGCCATAAAGCGCTAGTCATTCGGTGTTTTGCGCTAGATGCGGTAAATGCAATATAAATATCTGAGAAACAATCGGCGTGTTGTTGGTGATTTTACTTTACACAGACCCCCAATTTCTGTAAGTGAAGGCGAAGGTCGCCAATTAATCGATAGGAGTATGGAATTGATTTTTTTTTCACAACTTCTTTGGAAGGAAATTGTCAAATATTGATCGAAAGAGGTTACGTAACTAATTTAAAATAGGAAATTTTGAAAGAAGAGTAACGAGGCTTATTCGGTTCTGTTCGGCAAAGTTCGGACGGTACCGTCAAGCGCTGACTGGCACTAAACCAGTCTTAGCTTGCTGCATAGCCTGTGGTGGGGGATACTCCCCAAATTCATCAATATTTTCGTATTTTTTCACGTAGATGATTCATGTTTTTAATTGAAACCATCTGTTCAGATTCTTTTACCATTTGTACCATGAGCGGATTGGGTAATATAGATAAAAAAATGCACAAATGCAATCAAATTGGTTAATCTACCCAACTTGTGAACCACACTCGAAAGATTGTTCCGTGTTGAGATCAAGTATAATAACACATATTATCATGGATATATACGATGTAGATAACAATTCAACAATTGTCATTCTGAGGACGGTTCACAAGAGTATGACTAATTTTTGTATCACAATTTAGCTGGTATCAAACCGATACTAAAAATTACTGATAAGAGAATCGTAACAATGAAGAGAACAAATGTGGATATATCAAATACCATTCAATTCAGATGAAAAAGTGAATTGTTTCCCAACTTCTGAGACCTTGCATTTTCAGATGTAATTTTTCAAAATAAACGAAATAATGACTTTATATCACTTTCTAGTACCATCTTTATATGCGATTTGAGTGGTACAATTATTCAATATGGAGTGTCCGTAAACATTTCCATTAGAAATATACAAACAATCGCCGAGGTACTATCGGAGACAGCCATGAGTGGATCTATTCGTAAACAGGTGTTTCTGATTGGTTATCTCTGGACTCGAGTGAAAAAAATTGCTCCATTTCATAACAATCATTATTATTGAATCCAAATCAGGTTGACATCTTTAAGGCGGCGCTAGCCTCCTAGATTGTGAATACCTTTTATGTCAATACTGATTGGACGATAATAAATAAAAAAATACATTAAAATATTTCATCATTACCTTGGCCTAACTGGGTACGTTTCTCTTGCAACTGCATAAGATTATTTTATACCTTCCTTCAGTCTCGAGAACGTTTGTAATTTCTCATATACCTTTTTTTAAATTTAGGTCCAAGGTTGTTACAAGTTTTTTTTTTGATAAAATTGTTTTTTCAATATCTGATTGATTGGAAATTGTCAAGAGTAACGGGGCTTATTCGGTTCTGTTCGACAAAGTTCGGACGGTACCGTCAAGCGCTGACCGGCACTAGACCAGTCTTGACTCGCTGCATAGCTTGTGGTGGGGGGATACTCCCCAAATTCATCAATATTTTCGTATTTTTTCATGAAGATGCTTTATTTTTTCAATTGAAATATTCTGTTCAGATTCGTTTACGATTTGTACTATGCGCGGATTGGGAAATATAGATAAAAAAATGCACAAATGCAATCAAATTAGTTAATCTACCCAACTTGTGAACTACACCTGTCGACACTCGAAAAATTGTTCCGCGTTGAAATGAAGTATAATAACACATATTATTATGGATATATAGACGATGTAGATAACAATTGAACGATTAAAACCATTGTCATTACAAGGACGGTTCACAAGAGTATGACTAATTTTTGTATCACAATTTAACTGGTATCAAACCGATACTAAAAATCACTGATAAGAGAATCGTAACACTGAAGAGAACAAATGTATATATATATCAAATACCATTCCATTCAGATGAAAAAGTGAATTGTTTCCCAACTTCTGAGACCTTGCATTTTCAGATGTAATTTTTCAAAATAAGCGAAATAATGACTTTATATCAGTCTCTAGTACCATCTTTGTATGTGATTTGAGTGGTACAATTATTCAATATGAAGTGTCCGTAAACATTTCCATTAGAAAAATACAAACAATCGCCGAGATACTATCGGAGACAGCCATGAGTGTATCTATTCGTAAACAGGTGTTTCTGATTGGTTATCTCAGGACTCGAGTGAAAAAAATTGCTTCATTTCATAATCGTCATGATTGATGAAAATCAGTCTAATCCAAATCAGATTGACATATTCAAGGAGGCGCTAGCCTCCTAGATTGTGACGATAATAAATATAAAAATAGATTAAAATATTTCATCATTACCTTGGCTTAACTGGGTACGTTTCCCTTGCAACTGCATAAGATTATTTTCTCTATTTCAGTATCGTAATGAGTTCATTACAGTACTAAAAGTAGTGCTGTAATGAAACTCATTACAGCATTGTTTTCAGTTATATTTTTCGTTTTATGATTGTCAGTACTGACCTTCGATCGAATCAAGTTTCGAATCAAATCAATTCAAATTCCGTGATCTGTCAGATTTCGTATGTCACACCAACTGCCAAGATACAAAACAAAAGTCACTAATCTGAATTTTCATTTGAATTTCGAGAGGTTTTCACAAAAATGGACTGAAATAGAGAAAATACCGTCTAATACTCGTTGCAGAAGGCGTTTTCGAACTTCGCATTCGTGTTGGAATAGGAGCTCATTCTGCAACTTGTTTTAGAATATACTATTATACCTTCCTTCAGACTCGAAAACGTTTATAATTCCCCATATACCTTTTTTTAAATTAAGGTCTAAGGTTGTTACGATCGGACGATAATAAATATAAAAATAGATTAAAATATTTCATCATGGCTTAACTGGGTACGTTTCCCTTGCAACTGCATAAGATTATTTTATACCTTCCTTCAGACTCGAAAACGTTTATAATTCCCCATATACCTTTTTTTAAATTAAGGTCTAAGGTTGTTACAAGGTTTTTTTTCTGATAAAATTGGTTTTTCAATATCTGATTGATTAGAAATTGTCAAGAGTAACAAGGCTATTCGGTTCTGTTCGGCAATGTTCGGACTATACCGTTAAGCGCTGACCGGCACTAGACCAGTCTTGACTCGCTGCATAGCTTGTGGTGGGGGATACTCCCCAAATTCATCAATAGTTTCGAATTTTTCACGTAGATGCTTTATTTTTTCAATTGAAACGTTCTGTTCAGATTAGTTTACGATTTGTACTATGAGCAGATTGGGAAATATAGATAAAAAAATGCACAAATGCAATCGAATAGTTAATCTACCCAACTTGAGAACTGCACCTGTCGACACTCGAAAGATTGTTCCGTGTTGAGATCAAGTATAATAACACATATTATGGATATAGACGATGTGGATAACAATTCAACAATTGTCATTCCGAGGACGGTTCACAAGAGTATGACTAATTTTTGTATCACAATTTAGCTGGTATCAAACCGATAATGCAAATTATTGATAAGGGAATCGTAGCAATTGTTGATATATCAAAAACCATTCCATTCAGATGAAAAAGTGAATTGTTTCTCAACTTCTGAGGCCTTATATTTTCAGATGTAATATTTCAAAATAAGTGAAATAATGACTTTATATCAGTCTCTAGTACCATCTTTGTATTCGATTTAAGTGGTACAATTATTCAATATGAAGTGTCCTCAAACATTTCCATTAGGAAATTGTAAACAATCGCCGAGATATTATCGGAGACAGCCTATTCGTAAACAGGTGTTACTTATTGTCTATCTCTGGACTCGGGTGAAAAAATTTGCTCCACTTCATAACAATCATTATTGATGAAAATCAGTCTAATCCAAATCAGGTTGACATGTTTAAGGAGGCTCTAGCCTCCTAGATTGTGAATACCTTGTTCGTCAATAGTGATCTTACGATAATAAATATAAAAATAGATTAAAATATTTCATCGTTACCTTGGCTTAACTGGGTATGTTTCTCTTGCAACTGCTTAAGATTATTTTTTACCTTCCTTCCTCGCTTCCTTCAGACTCGGAAAAGGTTGTGATTTCTCATATATCACTTTTTAAATTGAGGTTCAAGGATGTCCGAAGGTTTTTTTCCGATTAAATTGTTTTTTTAACATCTGTTTGAATTTGGGAGTCTGAAAATTGATTTTCATTTTGATTTGATTATCATTAGGGGAACCTTCAGAATCCCGTATTCTATACAGGGTGAGTTTTCGACATTTTAACAATAAATTTTTGAGTTCCAAAGAAACTTTTTTCGTATACTATTTTTTCAGATTCAATTAAGGTGCTTCTTCTGGGTCCAATCTTGTAACGATTAACCTTGCACCACCATTCCTAAATATGTCAATAAGTTAAGGAGCCTGTGACCTAATTATCTTCTCGGTCAAGGGTATCTCTCTGATATAAAAAAATTTTCTTTCTTCGTCCAAGCATAATAGAAACAACGAACGATCCACCCCTATCAAAATATGAATAATAAAACATATGTATCTATTGAAGAAAGGACAATCAAATCTATCACCAATTTATTGTATTACACAATGAAATTTATAGGCCGTTAGTTCAAGGACTATTATATCCATTAAAAAAGCTTTTCTATACAATTCGAGCATTATCCCAAAACCATATCAATTGTATTTTACCGGCTGCAGTCAATTGTGACCTATTTTATCTAATTTTCTTATCCTTGTGTTAATGCTCACGTATATCACTACCAATGAGTCAAGAAACAATTTGGAATTTCAGCTGTAGGTAGATGTGGATCAATGCTCTTAATTTTTCATTCAATTGAAGATATCGATTACGTTTCTTTATTCCATTTACATAAATTGAAATCCAAACAGGATAAAAGGATTTAAAAATAGTTCTAGTCATCCATAGGATTTTGGAGTAGGCAATGCAGAGAAAAATTTTATTCATATGCAGTAATACTAAGCGATAAATCATAATAGGCATTCTGTACGCGAGTCCAGCTTGTATTCGACTAACATTTTTTTTATCACTTCCCCTTTATACGAATGGGTCTGTGAAAAGATTACATGAAAAAGGTGACCGTTTCTGAAGATAACATATTGCTTTTCGGCTTAAGTTGTGAATCATCGGAATTTCGTTGTATTTTTTCAACGATCCATGCAATTCAAGTCCGAAATAGAAATTATTAGTTTAGTCTCTTTCAATCAGTGTTATTTTTGGCAGCTGTTCGTATAGGAAAGATTAATATATCACGGATGGAGTTGGATTTATATAAGTTTATTGGTATCAGTGGATTTTATTTGGTCGATTGAACTATACGGAGAAAAATAAACCATGAATGATGAGTTCATGACAAAATTTCTTGAATACTTGCCTTTAGGCTTAAGTAAGATGAAACATTATGCAGGGTGTCCGGGGAATAACTGTACATACTCTTACCAGAGATAGAGTTGGACTAGTTGATTACTGATTGACTATAAAAAATTAATTTCTGAATTTCCCTAGAAAGCTTCAGGGTGATATTCCAACTTTATGGAAATACTTAGAGTATCATAAAATCCAAACTTATTGATGGATATTATTGACACTTGGGAGGTTATTGGCACATGCTAAGGTCGAGTCAGAAAGATATCTATTATTTCATTATTCCATGACCAGACTCATTAATCTTCATTTAAAGTGTTCAGGGTAAAACAAACACTTTGTATTTCGAATAACAAATAATTGATTCGCTTTTTAGAAAAAAACTAAAATATGCTACAATTTGTTATATCGCCCTAGGTTGTCACATCAACAATTATTTTTTTTTATGAATTTTTAAATTAGGATAAAGTTAGAAAAATTGAAATTTTCATCATGAAGAGAACTGAAAATCTCATGTTTGAATATAAAATGCGAAAGTATTAGTAAAAAATTTCCAAAAGATTTCAGAGTTTCAATATCGGCATTATTTCTTGAAATATCGCAACAGTTGATATTTCTGTTCATCAGCTGTTCTCTTCACCGGATTTCGTCAAAATATACCATATCCTTCAATTCTCCCCATAAAAAATAATCTGGCGAGTTGAAATCTGTGGATACTCCTCGATTCGCTAATTCAGTTAGAGGTTTTTACAATGGAAGAAGTGTCACTTTGGTCTATATCTTTTTTGTCGAACACCCGGTATACATACGAATGATTTTGAAATATGCTTATGTATACCCTATACACTTCACCATTTTTTTCTCGGAATATACATACCTTCATTTCTCCATCGCATAGAGATCCGCGTGTGGGGTAGCCACCGAGTATATCAACAACAGTATATCACCTTCAGTAACTTTTTAAAGAAAATTTATTTTTTACTTTCGACCTCCACAAGATGACTAAGTCCTGTTCAGGTAAATGAATTCAATTTTTCGAACTTTATTCAAATTCGAAAATTTATAAAAAAAATTTTTGATGTGACAACTTTAAGCAATATCACAAATTGAAGCATAATAAAGCTTTTTTTGAAACATAGATGAATTCAAAATAATAATCATCGAAATGAATACCATTTTCAATTCTCAGGCTCAGAGATCTGTCATCATGAGGTTGGAGAAATGATATTAGATTTTGTCACTGAGATGAGAGATAAACCGGTTTCGGCCTGTTGGGCCTCATCAGTATCCCGCACATCTCAGGACAAAATCTTCATGAAAACTTCGAAATTTGAAGCAATTGGTTGTGAAGTAATGAGTAAAATATTATAAGGTACTTAGGTGGTGACATCCAATTGCGTCAAAATTACTATTTTGAATTCATCTATGTTTCAAAAATGTTTTCGATGTGGCCTCCGTAAAGGCAAAGAATTTTCTTTTTTATAATAAAGCTTCTTTCTAAAGAACGAATCAATTATTTGTAATTCGAAATACTAAGTGTTTGTTTTATCCCGAACAGTTTAAATGAAGATTGATGAGTCCCTCGAATAATGAAATAATTGATATCTTTCTGTCTAGACCTCAGCATGTGCTAATAACCTCCCATATTTTAATAATATCCGTCAATAAGTTTGGATTTTATGATAGTCTAAGTATTTCCATGAAGTTGGAAAATCACCCTGTAGCTTTCTAGGGAAATCCAGAAATTAATTTTTTATAGTCAATCAATAATCACCAAGTCCAACTCTACCTCTGGTAAGAATATGTACAGTTTTTCCCCGGACACCCTGTATACACTCAAAAACATGTTGAGGCATAATGATGCTCCACAAGAGTTAGGGATATCGTATTCAATCGTTTTGAAAAGTATATAATCTTGCTGTAAAATCATTTAAAACTCAATAAAAACTTGAATCGATCCAATAAAAATCAGTATGAGACATTTCGTCAATGTGATGGTCGCCTTTTTTCTGAAGTTTGGTTCTTATTTTGAAATGGAGTCAGTTCATCGACGGCTTCGATTTGAAACACGTTTTCTAAAAATGCCAAATCAACAAACGCTAATAGGGCTATCGGAATGCTTCTGCCCCGTTTATGGAATCAAATTCCTCAAGAAATGTTCAACAACCTCGTTTGTAGTATGCAAAGAAGATGTCAAGCTGTTATTGATGCCCGTGGAGGTCATTGTATTGATAGTCTTAAAATGCTTCTTTAGGAATAAAATTTCGTTATTTTACTCGATCTTTCTCAACTTCACGCTGCAGACCTACAGGCTAAAATTAATTTTTTTTCCCGCAACTTGATATCATATTAATATGAATTTTCATCACAAAATCTAATTTAAACCATAATTTTGGAATTTAACTCAATATCCCTAACTAATGTGGAGCAGTTTACATTCAGCAGAGCAGTGCAAATCTCCTGAATACTCGAATTTTACTTCTATCATTGCAGGTTAATTGTTGGAAGTAATCAAACGAAAATAAATGAAACGTAATGAGAAACAATTCCATTAACTTTGTAATTCATCGGTAATTTCGGTTTTAACAGTCATTAATGATAATTGAAACATATTTCACCTGAAGAAATGACATTTTATGCACTGAAAGACAAACAACTACATATTTCCTTTGAAGTAGCAACAAGCAACAAATTTTTCATTATTCTAGCGTCTTTCAGGCTGGATCAGGAGAATTCTCCTTCAATGAAAGATGTGCTATACAATTAATTCTTTTTCTCGTTTTCTGTTAACATTGAGATGTGAATGTGCTACAGCAAATTCGAATTTATTCCAATATAACGGAGAATCTCAAATTCACAAAAACTATCATTAGAATACTGGAATTTCAATCACAATGAAAATTTCATGAATTGGTCTGGTTCTCCAATCTGAAAATTCAAATAAGGACAAATTATCCACCTCATTGAAGCGTAGTGATTGAATATTTTCATATGAATCAAGGTTTGAACCCGTCAAGGCACGACTGGTGTACTTTCATCTATTAATAATTGTCTAGCTTCGTTTTGTTATTCGACCGATGATCGAGCTACATCAATTACATTAATTAATTGCAATTGAACGCTTTGGACGTCTGGTAATAGTATTCAATCAATTTCAGAGTGTCTCGTTCCTAAATGAAGATTCTAGCTTTTTACACGCTTTGTTTGATTTGTTTTTTAAACAAAGTTGGAATTCTATCCTTTCTCTTATCGGGGATCCGAATTTCAGTAACAGATTGAAGTGAAAGCGTGAGCATTTGAGAGGAATCTGCATCTGAATCAAGATGTAAACCAAAATGGATCATATTATCTACAACCAAAACCACTAGGAAAATTATGATGAAGAAAGGAAAACCACGTTTATCGTGATAATAGTGGAACTATATGATAGTGTATTCGCGGATTAGTTCACTATTCTACTACGTCAGATGTTTTCAATCGATGATGAAAGCATTAAATCATTCATACCTATGGGGAAAAACGTTGTAGGTACTGCTGACAGCAATTTTACCATTTTCGCCCACATTTGGACATGAAAAAACTGTCTCCTACTTATTCTATAGTTGATAACAGGATTGAGGTCCCAGGTGAAAAGTTAACTCAAAGTTTCCTCTGTATTTTCAGACTTTATGAGGGTTCAAATAAGAAATGAAAGTTAAAATGGTGAAAACTCTCTGTTACATTACAATCCTTCAAAAGGTCAAATTGTATGACAAACCCTGCAGCCTTGATCCCCAATTTACCAGTGAGATCAATAATCGACGCTTCCAACGAACAAAATGACTAATATATCTTCTGTTTATAACTCTGACATCTGAGATTCACATTCGAATTGACTCTCTGCGTGCATTCAATCGATTTCAATCAATTCGTGGAGTGGTCAGATTCTCCTTTCCTGCAGAATAAATCGAAATTTCATTTATATTAACTGCGTCATTGCAGTCATGACCATACCATTCAACTGAATGAGACAGATAAGGTATTATGGATTTTTTTCGGTGTAGGAGTTTGTGATAGGTAAACCTGATTATTGATTACATCGTTTATGCATCGAGAGGGGAAAGAGGGGGTAGCGTGCTAATATGAAATGTAATTACACAGGATGTTAAAAAATTCAAGCTTCTGTTGCCAGGACCGAATTGATGTTACGAAGCTACTACAGAGTTCTACATTCTTGATAGTATTGTCTCAAAATTCAGTTATAAGAATACCAATTTCATATTAAGTTTTAGGGAAATAACAAAGAAGATCAGCGGAGAGTAATATAGTTTCTCTATTTTAGTATCGTAATGAGTTCATTGCAGTAGTAGAAGTAGTGAATTCCGAAATCTGTCAAATTTCTTCACACCAACTGCCAAGATACAATACAAAAGTCACTAATCTGAATTCTTATATGAATTTCGAGAATCTTTCATCTTTCGAATCAAGTCTCGAATCAAATCAATTCATATTTCGTGATCTGTCAGATTTCGTATGTCACACCAACTGCCAAGATACAATACAAAAGTCACTAATCTGAATTTTCATTTGAATTTCGAGAGTATTTCACAAAAATTGACTGAAATAGAGAAAATATCGTCTAATACTCGTTGCAGAAGGCAATTCCAACACTCATGCTATCGAAAACTCGCTCCTTCGTCGCTCGTTTTCGAACTTCGCATTCGTGTTGGAATAGGAGCTCATTCTGCAACTTGTTTTAGAATATACTATTCTCTATATCAGTATCGTAATGTGTTCATTACAGTATTAGAAGTAGTTCTGTAATGAACTCATTACAGCATTGTTTGCAGTTATATTTTTCATTTTGTGGTTGTCAGTACTGACCCCCGATCCTAGCAAATTTCAAATCAATTCATTCCGTAATCTGTCAAATTCCGTAAGTCACACCAACTGTCAAGATACAATGCAAAAATCACTAACCTGAATTTTTATTTGAATTTCGAGAGTATCTCACATAACTTGACTGAAATACAGAAAATATTGTCTAATACTCGTTGCAGAAGGCAATTCCGACACTCATGCTATCAAAAACTCGCTCCTTCGTCTCTCGTTTTCGAACTTCGCATTCGTGTTGGAATAGGAGCTCATTTTGCAACTTGTTTTAGAATATACTATTTCTTAATCAATATTCTTCATTGGAAATAATGAACCATAAGATCACAAGTATTTTCACACTCGATTTTCAATGGAATAATTGTTCTCGATATACATAAGGTTCATTAGTCTTTCTACAGACTAATTCCGCAATTTTTGACTGTTTCTCTAATTGAAACCGGGTTTCATGCTAAGAACAACAAGTAATTATCTTATAGGTTGCGTGACTTTCATCTATTAATTAATTTTATTGGACAATTAAGAGTTACTGTCAGTGTTGTTTCCAAAAAGACTCAAGTACCTTTGAATCCTTTTTTTTATTATGTAGATATTGATTCATCTGTAAGATACTAATTCTGAGATCATTTCCAGCATATTTTCATCATTTAAATGATGATGATGATCTTTTATGGACATATCCCTAAATTGTATAGATCTAAACCTTCCTGAAATTTCACAAGCTCCTCTTTTATGGAAAATAGAAAATAAATTCAAACGAAAATAGAACCCGTTCTTGAAGGTAAACAGGTTAATATTCTATCATCTTAAAATTCTAATAAATGTCATTCAATCTTATTCCTGGAAGTTTTTCTCTCCTGTTTCGAGTATGTTTGAGTGAATTGTTTTTCACCATCATAGGTCATTAATGATTTTATCCAGATCAATAAATGAGGCACAAATTTTCTCCCTCGACCGTGTAATGTATAGTTTACAAACTTGTTCCATTGACGATTAATCAGCCATACTATCTTTTGATGTTTCCGTACCAATATATGCAATTCTGGCTTCTCCTAATTATATTTTAACAATAATAGGGATTAAATTGTAGTTCTCGCATATTGTAGAAATCCTTGAATTCGTACTCCGTGCGTTCGACTGTAACAAATTGTTTTTGAATGACGAACCATTCACGTTTCGCCAGATGAACGGATTATTCTGGTATAATGTTCACCGGAATCAGCGGAATATCAATGAAAATATTGTCGGGTTTATTCGATTGATATTCTGAACAGCTGGAAATATATATATATATATATATATATATATATATATATATATATTCTTATGAAAATAGAGAGCTAAAATAATACAATAAATGTTGAAACAAAAAGTACCTAAGCTGAGGTAAAAAAAAGAACGGGGTATCATAACATTCTTCGTATGATACTATAGAATCATACGATACTATCATCACTAGTATCATACGATACTATAGAGCCAGGGAAAAAAACCTCAGCCGAAAAAACCTGCCACCCCGTAAAAAAAATAACATAAAATATTAAATATCAGGAAAAATCTTGAAAGACATCAGTGTGAGATCATCTTCATGTTATCCGTCGATAGATTCTTCCCAAAACGGCTCGCGATTCTTAATCTGAAATGAAAAAAGAAAAAAGCAGAAAAGAAACCGAATATTCAGAATAAATCAAATAATTTTGAAATTAACCACCCATTTTAGAAATGCATTCGTTACTTTATGTATAGCCTCGAAACCATCTTGAAATTTATAAATGGGACAACTATTTATAAGATGTTCTATAGTCTCCTCATTTTCCCAACACTCACAACTAGGACTCTCAACCGAATTCCATCGGAAGACCATGCTATTGCAACGTCCATGGCCTGTTCTGATGCGATTTAGAACAGACCATATTCTCCTGGGAAGGTCAAAAACAGGAACTCTGATGGAAGGATCAGAAATAAGATCTTTATTGAAAAAATTGGATACATTCCATTCAGATTGCCACATTTCTTTGTCGCTTCTATTCATATTAGTCAGAAAATTTGACCAAAAAGGTTTACGCGACTTCAATCTGGGGACCCTATTATCTGGAATATAGGTGAGTATGGGAAATGAATTTGGAAAGGAATTGAATTTGTTCCAAAAATTCAAAGCTGTTGTCTCTCTGCGAATATGGGGGGGACAATATTTGAGAGGACTGGTAACCAAGGAGTAGGTGTAGACTTGATAGTACCAGTAATAATCCTCATAGAAAAATTTAGTTGGGCATCAATTTTTTTTACATGAACACTGTTCAACCAAACAGGACAACAATATTCAGCAGCAGAATGAACCAAAGCAAGCGCTGCTGTTCGAAGTATTGTTGCATCAGCGCCCCATGAGGAACCAGCTAGTTTCTGAAGAATATTGTTTCGAGTTTTAAGTTTCAAACGCAGATCATCTAAATGTGCGTTGAAATTTAGAGAGGAATCAAGTTTGATTCCCAGGTATCTAGGATTGAAATTATGTTTTAAGGGAGAAGAACCGAAAGTTTCACTCAATTTCTGGTGATTATTCAAATTAAAACACGAAACTTCGGTTTTATTTTCATTCGGGCACAAACGCCACTTCAAAAAATAATTTTTCATTATGTCCATATCTGCGGAAAGGGTACTTTCTAATGTTTGAAAATTAGAATGATGAAAAGCCAGAGCAATATCATCAGCATAAATAAATTTCTCCGAAGAAGTAGATGGAATGTCACACAAATATAAATTGAATAGAAGTGGTGCTAAAACTGAACCTTGTGGAAGACCATTATTCAAAGTTTCGAAATTACTACTGTTATTATCGACAAAAACTCGGAACCTTCTGTCGGATAACATATTTTCCAATGGAAATGATATTGTTTCAAAGGCATTGAAAATTAACATTAGGTAGAAGGGGCAGTAAAAAAGGAGCTATGCTCACTGTGCTAAATGGGGGCCCTAGTTAGCTAATGATGATTAGATGGTAGGGTTTAAACGTATTCCAAAAATGCAAAAGAGCCTCTAGATATAAAAAATTCGCTTAAAGTACCAAGCTACCAATATGGAATGCCACATGGTGAAAAACTGATCAAAAATGTTTTTTTTTCAGACAAGCCACGCCGATGGCCAACAGGGTCACTGCGTGTGGTATGGTGAGTGCCACACCCGGGGATCGGTCAAACAAAACTGCCCCTACGATGGTCCGGCCAAACCCTTGACCTCCAAGGGAGTGGAGATCTTGCAGAGGAGATGCCCGCATCTGGTCGCAAACGGTACCACCTTAACTTGCTGCAACGAAGATCAACTCACCACCATGGACACCAGCATACGACTTGCTGCAAACTTTCTGCAGAGGTGTCCTTCCTGCATGAGGAATTTCATGCAGAGCATTTGCGACTACAGTTGCTCTGCAAACCAGTCGAACTATGTGGAGATCGTTAAAATCAACAAAGAAAATGGTGAGTGGACATTCTCTTCTTTAGATATGGGGTTGACCTCTGCTAGAAACCGAGTCTCAGATAAGTGTAAACCAGAAATATTAGCAATCTAAAGATGTCTATGTAGACATCAACCTAGGGAGAAACTATAACTGAACTCTTATGTCATTGACTCAAAGATGACTTGGGAATGATGGAGCAAATTCAATGTGGTAGGCAGGAGAGATAATGTTTCTTCAATTTGAGTTTCCGATCATTCTGGAATCAAAGGAAAAGAAGAGGACAATACACCTGCCAATGGGGTTGCCCAGAACCCTTCTGTCCTATATATAGGAAAATATACAAGGAGTTTCTGGAGATGGTGAAAACTGAAAGGAAAATGCTCTAGCGGAATTTCCAGGGTGTTTCACAGAGATGTCCTCAAGGGCTCTTAATAAAGGTGGTTTTTCTGGATAAGACATTGCAAACAAGACATTCCCTCATGTTGCCCAACATAAGAGTACATCAGTCAGAAGATCATTCAAGAGAAAGTGCCCCTATATGTGCAGCTGTCTTATTATAGTTTTCATACACAGGGTTATTTACGAGTATGGCTTCTATAGAATATTTTTAGGAAATTTTAAAGGTGAGCTTAAAGTAAGAAGACGACTTCTCGTATATTTTTTAAAGGTTCTAGGACTTCCATTTTTCAAATGGGAAGGCTCATTTTTTATTGCATAAATAGATTTTCCATTGAATTCTGAGTCTTTTTATTTCCAAAAGTTTGAATTTTCCCGAGAAAATTCTCTTTGAATGAGGAAATACAAAAAAAAAATCTCAAAATTGAACTCTGGTAAAATACAACTTCGAGGTTTTTTCATTAAAAATTCTCATGATGCCTTTGTCAAAGTTAGAAGTGACGAATCATCAATAAATCGTTTTTTTCATATTGGAACCCCATTTTTTCGAAGCATTTTTGAAAACATCGTCAAAAAATTATAGGAGCACACTTCCAAGACTTTTATCCCAAAATGAATATGTTTCGAGATATTCAGGAAACACTATTTTTTCTTCAATTTTCAATCTTATTCCGAATGTGTTTTTCTACTGGAAAATAATTAGCGGTGAAGTAAAATTTTTGGAAATCTCTGTTATCTAGAAAATATTTTCTATAGTTCAGACGAGTTAAGTTCTTGAACTATCATCTGTAATGTGAGAGCAACAATTCGTTTAAAGTTCTCAACGTGAGTATTAGTGAAGTCAACGTAAAAAATTCTCAGGAATGCAGAAAAAGTAATTTTTAATGCTTCTGAAAAAATTTTCATTACTGAAAATTTAAATTTGCCTACCATGACAAAAAAGAAATTCTCCAGAATTAAGAATTTGCGGAAATTATCTTAAGCATTTAAAAATAAAGAAGAACTGAACTCGTCTGAACTATAAGAAATTATTTTCTCGATAACGGAAATTTCCAAAAATTTCACTTGACCGCTAATTATTTTCCAGTAAAAAGTTACATTCGGAAAGAAATTGAAAATTGAAGACAAAATCGTTTTTCATGAATATTTCGAAAAGTATTCATTTTGGTATAAAAGCCTAGGACTTATGCTCCTATTATTTTTTGACGAAGCTTTCGAAAATGCTTCAAAAAAATGGGGTTCCAATTTGAAAAAAACGATTTTTTGATGTTTCTTCACTTCTAACATTGACAAAGAATTTGTGACTTCTGTATCATATTCTGAAAATCACGCAATCGGAAAAGAAGCTTCAGTCTTTCTTCTCAGATATTCTCAAAAATGAGAATTTTTATTGAAAAACCCTCGAAGTTGTCTGTATTTCAACAGAGTTCAATTTTCAGATTTTTTTTTCGTATTTCTTCATTTAAAGAGAATTTTTTTGGAAAAATCCAAACTATTGGAATCAAAAATACCCAGAATGTAATGAAGAATATATTTATGCAATAAATAATTGATCTTTCCATTTGAAAAACGAAAGTTGATGTCACTTCTGGAAAAACCGGAAGTCTTGCTAGCACCTTCAAAAAATATACGAGAAGTCGTCTTTTTACTTGAAGTTCACCTTTAGAATTTCAATCCTGAATCTCGTGTCTTTCCTTAAAATATTCTATAGAGTCATATTCGTGAATAACCCTGTATCAAAATGTGCTAAACTTTAATGGTTTGACTACTTCCCATCGAGATATTTTTTCTCTCTGCTACTATCGTTATGAATTCCTCTATGGCCTATACTGACACATCATATGACAAGTGACTGATGTCAATCTGACAGCACCTACTTTCCCCCAATATTGCTCAAATTTTCTACAATTGGCGGGACTTCACAGCAGGATGGGGCGCTTCCCTAATAAGCACAACCCTGGTGTATCCAGTTTACAAAGTGATAGCGCGCCAGATGTTGTTTGGAGTCTACCCACGAACCGCCATCTCCCAGTTGAAACTAGAAGGGTTGCAGTACCTTTATAGAGGCCTGCTCCCTCAATTACTCCAAAGAACAACCCAGATTTCCATAATGTTCGGTGTATATGAAGGTACAAAAAAGCACATGGAAGATTACGGATTCAAACACCACACCTCTTTATTGTTAGCTGCGGCTTTAGCAGCGACGTGTGAATCGACCCTTACGCCTTTCGAGAGGATCCAGATCCTCCTGCTGGACCCGAAGCACCACTACAGGTTCAAGAACACCTCGGACGCGATGAAGAAAACTGTACAAATTTGGGGCTTCAAACAGCTGTACAAAGGGTACGCTGTTATTTTAACCAGGAACATATTGAACACCTGTGGTTATTTCTTGCTGAAAGAAACGCTGATACCTGAGGAATTGTTTGCTGATTCGCCTTATAGTGAGTTAGCTCGGCGATTCGGCGCAGGCGCGTTGATTGGGGCTGTTGTAACTACCGCTACTATGCCGCTTAACGTTGTAAAAATCGCCAACCAGACGCGCTTGGACAAGGAAGAATTGAGGTCTTGGGATATTTACAGGACTATTTACAAGATGAGAGGCAGCAGGTTGACCCGGATGTATTTGGGCGCGAGCCTTAACTACGTCAAGGCCATACTACACTGGGCTTTCTTGAATGTGAGCTACGATTATTTGAAGATGATGGTGTACAGATTTTGATAGGCTTTTACTGTTTATTGAATTTTAATAAAAACTCTATAACTCTATTGACCACATTCATCAGCTATTGGTTGCAGCTTTTGTACTACAAATGTTTAAAACAGATACAATAATTTTCATTAATAAAACAAATACATACAATTTTTAATAAAATGTATGCCCAAAGGCTGTAAATATATCTTGTGTATATTGAACATGTCCAAGAGTACTATATTAGGTTCATGATTTTTCTATTTTAGCAACAACAATATTGGAGGTGGCTGGACATGTGTGGAGCACTGTCAAAGTCGTAGTTCTTCCAAAGATTCCAAATTAAAATTTCATAGGTTCCCTGAGAATAAAATACTTGCTAAGAAATGGTAACCTTCTCTAGGAATAGAGCAAGATGCTCATTCATTAATTTCCACAGGAAGAGAATATGTGGTTTACATTTCAAAATAAAATGAACAGAACTAAAGTTCCTACATTATTCCTGAGGAAACCTACGATTTCTAGTAAGAACTAAATTTAACTTACATCTATCCATTCATTAAAATTATGTTTATTAGCAGGTCAAACAGAAAGACATTTTGAAGATGATAATATAAATGTGTTTGCGATGGCCGATGTGAATCTTCAAAAAAAATTATCTCAACGCCAATATACTCATGAATATCATAATTTTCATTTTGAAGGATCCATTGATCATTTGTTATTAAAAATAATAAACTAGATGAGTTGGAGGAACAAGTCGCCAAAGATATCACTAGTGAGTATACGCCTAACTTGAAAAACGGTACAATTTAATCTTTGCTCCTGGAATTCAACTTTTATTATATTCATACAAATCTTCGGAGCAAACAATCCTTCGTTATGCAGACTAGGAACAATTTTTATTTTTGTAGGTCTGAGAATTCATGTTGAGAGGTAGATTGGAGAAGTGAAAATTTTCAATGAAATCTACGATTCCCATCAGTACCATGGAAAGTTTGTAGTTTGAAGCCAAATTTCTTTAATTTCAATAATTCTATTTAGGTTATTTTATAAGTGTTCAATTTCAATAATTGGTTTCATTCCTAAATTCGAAATTTTATGAATTCAAGTTTCGTCATATAGAAATAATTTCAGAAATATTTGTTGTATTAATATAGGGATGAGTGGGAGGTTTATGTCTAGTATATCTTTTTCATGTGGTACTAATATAACCTAATTTGTTCACAACACTATTCAATATGTTGCAAATTTTTGATAAAGATGAAAAACAAAATAACAATTGAACTATAATAAATAACAATATGTATACATCAAAATTGCTGAAATTCTTCTATGAAAAAGAAATAATTGTTCTCATCTTGTGTTTCATTCTATCGCAGCCACATTTATATTATCATCTTCGAAATGTCTTTCTGTTTGACCTGCTAATAAAAATGATGTTAATGAGTGGACAGATGTTCATGAAAATTTAGTGCTTACTATAAATCAATAGGTTTCCTCAGGAATAATGTAGGAATATTAGTTCTCTTCATTTACTTTTGAAATGTAAACCGCATATTCTCTTCCTCTGGAAATTAATGAATGAGCTCTATTCCTAGAGAATGTTACCATTTCTTAGGAAGTATTTTATTCTTAGGGAACCTATGAAACTCAAACAAACCTACGAAATTTTAATTTGGAATCCGATTGGAAAAATTTCAAAATTTATAAAAAAGTAACAAATAATGACAATTGATAGCCATGATGAATGTCATTATGATTAATCACACATTGTCGCCAACCCAAAAACACTAAAAAAGCTGCAACCGATAGCTGATGAATATGGTCAATTTAATTGTAAAACTCTGAGATATCAGAAGATTGTTAAGGCAAAAGAGGTTGAGAATTTCGAATGTTCATTGCAGAAACGAAGTTTATCGATGAGATCAACGTTTACATCACCCAGGATTACATCGAGGGTACCTTCAATTCCTGCAAAAAAGTGAGCGTACCATCAACGGGTCAGCTAGCGTTGGATCTCATGTGTGGACCTTGGGGCGCTGCAAAATGCACTCCATACCGGTGGTTCGAATATATGGGCCAGGCAGGAGACAACGATTTCGTTCCTTTCCAGATCAATTATAAAGTAACGGAGAAACCAATTAAACAATTCATACCGTTGGATCCACCAATTGTACCCTGCAGTAGTGCTTTAGACGTAAGTAGAAGTAACTTGTTAGTTGTGGCTAATAACCTGAGCAGTTCATGCCGCCATAAACTCAAATTAAAAAAAAAAAAACTGTGATAAATTTTTTTTAGGAGCGTACTCCTCAATGTAGTTGTGTTGACTGCGAAGAGAGCTGTCCAGCACCCCCTCCTGAACCTTCACCACCGTCACCCATAACCATCCTGGGACTGAGCCTGTACAGATTCATCATATTGATGAGTTTCTTTGGCGGATCCTTGCTGATCATAATTCTGGCCTTGTTCTGCCCAGATAGGACTTGTGAGTATAAAAATAGACGTATCAATGATACAGTCGATGTTCATTGATACCAATTGATGTAACATTCTCACAGATTGTTTTGCTAGCACGCTGTTTTTCGAATTAACACTAATTTATCATAAGGTCATGTTTTTAACCATCTGATTCCCTTAAGTAACAATGTTGTTTCTGCGTAGTAGATTCGAGGAATGATATGAACTACTCCAAGAATGTTTTATGCCTGATATACACGGTAACTTAAGACATATTACAGAGTTATCGAAACACAAATACAGGCCTAACTTTATTAAAGGATCCTGTAATAAAAGATCCTTTCAAGTTGGTTGGATATTTGACATATCGAAATGATTTATTTCTTGACAACTTTATTATGATATTTCCGTTATTTTGACAGTTGTTAGAAGCTGTTTGACCTAGAAATTGCGAGAACTGTCAAAATAAGGGATTTTTTATTCAAATAGTACAGGAGGCCCGTATTTTATTACAGGCCGCCTTAAAATCTTTTGCAAATGCGCATGAGTAAAGGTCAAAATAAGGGCAACTTTATTTAAGTCAGGCCTCTATTTGCGTTGCGATAACTCTCTATTGGTTTGTTTTTAAATTCTATTCCAAGAGTAAGTGAGGAAATCTTCAACATACACATTTTTATCCCTTATTTTATCCTTTTTTTGTCATGATTTATCTTTGTCTGATAACGGTTATTTCTGTAGGCCAAGATAATAATAACTTTCATTCCGTAAATTTACATATATGACATAACAGTTATATAGATACTTGATCTATTTAGATTGGGTACTTCTTCAATCAAACGTTCATCAGTTTCTGCTAGTCTCTTGGTTTCTGATAGAAATGAGAATTCTTGATGAAAATTCGCTATTGAAGTTCTGATTTTCTAGTTGCTTCTATTTTTTTCGTTGGCAACTTACTTTGCGAGTTTCACATATGAAAATATAAAATATACAGCTACATGGAACAATTGATTATTAACATATTTTCTCTTGAATTATAAGAGCAATCTTCGAACAGATATTCTAGAAAAATACTCAAATTGTAAATAGGTATTCGAAATTTTTTGCAAAATTTTTTTGCCATTTAGAGGTTCGGGAATGATGCAAAAAATGTCCGCAAATCGAAAAAACATTCATATAATTACATATAATCAATTGTACATAAATATACTGCAGAAAGGAAATGACTCGTGACTTATTGAATTGGTATGTAATTGAACTGATATTATTGCGAATGTCCTCAAGATAATTAATTTTATCAGATGATTTCTGTGAATTTTTATTGTGTTCCTAGAATAATTTCTATATTCGAACTTCTTGTTTGAATAAAAAATTAATTTTCAGTTCCTGAATGAATGAAATATATTATTTTATAGATTTATAAAATTTTGCATAAATAACTATCTATTTAAACCTCGTGTTCCTAAGAGAGACCTTGTGATCAAATTAAAAAAACCCAATTATTAGCGGAAATTCGGTTAAAAAAGTGTACCATCTTGAATTCGTTAAAATTAAATTTTGAGTTTTCATCCACTTATGCCAACCTTGAAACGCGTTGAAAGTTCGATTTTTTTCCTACTCGATCCTAAGGTTGGTCATTAAATATTAGTTACCTAAATGCATTTCCAGCAACTATTCGGTTTCACAACTTACACGATATCGTTGCATTTTTTTTCTGGTACTTCATGGCTTCATAACAACTATTCAAAAAGTTTAACACCTTTCGTTCGATTGTGTGAAATTTGAAAAGGGCATCATTGATTTTTATCCAACATATGAAAAAAAAATTTGTTTCGATATTAATTTAAGATGATTCTTGATATTTATTACCTATTCCTCATATACCTATTCAACTCGCTTCATAATTTATGTTGCTTCTTTGTGATGTGCTAACCGCTTGTTTTGTCCAATTTTGTGCTGTGTTGGGTGATTCATATAATGTTAATTCCGTTTTTGTTATTGGATACTTCATCATATCAAGCAGGTTGGGCATGAAGAATCATAGTCAATACGCTCATCAATTTGCTTATTGTATCTTGTATGAACTGAAAAACAAGCTAAATTATATTGGTAATTTTTTGAGACGCAGGGTTTATGTTGGGATGTACGAAAATGGTCTCACAATGATCATAATCATGATTCATCTCACTTTAAGTGTTGTGCAATGTAGGTAGTGTCTAAATGAACTGCTCCACATAAGTTAGGGATATTGACTTAAATCGCAAAACAATAAAGATTGAATGAGATTTTGTGATTAAAAAGGTGGTTAAAAAATTTCGGGTGAAATAACGAAATTTTATTCCCAGATAATTCAAGCATTTTAAGACTATCAATACAATGTATGGCCTCCACGGGCATCAATAACAGCTTGACATCTTCTTTGCATACTACACACGAGGTTGTTGAACAATCCTTGAGGATTTTGGTTCCATAAACGGGGCAGAAGCTCTCTCAGATTATTTAAGGTTTCTGGGGTAGGTTGCTGATTATCTAATCTTCTTTGGAGCATATGCCATGCATATTCTATGCAATTCAAATCTGGTGAGTGCGGAGGTATCGATAAATGTGGAATTCCAAGCTCCTCGCGCGCATTCTTAACTACGGCTGCACGGTACGGTCTAGCGTTATCGTCTACAAATTGAAAACTTTCACCAATAGCAGCGTGAAAATTTGGCAAAACATTGGTCTTGAAGAGTATTTCGTAGCATTCTACATATAGATGTAGGCTTTCTTCTCGCCGAAAAGGCGATGAAACGATCCTGAGCAGGTGTTGTTTTTCGTCGCCCACCAAACCTTGGTCTTTCCAACATAGAACCTGTCTCCCTAAACCTATTCCAAAGTCGAGATATCACACTTTTACTTACTTGGAGCCTTTCTGCTGCAAAAACCTGAGTTAGGCCACCCTGTAGCATTCCGATAGCCCTACTAGCCTCAGAGTTTGTTAATTTACTTCTTGGCATTTTCAGAAAAACTCCTTTCAGATCGAAGTCGTTGATAAACTTACTCCATTTCAAAATAACAACATTCATGAAGCATATGCAAATAACAAAACTTCAGAAAGAAGGCGACCAGATTGACGAAATGTCTCATACTAATTTTTATTGGATCGATTCAAGTTTTTATTGAGGTTAAAATGATTTTACAGCGATTTTTTCGAAGATTACATACGTTTCGAAACGATCGATTACGATATACCTAACTCTTGTTGAGCAGTATATGTTGTACAGCACCTTTTGGTGGACATAAAATTTTCAAATGGTATGAAATGAAAAAACTATGACAAACACTTTTTAAAAAATATATGGGTACGTACAAGTATACAGAGGGTCCAAGAAAAAAATCTGATGGAATGGTGTCTTCGGAAACAGAAAAATTGAATTTGGTAAAAGTTGTATTTTTTTACCTTCACAACTTGCTGTTAAGGCAGTTTTTGAATCTCTGATACGCAAATTGTTGTTCGCACTCTCGATCCGCATGTTGAAAAGAAGGAACAATAAGAAATTGATGAGCGAAGAGAATATGTCGATCTTTGCCCATCCAGCCGAGGCTGCATGACGTTTGCCGATCTTAATAATGAACCTGACCTGTGGTGGTAAATCTAACATGGCTTCCAGCGGTTTCGGTGGTGAAGGAGCATGGTTCCTCCGAGTCAAGAGTTCACATCGGCTGGCGCTTTGCCGGCCAAGTGCAACAGTCTTCGTCTCAAGTTGCCCTCAGTGAAGGCGAAGATAGTCCTCTGCAGCAACCAAAACCATCCAGTAGGTCCCGACACCTTTTTTCAGTACTAGCTCTTACACTCTTCTTTCCTTCCTTTATTTGATACGTTTATAATAGTTTAAGTTATTTTTAGACAGTTAAAACGTAGGTTATCTAATTGACTTTTGTTGGATGCAATCATCGAGGCCATCAATCAACAAGGTAGAGCTTGGGAGGTACTTCTGAAATGTACCTCAACTTAAAAAATAAGGGTAGCTCCTCTCAAATTTTTTATAATTAGGTATAATTTTTTTTTTAACTAATTCATTTATATGATTTATCCTCATGTTCTTCATTGTCTTCTGATCATCTCCAAACCTTCGTTCGATGAGTTTTTAAATGACAAACATATCTTAAGCTATGTCCTTAACCAACTCTGTCTTGTATAACTGTTGAATTTCATGAATGGTTTTGCCATCATAACCTACTTTTTACACTGTGATGTGTAAAACCCTTTTCTCAGTTTCATTAGTTTGTCTCAGTCAGCTACAAATACACCTACCACTCAATTCATCTCTTTTTATAACTTTTCTAAAAGTTATCGTAAAGTCAAAGTATTGCTATCTTGTATAATTTTCCACTTTAACTGAAATCCACTGTGCTCCAAGCACTGGAGAATTCAGAAGAAAAAAACAGTAAGAATCAAGGTTCTTCTTTCCTTAACAGAGTAAACGAAGAAACGCTTTTGTAATATTTGGTTTATTTCAATGTTGAATGTGACGTAGCATTATTTGTTGAAAGTATAATTGAACTTAAACAGTTCCCACGCATCGTGAGACTTTTTCTTATTGAAAACGCAGATTTAATTTTTTTTCGGTATTGCTTAATTGACCTTCGATGGGACTACAATACGACGAGACCCAAACAAAGGTTTTAGTTGGATGACCCCCTTTATGCACTCTTATCTCTATCACTTCCTGAATAATAAATTATATTTCTCTATTTCAGTATCGTAATGAGTTCATTACAGTTCTAAAAGTAGTGCTGTAATGAAACTCATTACAGCATTGTTTTCAGTTATATTTTTCGTTTCATGATTGTCAGTACTGACCTCCGATCGAGTCAAGTTTCGAATCAAATCAATTCAAATTCCGTGATCTGTCAAATTTCGTATGTCACACCAACTGCCAAGATACAAAACAAAAGTCACTATTCTGAATTCTCATTTGAATTTCGAGAGGTTTTCACAAAAATTTACTGAAATAGAGAAAATACCGTCTAATACTCGTTGCAGAAGGCAATTCCAACACTCATGCTATCGAAAACTCGCTCCTTCGTCGCTCGTTTTCGAACTTCGCATTCGTGTTGGAATAGGAGCTCATTCTGCAACTTGTTTTAGAATATACTATTTTTGCATACGACTCCAAAATATGTTTTGAATTTTCTGAAACCCCCATATATTTATTCTTTGGATACAATTTGATGATAATTTCACCAATTAGGTACTTCATCTGACGTGGACAGCGAGGCTGAGGAGAATTCTGTCGCCAAGGGATCCCTAGGGAACCAGTCTTCGTTCTTGGAGAGACTCGGCCTTTTCACCGACACTTACATGCAGAACTTCTTCGAGAAATGGGGAGTTTTCTGCGCTGAGAATCCTTGGCTCGTCCTCTTTCTTGGAAGCTGTGTCGTTGTTGGTTTAGGTATGTATGTTCAGGATGTGTCAAAAGATTAAGGTTATGTT
Source organism: Hippodamia convergens (assembly GCA_038502775.1). Taxonomy (NCBI): domain Eukaryota; kingdom Metazoa; phylum Arthropoda; class Insecta; order Coleoptera; family Coccinellidae; genus Hippodamia; species Hippodamia convergens. Next base: position 9,045,373 of record CM076612.1, on the reverse strand, counting down.
GTATATATGTATAAATACTCATGAAGGAAAATAGAGGACATAGTTTTAGATTAATGCAGTGAATGAAGTGAAAGCTTCTTTAATCCGTGGTTTTTAAACTAAAGACCATAATGTTGGACTAATGAAAACACTCTTTCACTTCAAGGTCACGGGATAATAAAGTTGGAAATAACAACCGACCCAGTGGAACTTTGGGCTTCTCCCGTTTCTCGTAGTCGAGTTGAAAAAGATTATTACGACAAAAATTTCGAACCCTTCTATCGGACGGAACAAGTTATAATTCGAGCTGTTGGACTGGATCCCATCAAGCATGCAACCTCCGATGGTCTGTTGACGTACGGACCTGCCTTCAACGATACCTTCCTCAAGAGTGTCCTTCAACTGCAAGAAAGAATCAAGGCTATCGGAGAAGGTAAGATAATAATATCTGCTTACATATAAATTAACAAAAAACGAATAATTGTAGTTTTTATCATCAGATTAATTCCATCTGATACATTTGATCCAATGTTTATATATGTCTTGTTTTGTTCAGATACAGATTACAGCTTGGGTAAAATATGTTTCGCCCCTTTAAGGAGTAGTAACGATGAAACCAATGTTAACGAATGTGTTGTTCAAAGTATTTGGGGGTATTATCAAGATGACGAAGAGATTTTCGATGAAACTGGCCTTGATCCTAATAACTACACAACGAATTACTTGGACAAGTTCAATATTTGCTCGCAGTAAGTGATCGACTTTTGTCCCAATGGACATAATCGGATTGTATCTCTTCTGTTACAGAAATCCGTACAATCCAGACTGTTTGTCGAGTTGGGGAGGGCCGATAGATCCAGCCATAGCTCTCGGGGTTTCCTCCAATCTGGCGAGCATCTGTCGAAGGAACCCAACTACAGAGAAGCTACAACTGTCATTTTAACCTTTGTCGTCAATAACTATCACAACAAATCGAAGTTGATTCGGCCATGAATTGGGAACAAGAGTATATAAAATTCATGAAGAATTGGACTCAGTCGGAGAGGCCGGAATATATGGATGTGGCATACACTTCGGAAAGGAGTATAGTGGACGAGTTAGATCGGGAGAGTCAGTCAGATGTCGCCACCATCTTGATTTCTTACGTCATTATGTTCGCTTACATTGTCACGTCGTTGGGACAGATGAACAGCTGCGAAAGATTATTGATTGACAGTAAAATAACATTGGGTTTCGGAGGAGTTTTAATCGTGTTAGCTTCAGTGGTTTCTTCAGTCGGTTTCTTTGGATTTGTAGGAGTTCCAGCAACTCTTATAATAATTGAAGTTATTCCATTCCTTGTGTTAGCCGTAGGCGTTGACAATATATTCATTTTAGTCCAGACACATCAGAGAGAAGTTAAAAGAAAAAACGAAACTGTCGCTCAACACATTGGAAGAACGCTGGGCAAAGTAGGACCTTCAATTCTCCTGACAAGCGTATCGGAAAGTTGTTGTTTCTTTTTAGGAAGCCTTTCGGATATGCCAGCTGTTAGAGCGTTCGCTTTATACGCTGGTTTGGCCTTGATGGTGGACTTTATTCTACAAATAACATGTTTTGTTAGTTTACTCGCACTGGATACTATAAGACAAAACGATAACCGTTTCGATGTTTGCTTTTTCTATAGAGGCACTAAAAAGGATGATGGTATGCCTCTTCCAGATGGGCTCCTCTACGCCTTCTTCAAGTCTATTTATACACCGTTACTGATGAAGAAGTATGTACGAATTGGTGTTGTTATTATATTCCTCGGATGGGTGTGCAGTTCCTTAGCTGTGATACCTGACATAGAAATAGGGCTCGATCAAGAGTTATCAATGCCTGAAGACAGCTTCGTCCTGAAATACTTCCAATTTTTGAATAGTTACCTGAGTATAGGACCTCCGGTTTACTTCGTACTTAAGAAAGGATTAAATTTCACAGAGAGCAAGACTCAAAATGCTATATGTGGCGGGATGTATTGCGATACGGACTCGTTGATAACTCAGTTATTCGTAGCTTCCAAAATTCCCGAATCTACTTACATTGCAAAGCCTCCCTCGAGTTGGTTAGACGATTATTTTGATTGGTCGGAGTCCACTGGATGCTGTCGGATATCCAAAGATGGAGGATTTTGTCCTCATACAAAAACCAGTGAGTGCAAAGTTTTATCTTACATCTTGAATGAATGTTTGCATTATTTAATATGTTCTCAGGATCATGCGATACTTGCAACATAGTTTTCAACGATCTAGATGGGCGGCCTGTGCCTCAAAATTTCAGCCGCTTTGTTTCATTTTTCCTACGAGACAACCCGGATTCAGACTGTTCTAAGGCTGGGCATGCTGCTTATGGTCAAGGGGTACGGTACGTCACAAATCCGGTGACTAATCTCAGCAGAGTTGAAGCTTCATACTTCATGACATATCATACAATACTGAAGACTTCGAAGGATTATTACGAAAGTATGAGGGCAGCTAGAAAAGTAAGAATTCAACTATACAGGGTTATTCACGATTATGGCTCTATAGAACATTTTTAGGAAAGACACAAGATTCAAGGTCAGCTTCAAGTAAGAAGAAGACTTCTTGTATATTTATTGAAGGTTCTAGGACTTCTGGTTTTTCTGGAAGTGACATCAACTTTTGTTTTTCAAATGGGAAGACTCATTTTTTTATTGCCTAAATAGATTCTCCATTGAATTCTGAGTCTATTTGATTCCAAAAGTTTGAATTTTTCCGAGAAATTCTCTTTGAATGAGGAAATACGAAAAAAAATCGTAAAAGTGAACTCTGTTAAAATACAGACAACTTCGAGGTTTTTTCATTAAAAATTCTCATTTTTGAGAATCTTTGAGAAGAAAGGCTGATGCTTCTTTTTCGATAGCTTGGTTTTCAGAATATGATACAGGAGGTCACAAATTCTTTGTTCAAGTTAGAAGTGACGAAACATAAAAAAATAGTTTTTTTCAAATTGGAACCCCATTTTATCGGAGCATTTTCGAACTCTTCATCAAAAAATAAGAGCACTTTCGGAAAAACTGGAAGTCCTAGAACCTTCAAAAAATATACAAGAAATCGTCTTCTTACTTGAAGTTCACCTTTAGAATTTCAATTCTGAATCTTGTGTCTTTCCTAAAAACATTCTATAGGGCCATATTCGTGAATAACTCTGAGCTTAATGTGTTATTGTAGTCAATTTCTGGATTTCATTCAACGTGAAAATTATTTTTTTACAGGTTGCCCAGAATATCACTGACACGATAAACACTAAATTGGGCGGGCCCCAGGTGGAAGTTTTCCCCTACTCAATATTTTACGTTTTTTACGAACAGTATCTGACCTCCTGGAGAGATACACTTTTCAGTTTGAGCATAAGTTTAGCCGCTATTTTTGTCGTTACTTTCCTTTTAATGGGTTTCGACATTTTTTCCTCCACTGTCGTTCTTATCACGATACTCATGATTGTGATCAACTTAGGTGGCTTGATGTATTGGTGGCACATAACCCTCAATGCTGTGTCGCTTGTCAATCTAGTCATGGCAGTTGGTATTGCGGTGGAGTTCTGTTCCCATCTAGTCCATACATTCGCAACTTGCACACAGATTTCGAAGACTGAGCGTGCTGCAGATGCTTTAGTGAGAATGGGTAGGTACATTTTTTGGTTTCTTAAAAGATGCAGGCTTACTTAATACTTTATTGGCTAGCCTGCATCTTGGGATAGTTAATTCGAGGTTACAATGATTTGGACAGATGATTCTATGACTGTAAATGAACATCAAATATTTTTCGAGGTTAATTTTCAGTATTGACATTTGAAATTTAATTATTTTGCAGGAAGTTCAGTATTTTCTGGAATAACGTTGACCAAGTTTGGAGGAATCTTGGTTTTAGGATTCGCCAAGTCGCAAATATTCAAAGTTTTTTACTTTAGAATGTACCTTGGGATAGTGTTATTCGGAGCAGCCCATGGTCTCGTATTCCTGCCAGTACTCCTTAGTTATATGGGTGAGTGCTTCATGATGTGCTGCTACCGCTAAGTATTCGAGCTTTTTATGGCTTTCGAGTTAGTTGCAGATATCAGTATTGTAGATCAGCGCATTTGGTGTATGGAATGGTAATGTTAGGGAAAAAACGTCGAATTATTTTGTAGTGCATTTTTGTTGCTTGCTTGGTTGCTATTTTTGTGTTTCGTTCGCTATCATCGCATTTGATGTGAATGCTCTTTCATTAGAACGTTGCTTGTTTTAAAAAAAATGTGAATGAGTTCTGAAATAAGTAAGCAAGAATTAAGTATCATATGAGTTCAGAATAATAGATTTCTCTCACTTATGCAAGGATTCATATCAAGCTGCTGTTGAATCATTCTCACCTACCCAGGAAAAGTCTCTGAGGTTATCATTTACTATAATTTCCTTGACATCATAATTTTCAAAGAATTTAAACCAATTAAAAATTCAGTGATGATAACCTTAAAGACTATAGCAATCTAGCTTATATGATTTCATAAAAATTATCCAGTTTGTATAATTGAGTATTTATTCGATACTTATGACTTGAATTATCTGTTGGAAGTTTTTGGTTTTGGTTTTTTGGGGTTTGGGTTTTTTTCTTAAGGTTTGAGTTGAGTTCAGAAATATTCTGGATACGATGCTTTTGCGAAATGTTGATAAGGTTACGTTTGTACAGTTTTCTTTATGTTCGCCGTGTGTAACTAATGTCGTAACATAGTCAGCCTGCTTTTCGTGTTCTTTAACACTTGTGTACATTCTTGTAAATAATGATTTTTTCCCCGTAGTAAGATGTAGCCAATGTACATAGTCCAAATATTTGAACTAACGAGTTTGTTGCTCAGTGAACATCATTTTTGTATTATTTTCATGCAGGCCCACCAGTGAATAGGGAAAGGTTAGCGAAAAGTAGTAATTCCACCATCGACCAGTACCAGGATACCGAAATGAGCAGAGTAAGAATTTCATGTATTTTGAATAGCAGGGTGTTAGATCTCATTCTTCTCATGTTTCACTCGGAATTTAGTTTTCGTTTTTTTTTTTTTCTTTTCTCAAACTTCACTATTCTTCGTGGGATATTTATGGTGTTTTAAGGTCAGAATTACTTCGTGATTATAATTTTAATGGCGAAAGAACAAAATGCTAAGTGATATTATGACAAAAAGAATGGGATAAGAATGTTGTTGAACCTTCAGTGACCATTTCAAAACATTTCCTACCTATCAGGTGAGGAGATACGAAAATACGATAGATATTGCAAAATAAACAAGACATTTTTGAATAATTGATTAAAAAACTCTAGAACTATCTCTTTATATGTAGTACAAGTTACCGCTTTAAAATCGGCATCTATTCCTCCATCAAGTGGTATGGTCAATTATCTTATCGAAGCTGATTCAATCTCTCTTCTAATTATTTAGGTGAATCCTCAGTCGATGCTATCCTTCTTGAAGAAAGGGAGGAAGCATTGACACATTCTACAGTTTTATTGCTTTCTCTGCTAACATAAGTGCATTGAACTTTCCCTCCAACAAAATATTTCTCTGGAATAACTTTGAACTCTATTTCGAGAATCTCTTTTATAGAATTAAAATTATTTGAGTCGTTTATGATTCCTATGATAATTTGGGCTGATAACTTCCACTCTAAGCTTCTACTAAAACATTTCCACAGGTGTCTTAAGCTAACCTCACATATATTTCCTTTGTCTACCTCGATTTGTTTTTGAATGCATGAATATTCTCTAAAACCTGGGGCTGTGACAATTTCGATGGGAGCTTCGAGAATAACTCATGTTCATTTTGTCAGGTTTGATAATAAGAGAATCCATGCTTGTGCAAGATAACCCTTGCTGTGCTGCTTCATCCTGGTTGAAGAAAAATGAAAACATTCCATATTCACCTCAGTTATGGACTGAAACGACGGCTCTTGTGGACTGTTTCATCAGACTGAAACTGAACATGATATAGTTAACATTTGAATACCAAAGATTATTTCTAAAATTCTGTTAATCTTGCCAGAGTTCTAGGAAACAAATGTTTTTTTTTCTATTTAAAAGTTGAAATTTACCTATCAGTATTTCATATCGTAGTTGGTTCCTATGTACACTCCCCGTCAATAAATTCCGGACAGGCAATTCAACACCCTGTATTTTTTCCTGGTTCTCCGATTTTGTTGAAATTTTCACCAGGTATAGTATTGCTTCTTGTAGTATTAACCTGAAATTTACTTTGCGAAAATACTCGTAGTTTATCTATTATACAGGGTGAAACAAAACCTATTTTAATACCCTCCATTTCTGAAAACCCTGTGGTGAATTTGAGGGAAAAAATTTGATATCATTCAGTTTTAATTTGAATTGAACAAAATGTTTTTTGATTTCTGTCAGTTTCTGCTTTAAAAAAAGGTACACATTTTCAAAGAAAGCTTATCGACTAGCAAACATAAACAGACATCTGAAAATTAATAGCAAGTATTTCTACCTCGCTTTCTCATCACTTCTAGCATACTACGTGGCATACTTTCAATGCATTTCCAAATTGCTGCCGGGGGAATATTTTCCCGTTCTTCAAGAAGGTCTGTTCGTAAATCTGGCAAGGTGTTGGGCTGCCGATTTCGAACACGTCTACCTAGCATATCCTATACATGTTGAATTGGATTTAAATATTGGATTTAAATCCGGACTCTGGCTGGCCACACGAATCGTTCAATATTCGCCTCTTCAAAGTATTCTGTTACAACCCGTGCAACGTGAGGCCTAGCATTGTTCTGCATTAACAGAAATTGTTATGGAAAAATTCCCCCAAAAGAAATGCGGAACTGCATTGAAAGTATGCCACGTCGCATGGTAGAAGTGAGGAGGAAGAGATGGAAATACACGCTATTAATTTTCAGATGTTTGTTTATGTTTGCTAGACGATAAGGTATTGTGATGTTTTAAATTGTTATAAAAAATTGGAAAAAATGCAATACTTTCTTTGTTTATACACTTCAAATTAAAACTGAATGATATCAAATTTTCCGCCTCAAATTCACCACAGGGTGTTCAGAAATGGACGGTATTAAACAAGGTTCCATTTCACCCTGTATAACGGATAAACGACAAGTATTTTCGCAAAGTAAATTTCATGTTAATATTACAAGACCCAATACTATACCTGGTGAAAATTTCAACAAAATCAGAGAACCACGAAAAAAGATACAGGGTGTTGAATTTGACAAAAATTTTGCATGTCCGGAATTTATTGAAGGGGAGTATATTTCAATTTTAGAATTGTTTGTTATAGTTTTTTTTACTTTTTGTTGAATTGTTCGAAAAGGAGATACGTGTTATTTTAGCAATGAATTTATGTTTTTGCATAAAACAATGTCAATCTTTTCTGTATCTTCATATTAGACTTGGGTTATGTTTTTGTTTTTTTTTTAATTTTCCTTCACTGTAAACTATGATTACAACCCTACGATTCAAAACTAAGTTATTATGGTTTATATACCTCTTTTTGTATTGATTATAAACATTGCTGAAGGAAGGTGATTAAGAATATCTGTAACCAACTTATTTAACTATATCTGCAATATATGATTGGATTTTTCACAATTATAAGAGGATGTATTTATATCTAGTTAACATCAGTTGAACGGATGCAAATATTGCGTTTTATCAACAAATATCTCGTAAAAAGTGTCAGAAGTTTTGACCAAGAGTGTGAAAATAAAAAAATTGTGTCATGGATCCATCATCAAGTACCTGTATTTGAAGAAGGAACGAAGATATGCTCATTATTAGTCTCGATTACATTAAAACTTCATTTTTCCATACCATTCAGATGATCATCACAATATCACCATATAATCAGTACTGTTAATAAGAAACAATATTGTTTTTTTTTTCAGGCGTGATCCGCAACTATAGAGGTTGTCTTAAGCGGGAGCCCCGGGATCTTACCGCTGAGTCGCCTCTGTTGTCGCCTGCATCAACAAGTGCCCTCTACAATGCTATAGAGCCTCAGTTTTTTTGATAAACTATCGACTTACCAGTAGAAAGGTATTTTCATCGCAACTGTGTTATTAGTTTATTACTCCATATGAAATTTTGAATGTATTGATCAAATTCCCTAAAGTGTTTTCATATTATTTATATGAAAATTTATAGTAGGTTTAAATTAAATATTTATAGGTTAAATTTTTTATGAAAATTGATCGTCAGGTACGAGTTCTTGTTGGATATTTTATTTTTTTTTTAAATTATTTTTTAATATTTATGAATTTTAACCGTAGGTGTCACTTTTTCCAGAGAAATTCATATGGGAGAATTTCGAAAATCTTTCCCATATTGAATTCCAAAGAATCAGTATTAAAATTTAAGTCTTGCCCAAAGCAATCTAGTTTAACAATATTACCAAAAAAACTCTGTTATATTTATTTATTCTTTGAAATAACAATAACTGACCCATTTAATATTTTCGAAAAATTTAAAATTTTCATTTGAGATAATATAAATATACTGATTAATTTTTTCCTTAACCATTTGAGGGATTGAACCTATCGCAACAGGGTATTATGTAAAATCTGCGTGAAGACTGGTAAAACTTATTCGACTTCCTGAAGAATATGACAAGAAAAATTTCTAGCCTCGTAAACTTATGAACTCGGAAATGTTTCCTATTTTCCAGGATTAGTAGTTTAAAGAAAAGAAACATATATCATTAACCAGCTTAGAAACGTATACAGGGTTATTCACGAATGTGGCTCTATAAAATATTTTTAGGAAAGACACAAGATTCAGGATTGAAAATTTAAAAGTGAACTTCAAGTAAGAAGAAGACTTCTCCTATATTTTTTGAAGGTTCTAGGGCTTCTGGTTTTTCCGGAAGTGACATCAACTTTCGTTTTTCAAAAGGAAGAACCATTTTTTTATTGCATAAATAGATTCTCCATTGAATTCTGAGAGTTTGTGATTCTAAAAGTTTGAATTCTCCCAAGAAAATGAGGAAATACAAAAAAAAATCTCAAAATTGAACTCTGTTGAAATCCTTCGAGTTTTTTCCATTAAAAATTCTCATTTTTGAGAATCCCCGAGAAGAAAGGCTGATGCTTCTTTTCCGATAGCGTTATTTTCAGAATATGATAAAGGAGGTCACAAATTCTTTGTCAAAGCTATATTTTTTTCAAATTCGATCCCCATTTTTTCGGAGCATCTCGAGAAATATTCATTTTAGTATAAAAGTCTTCTTAGACGAAGATTATGCTTCGAAAAATGGGGTCCAATTTGAAAAAAAAAACTATTTTTTGAGGTTTCGTCACTTCTAACTTTGATAAAGAATTTGTGACCTCCTGTATCATAATCTGAAAATCACGCTATCGGAAGAGAAGTATCAGCCTTTCTCCTCGAAGATTCTCAAAACTTAGAGATTTTTAATGAAAAAACCTCGAAGTATTTCAACAGGCTTCAATTTTGAGATTTTTTTTTTGGCATTTTCTCATTTGAAGAGAATTTTCTCCGGAAAATTGAAACTTTTGGAATCAGAAAGAATCAGAATTCAATGGAGAATCTGTTTATGCAATGAAAAATGGGTCTTGAAAAACGAAAGTTGATGTCACTTCCGGAAAAACCGGAAGTCCTAGAACCTTCCAAAAATTTACGAGAAGTAGTCTTCTTACTTGAAGCTCACCTTTAGAATTTCCATCCTGAATCTTTGTCTCTCCTGAAAATATTCTATAGAGCCATATTCGTGAATAACCCTGTATTCATACTAACTTAACAGGATCGCATTCATATTTATGTGCCTTCGATTGCATCTTGTATACTAAACGTTGAACGTTGTTGTTTTTCTGTGTATTGCACGGGATGTATTTGTTGAAGAGATTACTTACTAGACGAATCTTGTGAGATATATCTTATAGGGGTGAATAGACTCAAATATAAGTAAATAAGTTTTTTAGACAAAATGCTGCTTGCCTTTCATAACCAGAAAGTGAATTCACAAGCAAATCTAGCCGTGGATTTTATTTTAGTTCTAGCAAATTATCTATAATGGTTTCTTGAAAGCATATTTTGAGAATTTGATCAAAAACGTGCCTAGTCACTACAATGTGTGATGTCAGAGGTCTGCATATTTTCAAAAAGCTACCGAACTCACTAAATATAGAAACTCGAGATTTTGCAATAAATAAATTCTATCAAATGTAGAAAAATGTTGAAAAATATTTCTAGATGTTCGATAGTTTTTCGAATGTATCCAGATCCAAATCGAAGATAGTTAAACTATGAAATGACTTCATATCAATAATGAAATCGTCTGTTGGTTGTGTAAAGTGACCTTTAGGTACGATTTCGTGTAATCTCATGCTGTGTATAGGTAATTTGAATGGATATGTTATAACAAATCCGTGTATACATATTTATCATCTGTTTTCTATTGAAATAAGTGTAGTCCAAGGTGGAGAACTGTTTGATATTGAGAAATATTTAGTAAAATAATAAGTGATTCAGGGTGAAAATTCAAGGGATTCAACTAAAAAATTTAATATTATTATTCTCGGCATTCAAAATGTGATTCTTTTGCTTTAGAATGAAAATTGGTTTTCACAATTCATTTTTCGATTTGAATTTTCAAGTTTTAGTCATAACTTTCCCTGAAAATTATTATTATTGGAAAGATCTTCTACTAGAAGGTACTCGTAAAATGAAGAGTTGTTATCCCTTGAATTATGAAAAAAATGACCTTTTGCACGAGGATTCATAGTAAAAAATTCTGAAAAAATGACAAAAAAATTCATGAAATTATTCCGTATTTATATTTTCTGTTAATATTTGGTACCCGTTCGGTATTAGTTTAATCTACGCGTATCATAATATGTTGCATATTAGAAATACTTTAGATTTCTGCATTTTAGTGAGACTGCTGTTAGATACTTATTGTCAATGGAGTTATGGTGTTAATCCTGGAATTGATGTCCAATTGGTGAACTTTTTTTTAATGTCGCATCATATAACTGTTTATTACTGATTGATTAGTTTGGGTGTAGATATTTATCATTTGATGTAATGAAAAGTGCTATATTTTTTTCCACTTTGAATTATTTATATATCAGGTTTTAATTGATATTCAAGTTACGAAATATTTCTAGCAAAGTAATTTTCAGTGTGATATATTCCATTTGAAACTATAGCTCCAATGAAGCATACATATTTTCCTGGGAATTTTTGAAACTACCCTAAATAAAAATACTCCTCTACATGTACTGTGATATTTAATGTAGAGAAATTCGAAAGAATTCATGTTATTTCGATGAAAAAAAGGTATTTTCTGCCTCGCAATGGAATTTTTTGTCTATTAGGAAATGTTAATCTGCACTTATAAGGAAAGATTTTTATATTTTCTGAAATTGAGTTGAAAGTTTTCATCTACAAATCTACCTCAAGATGAACTGTAATTTCTAGATAGGCTCCAATTGAATACTGGGGAAATAAGATTATATTATTGATTTCCAAATGATTACGAAGTTGAAGTACCTTTGGGCAGCTAGTAACATAGGATATCCCTGGAAAATATGACTAGAAAACTTAGTTGAAAATTATTGTCCTACGAGAAATTTGCTTATACATTCCCCCAAGTTTATTTTTATATGGTTTCTTTTGTATTGTTTTCATGTATTTCAAAGGGAAGAAAATAAATTGTTCATGAATTTTATATTTCAATAACACCAATCCAAAATGCACGCATTGATTTTTTAACTTTTGAGGTAAGTTGAATTTTTTCTTGCTCCTTTGTCTGATGAAAAATTCTCATTTTTGAGAATCTCCAAGGAGAAGGGAGATTTTCTGAATATTATACAGAAATTCACAAATTCTTTGTCAAAGTTTGAAGTGACGAAACATCAAGAAATCGTTTTTTTCAAATTGGAACCCCATTTTTCGGAGCATTTTCGAAATCTTTGTCAAAAAATAATGAGAGCATATGTCTAAGACTTTTATTCCAAAATGAATATTTTTCGAGATATTCAAGAAAAATTATTTGGTCTCCAATTTTCAATCTCATTCCGAATGTTATTTTTTACTGGAAAATAATTTATTTATTTATTTAATCATACGGCAAAGCCATTATTTTACATTATTGAAAAATTTTAACAATAACAATTTTTATGAAAACTACAAATATACACACAGGCATTTAAGTTTCACGAACACATGAAGTTAAATCTACAGAAATGAACATAAGAATTTTTATCAACTAATTTTGGGTAAAGGCAAAATCAGGTCCGAGATCCTAGCGGACTTGTAAGAGCTTGGGATTCGAAGTGCTTCTTCAGGGTGAATATAGAAATGAAAAATATATCAGCCTGACATCTGTTAGGCGTAGAGCTGGAGATAATGGACTGTGGAAACTTTAGTTAGTGGGCGCAAAGCTCATGTGAAAAACTTTTCTTGTTCTAAGAAGTGTCGGACTACAATTGAGGTTTATTCTGCTCATCAAATAATTACAATCTATGAGGTTATTGATAAGTTTAAAAATGAGCATAATACAGAAGTTATCTCTTCTCAAATCTAAAGATCGTAGTCCGATTATTTCTTGATTATAGTTTTCTGATGACATTGACAATCCAGTTTTATACGATACCCACTCCAGAAATTTCCTCTGTACCTGTTCAATACTTCGTTTATGGACAATATAGTACGGCGTCCATATCTCTGTTGAAATTAGAGCAGTAAACTGTTTTCAACCTTTTCACATTATTGAATTGCTGCATTGATCTTTTTACGAAGTCCAGCATTTTAATAGCTTTATTGGTGATGAATTGAATGTGCGGGATAAAACTCATTTTCGAATCGAAGTAGACACCTAAGTGTTTGAGCACATTTGTGCTTACAAGAGATTGGTGATTCAAATGATAGTCAAACGTGTAGGGAGATTTTAGTCTTGCGGTCAAGTAAAATTTTTGGAAATTTCTGTTATCGAGAAAATATTTTCTTATAATTCAGACGAGTTCACTTTTCCTTAATTTTTTAAAGCTTAGGATAATTTCCGCAAATTCTTATTTTGGAGATTTTCTTTTTTTCATGGTAGGGAAATTGGAATTTTCAGTAATGAAATTGTTACATGTTCTGTTAATTTCCTCATTTCAAGAGAATTTTCTCGGGAGAATTCAAACTTTTGGAATCAAAAACTCTCAGAATTCAATGGAGAATCTATGCAATAAAAAATTGTCTTCCCATTTGAAAAACGAAACATAAATAAATAAGGGAGGGGGGAGAAGTCTTTTTCTTACTTGAAGCTCACCTTTAGAATGTCAATCCTGAATCTTGTGTCTTTCGTAAAAATATTCTATAGAGCCATATTCGTGAATAACCCTGTATATCATGAAGAGTTAAATATCATATTGAAAAGTTTTTAATTGATGTATTTATTAAAACAATATTTACACATATTTTATTACAAGAAATTCACTATGATTGTAAGGAGAATTCTGATAAGGGTCCAAACAGATAAATGGCTGAACAATTTTCATCAGGATTTCCTAGAAACTGGGCATAGAGTTCTTGGTATCTTGACAATGTAAGGCCACCTCTTCTGCGATCGTCATCCTAGAAATAATGTCGAAACTTGTACAGATTTGTGAAAACATTTAGTGGATGCAGAATAAAGAATGCTATAGCAAGAGGAACTATCAAAATAGCGATCTTGTCATGATTTTTCCAATTTTTGATGAAATTGGGTATATCAGCTTCTCACATCATTAAAAAAAAATGGTACTCACACTCAGCAGCCTATCAAAGGCATCGTCCACAGTTTCGATGTCATCAATGGCAAACCTCATGATGCAGTTGAATCTAAACTCGTCTGCTTCAATTACACCATCATCATTCAAGTCCACCATTTTGAAGTTTGTGTCGATGAACATTTTTATGGATTGGGGAAATTCTTCGTATCTCCTGCCCACGCAGCATTGTTGCACGGCTTGTTTGAACTCTTCAACGGATATTTTTTCCATCCTGCAATAGGTCCTGAGCATTCAGACGAAATTTTTGGTGTTAGTTTTGTGTACTTCGGGAGAAAGTGTATTTTTGTTTCCTGATTTGAAAAGGAACGTTACTGACGTAAATGAACTAATAGAATATCAAATGTAGTCATTATCGGGCATTGGTTTGAAGAATTAATAGACCAGGAAAAAAGATGTATTGATAAACAAGATTTAATCGAACCGTCTCATGTTTTCGGTTGTGTCTCAGGTGTGTGGTGCGTTATTTTGATGCTTTTTATCAGGATATTAATTATGAACTGCCCACACAAGCGAACGAGCCAAGAAAAATTGGTAGTTATTAGCAAAACTCATTAATGCTATTCAGCAAGCATGGGATGTTTTTCAAGAAGTAAAAGGATTATTTTGATAGTATGGCAAGGCTGCTTTCTTTAGGGGTTCTGACGTCATGCCATACTTAAAATAAATGAACTATTGCTCATAATTGCATTGAACAAATATCTCTTGGTACTTGGCATTTGCTTTAGAGGCTGTTTGTCAGGCATAATTCCTCCATTTATTGTTGTTGCACTTGGCGTAAGATCGGAAACATAAATGTCTCAAAAGCGAACACGTTTGTAATTTGGAAAATTAATTAGTGCATAGGATGCTGTTGCCAACTTTTCGGACAATTATTTTTTGCGTGAAAAAGAAGCAGAAGTACCCACATTCACCAAACCTTATTGAAATCGGCCAGTTCTGCTATCTCCTCCCAGAGGCTCATCATGATGTGTTGTACTCTTGCAGCCTCGAATGGCTGAACTCCCCTTTACCCTCAACAATGGTGGCTCTGAGGGCCAAACAAGCGAAGTCTCTTTCGTCCAAATAACCGTTGTTGTCGACATCTGCAAAATAGTTTCACTCTGATGAACCGATCTGCATAAAAGTGAAGGAAAATCGATCAAAGCCACTTTAACAACCCTATCTACAAGTCTTACATCAATTTATTTGAGTTTTATTTTGGTTTTGTACCAAAATTGAAATACCTATCTTAGCTATGTTGACCTGCTTTTCTTCTAAATGCAATCATTTTCTCTTTTTCTTGTTTCAAAATATAGTTTTTTCATCGAAAAGCGTGATTATCCCATTGTTTGTTTTTATGTAATTCAGAAGAACTAAAATAAAACAATATTGAGCGAAGTGCGTAATAAAATTTCACATATATTGTCAGTTAATTTTGAATTTTTCGCTCAATTCATTCTCGAAATGTTCACTATATTTTATCCCGATTATACATAATAGTTTCGATAACTCTAAATATATCTCCAGAAACTGATACAAGTGGCTGAATACGGAAGTGCAACAAAACAGTATTGAATTCTAAGAAATTAAACTGAAATTCAAAAACTGAAACATGAATTAAGACATTGTAACTCACCGTACAAATATTTTATGACAAAACTAACTCTATTATCCCAACTGTAAGCCATCACAATACGAGAGCAATTATTGAAATTACAATAACATAATGATTTTTAACCAGGTTTAAAATTGGACGATGAACCGGCTTCTATTTTAGAAATACGCACGGCTTGAGGCTCACTTTGAAAATAATCAGGACCGGAATTAAACATTATAGGATCCATTCTGCAAGAAAATTTCTCATGTCCAAATTAACGTTCATATTATATGAAATATCAAGAGAAATCTGTACATGAGGTCTCTTTGAAAACTGGATTTATTAGATATTGCAATGCATCATGTACCTACAGGGTGATTCACTTATCTTGGTAACCCAAATTTTCTCGAGAACGTGCGAATATTTTTTCATTCTGTGAATGGCGTTTTGAACAAGTCGATGTCGATTTGAGATGCACATAGGAGAACTGCGGAATAAATTAAGACATACCTTTTTTATATATAGATAATTTCATTCCGAACTTTTTTTCGAATACAACTTTTATTACATAATATCTAACCGTCAGCGATCTACAGCGTGTTTCATGTTGATTCTATTCCATCTAATTTTTTCTGAATTGTGGTACTGTATGCCTTTATTTGGAGACATAAGATTTGATTTTGTGCCTTGAATTTAAGGATGAAAATTGTATTCGAAAAATAAGTTCAGAATGAAATTATCTTTCGAATGACATGATAAAAAACGGATGTGACTGGAGAAACATTTTTTGATAGCGCCGCGACGTCTTTATTTATTCCGCAGATTTTTATGCGCATCTCAAGTCGACATTTGACTTGTTAAAAACGCCATTCACAGAAAAATATTCGGGGGTTACCAATTGGGTTACCAAGATAAATGAATCACCTTGTACTATCGTAATTTTTTATGTGAGATGAATGAGTAGTCAGCTTTCGAAAGATCAGATGTAGGCATTTCCAGAAGGCCACCGATATAAGTTTCATTTCAATAGGAGTATGAGTAGCACCTAAGTTTTGAATATTTCATTATTTTAATTTGTTTTTTATGCATTGAGTGCCGTTATACTCACAATGTACCTGTGAAGACAGTCTCAATAAACACTCACCGAATTGAAAAATTCCTTGATACCAGCAGACCAAAAAAAAATTACAAATAATCTACATGGTTCTATCCATCGAAGCTTAACTCATAGTTGTTTTCTTCCGCACTGAGAATATTCAAAGAATAAAAAAATTACACGAAATGTACATTATAAAAAAAACTCTCAGCTAATTCGAATAACACAGTGGGAATAATGCGAATTGGTTGAGTGTGCCATTCATCAAAGTTCGCGATCAAAAAAATTACTCGTGAGTCGATTAATAATTGGAATATTTAAAATAATCAGGTAGAGATCGCAAGGCTGTCTTCTAACAAACAAGAGTCCGGACGTCTTGCCGAAGTTTTTTCATCTACATATTTTATTTTGTCGCTAGATCGGTCAGAGGTTGTTTTTTCGATTCGGGATTTCATTGGCAAGAATCGGTCGAAAGTCCGTGGCTCATTTGATTTGAATTTCAGTAAAAAAGTTCCTGTACCAGTGTGATCAGTGATCACGTTAGAATTTATTTATTGCCTTGTTGAGTATGTGTTTTTAAGTTGAATGTTAAGAATGGTCAAGTTTAAATCAGTAGTTCTCCTATTGAGCTTTCTGGTCTTCGGCCGTTGTCTGAGATTTGTTGAAAAAGAGTTTCAGGTGAGTGGAAAAACCCTTTCAATATAATGATTCAGAAGGAAAACTTCACAACTTAGGGAACATATATTTCCTCTTATTAACTTATCCGAAAAGCTACTCTGTGCACTTAAAATTGTTTGCAATTCCACCATAGTTTATATTGTGACTTCACTCCACAATCTAAAGTGTCTTTAATATAGGTACCTGCTGCTTCTCAAATTTCAATTGAATAGGGACAAATTCACCTTCCTTAGTAGATAGCAATAAAGTATAGACATACGGATATTACTTTTTGTCTTTGTACCATTATAAATAATATCAGAAGTTCAGCTTTAAATTATGTTTTTTTTTAGAGGCCTCAATTACAGGTTAAGACAGAAAATGGAAAAGTTCAAGGGTAAGACTACAATCCAGTATTTTAAAAAAAGGATACTTTTATGCATTCTTGGGAATTCCATATGCTGAACCTCCAGTAGGTCATCTTAGATTCAGGGTGAGTTTGAAAACATCAAGAATGGGCCCTCTAAAATGCAGCATTTCGGTTTCGATATATAACATCATATATTTTCTTAAATTCTATCAGTTTTTTTGATCGTGCAACACAGTTCATGCCTCCAAATGGAGGTTTGGTTGGTAAGGTCAGATAATATGTAATTGAAAAAGTCTAGGGAGAAAAAAAATTCAAATTTTGCAGTATTTTCGTTCTATAATTGCGAATCATTAGGCGAATTATATACAAAGTAAAAGCTGTCTGGGAGGTCGTTTATGTTCATCGTTCATCATTGATTTATTGATTAATCGATATATTACTATGCTGAAGCATCCTCGTGGATCGTTGATAATTTATCATAATCGTGGTCAAACTACATACAACATATTTGCATTCTTATGATTTAATCTTTTCTCAATTCAAATGACAAACTTCTATTGACCCAAGGTCCCACCTTGAAAATCCTATAGATTTGGCAGAGATGGTAGAGCAAGGAAGTAAATAATTGATAAAGAACTTTCGATGCTTAACATTTGATTATTTATGATCTCAGGCTCCCAAGTCGGTCAAGAATTGGTCTGGAGTGTTAAATGCCACTAGGAAGGTTCAAATTGTGTAGAAGTCCTCTTACGAACCGATCCAGGTACATCTACAGTGATTGGAGATGAAGACTGCCTATTTTTAAATGTTTTCACATATACTGTGAGTATTTTGAGGAGTTTTTTCATCCATCCAAGACCAAAAACCTCTGGTCGTAATATATCTAACATATCCAGCAACAGACTTTGATTTTGCAGAATCCAGCAAGCTCCAAGAAGCTCAAATCTGTTATGGTCTTCATTCATGGTGGAGCATTCTTAACGGGAAGTTCAGATATAAGAATATTCGCCCAGAACTATTGTTAACGAAAGATGTCGTAGTCGTAACTTTGAATTACAGACTTGGTGTTTTCGGTTAGTATTCAGAGAGTTGAAATTCAATCTCGGTTTGCAAAAGCTGCGGTTGAATTTCAATTGTCGATTTCAGGTTTCCTGAGCACTGAAGACTTGGCGTCACCAGGAAATTACGGGTTGAAGGACCAAACTTAGCCTTGCGCTGGGTGCAAAAAAATATCAAACGTTTTGGCGGTGATCCCGATAATGTGTTGCTTTTTGGACAAAGCGCTGGATCTGTCAGTGTACATTTTCACCTGCTATCCACTAAGAGCAGGGGTTTGTTTCACAAGGCCATCTTGGAGAGTGGTACGGCCCTTTGCTCGTGGGGTAGTCAACGAAAACCTCGAAATATTGCTTATTTGGTTGGATTAGCCAATGGGATAACCCATCCAAAGGATAATGAGGACCTTGTTGAGAAGCTTCGTCAGATAAACTTGAGGCTTTCAAACAAACACTGTTACCGATTACCTTATCCGTATGTATTTTTTTCTGTTTATTGTTTCGCCAATTCCTGATTGGTGTTCTTATATTTTCCAGGGGCCCACTCAAATATTGCTTACAGGGTTGCCATTTGCTCCGTCTTTGGAAGTAGACCACGAAGATGCTTTCTTGACACAGAATAATTGGTATGAGATGATGAATGATGGGAATTTTTATCGGGTACCCGTTGTCATGGAATGAACTCTAATGAATCATTGTTTTTTTTGAAAGGTAAAAGGTCATTCGTAAATTTATCATTACCGATTATCAGATGTTTATCTGGTACGAAAATAATAGAATTGAGATTGGTTTAATGAAAAATACCGGAGGTTTTCGATAAATTGAATATGAATTATGGCGATAATGATTCGGCTTTGTATGGTTTTCAGAATTCACAGCATTGCAACCATTACTGGTATTATTAGATTTGGATAATGGTCTATTTACCCCATCTTCCATGAATATTCCTGATAATCGGGAATTATCGTTTTCTGTTGGACGATTGATTAAGGATCGGTTTTTCGGGGAAAGAAACAGAATATCCTCAGCTGATCTATCAGATTTATTGAGGGTGAGACATGAAATACGATTATTGTTAATTCGAGGTGGATAATTTTTTTTTACAGTATGTTACTTCGGACCAATTCATGAGACCAATTTGGAAACAGCTGAGTTGATGAGTAGATATGTTCCACTCTATTTTTATTATTTCCGATACGAAAGCGTGTTTGGCAGATATTGTCTTCCAGGCAATAGGCTCTACCCTGGTATAAGAGTACGGTTGTTGAAATAATCTATATATTGTACTCCACCAAAATTAAGGAAATTACGAGAAATATGTATGTTTTAGTTAGTATTTGTAGTATAAAATTAGTTCAATCAAAAAACTAGGAAGATAAAGTTCAAGAGTATGGCTTTCGTGAAAATCAATCAAAATCTGACAACGCTTTTGCATATCTTCGAACAGATTGTTGCAGCATCCTTGACAGTTTTCTCTCCCGAGGTGCGGTAAGAGCCTTCTGAGTTATTGAAGTGTATTAGAGACTTCGTTTTGAAGATATAGCGATTTTGGGTTGCCAAAACATTCATTGACGAATCAGACATCATTGCAAGAAAATTGCTCCAAAAAAATATATTGTCTTCGCAAGATAATTAAAGATACATAATTACATCTTTCAGGAGTAGCACATGCAGAGGAACTGTGTTATCTCTTCAATGGGTCGATTGCACCAAAACAAAAGTCCAATTTTTGATCATAGAACGCATGGTTACAATGTGGACTAACTTCGCAAAATTCAGGTAACACTTTAATTCTCAAATGAATTTATACTAGATTCTTATTCGTTTTATTATAATTCAGCAATCCAACCCCAACCCCTACATTTAGGAGTAATGAGAACGATTGCCAAGGGATAATCTGGCCTCAATTCTCAACGAGGAATCAGACTGAAACAACATTTCTGGATATAGACGAACGGTTGCAGGTACTCAACAAGTTTGGTGATCGTGAGAACGTACAGTGGTGGAACGAACTTTTTGATAAATATGGGAATCCCCCATATCACATCTATTGAAAATATTTGCTTCTCTTCAGAAACTCTCAATTTATGTGAAATGTGACATATCAAATTATATCAAAAAAAAAAAAAAAAATTTAGATTTAATTAATATTCTAAGCACTGGAATTGCTAATTAATTTAAAATACCCGCCAGAGGCATAGAGACAAGTCCATGAATAAAACAAAATTGTCTTGAAAATACGGAATCCTCAATGGAAATTGAACAGGATAATCAGAGTTTGCTGGATGCCCAAGATGCTGAAGATCACGAAATAGTCATCAGCCCTGCTGCTCTCATACAAGTCATGGCGAGGAGGCTTGGTTGAACGAAAAGTTCTCACCCGAAATCTTACCGAATAAAATTGAATACATTTAGCTGCTGTTGGTACAATTAACGGCGATGGAGGAAAATTTGAGTAACGCCAGCGATAAAGATATAAAGAAAATCATACATCAGCTCGAAGTTGTTCGATAAAAATATTTAATTTCCTGTTACCTCCGAATAAGGTTGGAAAAAATTGAAATGTTCGTGGAATATGTTTTGAAGCAGAGGAAGGAAGAATAGCAAGGGGTGAGGAAGCTATTTGACAGAATCGGAATTAAACTTCGCTAAAAGCTACAAGGAAGGAGTAGACAAACATTTCGATAACCTTATGAAAGTCCACCCAACAATCAACAATACCAACCGATTGGAAAAACCAAATTATCCAACCCAATATACATAGCTTCGTTTTTCCAAATCTAAAGCTAATATTGAGAGCATTGTTATAGATGATGAAGGCAACGAATATGAAACAGTGCACGTCAAAAAGACTCGCAAATGATAATTTCTTATAATAGTGTGAGTAACTTGGTGAAAAATGTTG